>CALNHX010000283.1:0-386701 GCA_940337035.1 Agriotes lineatus
ATAGTATTGGTTAGTCATTGTTGTATTGAATTAAGGGGTGACAAAATTAAGAAATATTAGCTAGATAACGTAATATTTGGACATAGCTCATAGTTTTATCCTTGACGAAAATAAACATAAACCACGGTGAGCACCTTAAAGGAAAAAACTGTTGTCTATCCTTGTTCTAAATCAAAAACCATTAGTTAGATAACGTAATATTTTGCACATATCTCAAGTTTTATTTAACGAAAATTAGTATAAAATATATACAGGGTGACTACCTTAAGAAAAGTAAATGTTTCCTATTCTCGCTCTAAAACAAAACTCTTAGTTATATAAAGTAATATTTTGCACATAGCTAATGGTTTATCCTTGGCGAAAATAAATATAAACTACATGCAGGGTAGGCACCTTCAAAATAGAATATGTTGCCTATTCTTCTTCTAACTCAAGAACTATTAAAAAAATTAAGTAATGTTTAGCATATAGCTTAGGGTTTCACCACTGACGAAAGTATATGTATATACAGTGTAAAAATATAATATTTAGCAACTTAGTTGGAGGAAAACGATATTTTGCATGCTGACTAAAATGTCTAGCTTGCTTGAAACCGAATATACTTTTGGTCAAATGTATACAGGGCGAGCACCTTAAAGAAATAGAATGTTGTTTATTCTTCCTGGAAATCAAGAACTATTAGTTAGGTAAAGAAATATTTTGTATATAGCTGAAGGTTTTATCCTTGAGGAAAATAAATATAAAACATATACGGTGTGATAAAAATGATATTTTGCATATTTGTTGGAGGAAGACGATGTTTTGCATGCGGATTATAAGTTTACCTGGCTCGAAACTACATATACCTTTAGCCAAATATATACCGGGTGACAATGAGACCAGGGCATGCCTCTATTTCCGTTACTTACGAATGAATTTGGATGCAATTTGATAGAAGGATACTAGACATAATTTGGGATTGATACACAAATGTAATCAGGATGGTCGACTTCCATTTTCACTGGAAATAACACTAACTTTGATTTTTTAAATGGATCATTCTATATATTTTATGTTTTTCGGAATCTACAACTTAAATTACATATAACAGTGTTGCCAAATTTGCTTAGGTATTACACAAAAACTTTCAATTTTAGATATACGAGTAGATAGTCCATGATGCATGTCGTTTGATTGGTAATTAAATGTTCTATGTAATGGTCAGACGGCCTTTAGTAAGTGTCATTTAAAAAAGTGACTTTTCTTGAAAAACATGTTTAGCAAATGTTGGTCTTTCATTAAGGGTCTGTTATTAACGTAATTGATAAAATTGTTATTATTATGAGTTGTAAGAGTCAATTAGAACACATTTTTGCAAGTCACGGCCTTCTATGGTAAAAAATAAAATTTGAATATATATTTTTTTGTTTGAAAAGATAATAGGTTTGTAAGACCGTTGCATGTAATTTGATTCGTAGATTCCGAAAAACATAAAATATACAGGGTGATTTATTTAAAAAATCAAATTTGGTGTCATTTCCGGTGAAACCGGAAGCTGACCATTTTGACTACATCTATCGGTCAATTGAAATTATATATAGGGTCTTCGTATCAAATGTTGAAATGTTTTGCTGGAGAAGGATGTTACATATACAATGGACTACTTTCGCACCAACGAAAGTATTATAGTAGAAATAAAAATACCAATCAGATTGGACAGCACCATCAAACTAATAACACTACAGTATTTTGGGTATGGCACACGAGACAATAACTTGTAAAACTCATAGTACAAGATAAGGTAGAAGAAAGACGTTCTCGTGATTGACCACCGAAGCGAAGTCACAACAAGATTCGCTTTAGAAGAGAATATACAAATGCAGAAAATCGAACGCAATAGAAAGACACGATTCCAACTGACATACCAATAACTGATATAGATATAGAGAGTATAAATACATTTATACGGACATCAGCGCACAGTCACAGTCACAAAAAACTATAGAAACAAACAATCCTTAAGAATGCTACCTGCTCGTGACGTCACGTTAAGTGATAAGTAAAGTCTTCACAAGTGTTGAACTCGGAAAGAATTTCACGGGGAAAGACGCTTTTGATTAGTTGGTGGATAGAGCTTTAGGCGTTACTGTATTTAGTATAATTCTAACGGAATACGTCCCTAAACTTGTTGCACAACTATAAACCTACTTATAAAACACATACAAAATTGGTGGAGATTTACTCACGTAAATTAAACTTAGTACATATGACTTCTTCAAAATTTGTGGTAAATCACAAATGCAATATTAAATTTATAAATCATATTAAACTTAGCTTGATTCAATGAATTAACGGCTATAACGCAAGAATATCGAGTACCGGGGCTAAAAGTTTGACGAGAATATCTATTATATGGCAGACAAATACTTATTTAACTGAGTCGTCTCATTCAAGATATATAAAGAGAAAATACTACCGTTTATCAAGAAATAAGGCAAGATGGCTCTATAAATCCCTCCTTGTTCAGTTTAACAATAGACCATATGATCAGAAGTCTAGACAATAAAAGTAAATTTATAATGGGTGTTGAATACTACAAATACTAGAATTATGCATATGACAGGGTTTTATTCGCTGAAAATGAGGAAGAGTTACAACGGCTCTTATTTCAATTTAATAAATCCCCAAAAGCCTCCAACATGGAAAATTTTTCAACGAAAACAAAAATTTTGACCATCGCGAAAGACCCCATCAGATGTAAATTGGTATGTAATGATATAATAATGGAACAAGCCCAAACTATCATGTACGTAGGTATAGAAATGACAGTCAGGGAATACTACAAAAAGAAGTAAAGACACAAACTGAAAAGGCGAACAGAGTTTCAGGATGTCTGAATGACACAATATGGAAAAACAAACACCTGCGACAAGAAACAAAGACCCGAATTTATACAAGTACATGCGAAATTATTAGACATATAAACGGGGCTGCGCGCGCTATTGCGCGGTTTATTCTATTCAATTTACCACCATTTTTAGGCCTATTACGTTGGGCCATTCCGCTCTGTTACACACCCCTGCCTTCCTCCCCCTACCGTCCACCTGACTAAAGAAGGAAGCACTCGGGGCTCCGGCTCTCTCTAAAGGGGCTCCGACCCTCTGCAAGGGGGCCCTCGGGTATCCGCCCCTCTCCAAAGGGGCTCACGGAACTCTCCCCTCTCCAAAGAAACCCTTGGGGTTACGCCCCTCTCCAAGGGGGCCCTCGGGGCTCCGCCCCTTTCCAAGGGGCCTTCGGGGCTCCGCCTTTTTCCAAGGGGGCTTTCGAGGCTCCGCGTCTGCAATTGTCGTGACAGACATACACGTTTGGATCGTTCTCCTTTATTTATATGATACAGAAGAGAATAACAGAGCCGGCAAAAATGAATGAGATCATTAGAGCCATATGTAACATCACACCAATAAGCTAATGGATAGAACAAAGGCGCAATTTATGGAACACGACTATGTCAATAGAATGGAAGAAGACAGAATGGTAAAGGTAGCAAGAGACAAGATCTCCAATGGCCGGTGAAGCATAGGAAGACCAAAGAAGAGGTGGAAATATAACCTAGACCCCAGTTAAAAAACAGGTAAGACTCTATAAAATAAGTATGACGAAGAAGATTATATTATTTTATTTATTTCATTGAACCTTTTCGACTACCCTAAATTTTGTTTCCACAGAAACCTAGAATGGAATCATAAGATACTAGCTGGCCCGGCAAACGTTGTTCTGCCCAAAAATAATTTGTGTCTGAAACCCCGTTTAATCACTATAGAGTTTTAATTTTATATCATGTCCATCGTCTTGGACTTAAAAATATATGCCATTTTCTAGCTGTAACCCGCGACTTCATACGCTCGAGGTTCGTTATTTGTGTATTAAGTAATGACTACTTATTTTCTGTCATCCCATCCCATCTTATCCCATCCCATCCCATCCCTGTCCCCGTCCCCGTCCCCGTCCCCGTCCCCGTCCCGTCCCGTCCCGTCTCTTCTCCTCTCCTACCATCCCATCCCTTCCCGTCCCGTCCCGTCCCATCCCTTTCCGTCCCGTCCAGTTCAGTCCCGTCCCGTCCCGCCGCGTCCCTTCCTGTCCCTTCCCGCCGCGTCCCTTCCTGTCCCTTCCCGTCTCGACCAGTCCCGTCCCGTCCCGTCTCGTCCCTTCTCGTCCCGTCCCGTCCCCTCCCGGCAAACGTTGTTCTCTCCAAAAATAATTTGTCTATAAAACCCCGTTTAACCACTATAAAGTTTTAATTTTGTCATGTTCATCGTCTTGCACTTAAAAAACGTCCCAAAAAAACCTCAATAACGACACCCATATCGATTTTTAGGCTTATTTACCCCATTTCACCTCCTAAGGGGTAGCGAACCCGACAGACGTTGTCCTGCCCGAACATTGATTTGCCTGATATTAACGGGTTCAGCAAACGTTTTTCCGATATTCGAATTTTCGATTTCTTTCATTTCAAAAACATGCTAATACGACTATTTTCATTATCCGTAGCGCGCTGGTCATCATTGCGGTTCGCACGTAAAGTAGATACTTGAGCAGCTGACTGTCTTCGACGACCTAAGTTAGCTCGTCGTGCCTTTTGCATTGGAACGGACACTATAAAACGACACGGAATTGTCTTCACAATCACTTGTGCACAAATCAAATTTGAATGTCTGATTGACTGACTGACTGTGACGACTTATGTAAAGCATTTGGAATTACATAAATTGCTATTAGTGTCTTATCTCTTCCGCCTTCGGTTACCTGATGCGGATTATGACATTATGGGTAAAACCCTTCAAACCATTAAGCACAGGTGTGATTGCAAATAGAAACAACACACTTTCCATATTTTCGAACTTTCCGGCTTTCCCTTTGGATTTTCTTAATTTTTCTTTCCGTAAGAACCTTCTACAAAGTATTAGAAAACTTAAGAAAAAAGATGAATGAAATCGGTAAAGTCGTTCTCAAGTTATGGCATGACCAAGGGAAATGGGGATTCATTTTTATATATAAAGATAGATTAATCTTACCAAAAATATGCTCAATATTATGCAATCGGTTATCACCGGCTTCACTGCTATAAGTTGTATACCATTAAATAGCCATAAACTTTTTAGATGTGAACCAGTTTTACTCGTGCTTGTAACAGCTCATGAATACAATTTTGAGTTGAATTTTGGTCACAGATTCCGAAATAATTCTGATTATCAGATATTGCAATTTGCTGTCAACGTGACAATCTCGCGTTTTAAAACTTCAAAATTAAAATAGTACTTTCTGATGGTGGAAAACCATACTTAATCACTTAGCGATATATTAGTTACCACGATGGAAATTGTGTAATTTTATTGTTCTCCTTTTTTTTGAAAGAGTAAAGTAGGGCTTTAGATATAGGCATTGCACAAAATATGTAATGTATGCCACGAATGATATTTTTGACAGTGTAATTATTATTATCCTCTTTTATTTGTGTAGGTTTTCTTTGGTAAGTAGAATGCAATATCTTGCTTAAACTAGAAAATGCACGTTTGGTGCACAATTTTTAGTTTCTCTTGACAACGTTCGATAATAGTTATTTTTTTCCGATGTCCATTAAAAGCGTATTTTTGCTGAAATTTGAAAGTCACCAAAGTGTAAGTTTAAAGACAAGGCAGTAAAAGTGGACTTCTATACTGGGTGATTTTTGACTTATACGCATAATTGCGAGGAATGATAGTTCCATCACTATCTGGAATTCTCCAGACTTCGAGCACAGACCTATCTAAAACCAACTACCAACACTTTGATAGATCAACTGAATATTTCTTACCTGGGAATATAAACGGGTTTTCGCATTTCTCCAATAATAAAAGAAAAACTAGTGGATTTTCATGTATGTTGTCAAATTCCGGAAAAAATATTCTTTAGGAAAGAAAGTAGAAAAAAGATTTTCTGAATGAATCGGAAGTGACCCAGACTGTGTTTTCTCCGGTCCCGACCGCGGCTTAAAAGGGCTTACAAAACAGCACTCAGTGTGTGGTAATAACAGGCTTTTAGCCTTTACTTTGAGAAAGAAGAGATGAAAAAGAACACGTAATCTTTAACTATAACATTTTACATGCGTATGTATAACCCATTCACTATGTTTCCTCCTCTCAGCAGACTATGTTAGGGTGACATTTTTGTTGGTACGCATGCGAAATAACTAGACATGACAAAATTGGGTTAGGTGGTTTTCAATGTGTGGTTACAATTTTTGAAGGTTTGCGCTGCTGCCAGTTAAATTTTTCTTTCCTTCCGTAAAATTTTCGGGAGTTTGACATTAAAATTGCGACAATTTCAATAAAGTAGTTGTAAACTAGTTATTTAACCAACAAGTGTATTAATGAAGGCGATAAATAATCGAAACTGTTTAAAGCACGAACGAGCGACAGCGAGTGAGTGCCTTTAATAGTTGAGATTATTAATCACCCATTAACAAACGAGTTGATTACAAAATTTTTTCGTTGACCGCAAAATCTTTTTTTTGTGGGGAAAAATTTGATTAATACAACTAACCTGCATGCAAAATATCATCAAAACGTCAAAATCACAAAAACAGTTAATTATTGAAAAAGAGTGTATTAATCCAAAATAGTGTATTAATAGATCTATTAATCCATCCTTTAAAAAAAGCAGTTAATTAATGAAAAAGAATGTATTAATCAAAAACAGTGTATTAATGACGTCTATTAATCCATCCTTTTTTAGGAAAAATAATTCATTAATATTGAAATTAACAAGCGGTCAACGAAAAAAAAATTATAGATCTTACATGTCACAGTTTGACTTCTATCGTAATTTAAGCATGCAATCTAATAAACACATATAATAGCCCACTAGGAGGAAGAAACATTTTGAATGGATTATACACTACTGATTTATTTCTTTGATATGATACATACTTACCGTATTAAATACAGTCAGAAGCAATATGATAGTAGTACGCTTATTATCGATAACTAGCAACCAGTGAGACAAATGTCTCATTTAATAAAACAAAAAAGACCGTTTTTCAAATAAAACGCGTATTAAATAAAAACAATATTTTTTAAAATCACGTGATTGAAATTCGGTTCCTGACCTGACATGAGCATTCCAAACATATAACTTTAATAACTTTTTTCTCTATCTCTTACGGTTTGGCTGCTGAAACAGCGTCCCGGACGGACCAGCGTCCCAGACGGACGGAAATCACGTGATTTATCGAAAACCGGAAGTGTCACGTGACAGAAATTCGGTTCCTGACCTGACATGACCATTCCAAACATATAACTTCAATAACTTTTTTCTCTATCTCTTACGGTTTGGCTGCTGAAACAGCGTTCCGGACGGACCAGCGTCCCGGACGGACGGAAATCACGTGATTTCTCGAAAACCGGAAGTGTCACGTGACTGAAATTCGGTTCCTGACCTGACATGACCATTCCAAACATATAACTTCCATAACTTTTTTCTCTATCTCTTACGGTTTGGCTGCTGAAACAGCGTCCCGGACGGACCAGCGTCCCGGACGGACGGAAATCACGTGATTTCTCGAAAACCGGAAGTGTCACGTGACTGAAATTCGGTTCCTGACCTGACATGACCATTCCAAACATATAACTTTCATAACTTTTTTCTCTATCTCTTACGGTTTGTCTGCTGAAACAGCGTCCCGGACACACAAAACAGCGTCCCAAAGTAGAAAATACAACGTTACTATAGAACGAGTTGTATTTTCATGCACTGGGATTATAAGGAAATGATATTCTTATAAAATTATAGATTATTATTAGGCCTACTACGAATTATATTTAGGAAGAGAATATAATGAATTAAAATATACATATACCAGAGAGAGTGTAATGCTATTTATACTACTAATGGTCAATGTTTGCGTCCAACGCACTTTTTGTTGTTTTTTATGTTTAAAAAACCTAACCTAGAGAAATCAATTGACATTTCTAAATTAGCTTATTTGACACGTGAAACAGAACAAAGTTAGCTGGTATTAAAGCGAAAATCAGGAGTCGTTATATTGTCAGTATGGTAGAAGGTCCTATTAGCTAATGTCATAAATTTAAGATATGATGATTGGCTCAAAATTCAACGAATTATATTCTCAAGGGTAATACCACAAGCAGTGGATATATTTTTGACAAATAATTTGTCGTTTCCATGTAAATTATTGCGTTTAAATTTCACGAAACAAAATCATATCAAAAATGTCACGACCCGAAGGCGAGTGACATTTAAGTGTGATTTTGTGGAGTGAAATTTGCAATAATTTCTATGGAAATGGCAAAATATTTAAAATAATATATCCACTTCGAGTGGTATTTGGGACGACGATTTAACAATATTAATACATAACGATTAACTTTATTGAAAAATAATCCAACAATTAATATAATTATTCATTCTCAATTAAATTCAGAGGAATACTTCCAAAACACAGCATTTTAAATTTTTTAAAACAAGCCACACAGTTTGTTGGGGTTTAGTGTTACGTAACCTAGCGATATCACTAAGGACAGAACATCGTTGCTAAGCGATACTTTGCAACAAGGCTATTTATTTTTTGAGTACGTACATGGTTTTGTGAATATTTTGCATGGTGCCCAATATTCAGTGATATACTGCTGTTATTGGTTGAAAAAAGCAAATGTCTGCAATGTGATTGGCTTATATGTTATAGTGTTGAATAGTCAGCGGTATTATTCAATATAGTGCTAGCATTACTAACTTGCTACAAGGGGAATTTTTGTACACATAGAAGAATAACGAACATAAAATAATTCGGTATTGCTTTATAACACGGTGGTCCAGGAATTGTCTCATGGTGTAGCAAATTTTTGCCAGTTAGTTCCGGAGCAGGATTGAGGGGGTTGTCCGGAAGCGCCAATGGTTCGAGACGGTCCAAACCTGAAAACCTACAGGTATCCGTGTAAGTTCCGAAACCACTTAGCTGTTTCATAAAAAACAATCAATAAAGGCAAATGTCAGAATTTTAAATAACCTAAATGTTTATTTACAGTATGTAGGAGGCAAAACGGATTTGCAATGTTCTGTAGATCTTAAACTAGTCGTAGGGCTATTATTTTAACTTAGTTTTAAGTATAAAGTGTAGTGACATGTTTGTAATCTTAATAAATTGTAGTGAAAAACAAACTGTACAATTTTTACTCGCAATTCTCTCGATCGCACGTATCTCAACTACAAGTATAGGGTGACTTAAAATAAAAATACTGTGATATCGAAAAACGGGAGATTCAGCATGACGCTTAAAGGTATAATTTAATATAACATGAAACCTCGCGAACGGTACTATGCGCCCAGGGTCTATTGCACACTATCAAGTGTGTTTCAATGTTAAGAAGTAGTTTTTTGTTTGGCTCCAGTAGTCCCTCGCATAAGTATTCATTTTAAACGTTGAAGAATGTGGTAATTCCTGAGTTGAACGCAACTAAAAACGCTAACAGAGTAGTCAATCTAGTAAATAATACATGTGAAGAGTTCTAAACCAATTCTCACAACCAAACACTCAAAGTGTGGCCACATCCAATATCTTAAATTCTCTGTACCATCGGCTATGCATAGAAACAGCACTAATGGTATTTTCAGTTTTAGAAATCATATGACTGCAAACACGCGAGTTTCATTCACTGCAGGTTGTACCTAGTGGCATAGGGCAGCATCGTCAGAGGAGCTACGCAGAGTTGTGGGCTTGGAGATGCTGCTGGAATGTCGTCCAAACAAATGTGCAATATAAGGCTGTTCTCCAGTTATCGCACGGGGGAAAGGACGTGTGGGTCTAAGTCTCGGAAGCGGCCACAAGAATTGAGGGGCTCATAACTGTGTAGGAGTTGTTCCTCCAGATCATATAGCAGGCGACATCAGAGCCCAAGGGGTAGCATATGCAGAGCATGGCACTGTTCCACAAGGGAATACGAGAAAACGGCCTAAAATAACACAACATCGAAACCGATGTTCATAACGGGACCACAGAAACATACCAAAGTTGACAGGTGGCCACAAGTAGTTGATTTTGCAGAAATAATTTCTTATCCCAGTTTAACCAGATTTATTCTAGTACTCTCACACATAATTTCTCAAGGGTGAGCGACGATTTCCACCATAATTTTGGAATTATAATCTACATGAAGCGAAATTCAAAAAACCACAGCCCACAGCACCCAGGAACACTCTACGAAATCAGTTCATAAAAATGGCCCCCGGAAATCATACTTACAATCTATTTTGAAAATGCAGTAGAATCCCTAGCCTCCCCTAAAACTAAAGGATGTCCAAAATATACCAAAAATGAAAAATAGAGAGGTTATGCAACCCAATATACAGTTACGAATTGCCGGTCACTCTAAACATTTCCTGAACTTTTAATCTAATTGTACGTAAATGAACAATTATACGTAACAAACTCATTCCAAATATTTTCAAGAGTATCTAGTTCAACATAAACATTTGCTTAGATATGCCTAATTACATCAAATTTGCTTTATCTGTATTATTAGAATTACATAAAATTTATGTTTTACTATTATCCTCATTAAGGCTTTACATTTTAATTCCGTTCGTACTGAGGCTATTACGATACGTGTTTGCGTATCGTAATAGACAAAAAGCGATGCTATAATAAAAATACTAAAAATTTTCATATTTTTGCTTAAAAAAGTGGCAAAGTAGATAAAATACTGTATGATACCTCGTTTATAAGGCATATTGTAGCACTTACTCCTTTAGGGCACTCCTCGCTTCGCTCGTCGTATCCTAAATCCGTGCGTGCTACAAAATGCTTCTTATAAAACTCGTATCATAATATACTATTAAGAAACCTGGAATTATTTTAAGGTAGAGGATTGGGTAGACTGATAAATGTAGGGTGCTTTGGAGAGCGTCACTATGACTACACTATAAACAACGTTGTGAACAAAATCCGAAAAAAATACTTTATCTGGCCAATCTTGCTTAAATGTAACACCCGATATAAATGACGTCGATACTTGCGACTTCACTGAATATGTAGATCCATCACGTTTTCTGACTGAATCTATGGAAATAGAGAAGATAGCAGAAGAACAAGAAGAAGAAGAAGAAGATCATGATGAAGAGGAAAGCATACCGATTGAAATAGAGTCTGAAGATGAATATTAATAACTCCTGTTTTGAATCCAAAATTGATTAATGAACAAGTTCATAATAATTGTTTTTTAAATAAAAATTTTTCAAACAAAAATGATCCTGGGATATTCCTACTGGGGACACCACATGAAAAATAAACGCACCTTATACTCTACCTCGAGGGTGGTGTAGAAAAGAGTGCACGTTTCACCTCTGTAAATCGAATTATCTCCAAAACGCTTACTTTTACGATAAAAGTCATGATATCTTTATTGTTAGAAATTTCATAAGCTACAAATTTGATAATCAATATTTTTTCTGTAAAAGTGACCGTTAACGAGAAATTCACGAAATACTGTTTTTGGTGACCTTTGCCCCCCCCCCCCTTAAAATTTTTAGCGGCACTCGGATCGACGAGGACTTTTGACATTTTGTTTAGAACCACAATATCAAGGCTCATACCAAAATCCAGCTTTCCGGGAATTTTTCCGAAGTTTTGCTCTTATTTTGTCTAATTTCTCTGGAGTATACATTCCGAATAAAATAGGATTGCACTTGAAATTTGCGAAATCAAATTTATTACGAAAAATTATGACCCGAGAGAACAAAAATAGCGTATCTACTACGAGACTAAGGTGTCATTTAATCTCATGTTTGATTATTTTATCGACTGACCTTCACCCTGGAGACTACTTCAAAATTTCAGAATATGTAAAACATTGTCTCCTGTTTCCATATCGTGTTTTAATTTAATCACAATGCATTATGTTTAAACAAAAAAGTTTGCATTATGTAAATCATAATTTGTTAAACCAATACCACTCTACAGCCTTGGCAGTTAAAAGCATGAAAAATTAATTACAGATTTAATCATGAGATTTGAATACGATTCATTATGAATAGGAAATATTTTAGTAGGAAATTGCACAATAAAATAAAGTATTAGCCCAAGACATTTATTTACACAATATAAAATGTATAGTTAACAAAAAACGTTTAATATTAAACATAAATGTCATTTTTAAAGACAGCAATACTGGAACTAATAGTCTTTTAACATTCTGCATGTCTATGTGCTCAACTCCTTAGTGGGGGAATTATGATATTTCTCTTTTTAAATTCTTCAGCGAACTCTGCCCTATAAATGTGATCTTTGTCGAAAAGGTCTTCAATATCCAGAAAATCGTCGGGCTTGTGTTCCACTATCCACTCAAGAATAATTTCAGCGTTCTCTTTTTGTTTTGCGGTACACTTTTCACATTTGGTTTTCAGAGCATCAGGAACAAGATCTGCGATCAAAATATTTCTTGGTTAAAATTAAGTAAATAATAATAATAAGTAAAGACATTTATTGTCCAGGGAACAACTATAAATGTATGGAAGCAGTCAACAGTTAATAATAAAAACACATAAAAGAAACATTTACAGGCAAGGTAAATATTTATAATGCAAAAAATGTATAATCAAAACCATTCACTTATACTGTACAGAAATTGTTCTACTAACATCTTTTTAAATGCAGTTAGCTTAGCAACACACGCTCAAAATCTCATTTTTTTTTAAATTATAACTTAAACGCTTTACGGAAACCAGAATATCATGATAAGTATATAAAATTGAACGGTTTAAAGGGGCTTAGAAAGACTTGTAAACTATTTGAAATATCTTATTTCTGAAACTTTATTTCTAAATTTCTATGCACCTAAAAAAGTAAATATTAAGTTTAAACAACACCGTTAAGTAATAACTAGAAACAATCTTCGAAAATTCGTGAATTATATGAACTTACCTCTAAGAGTACTGCCAGCTTTGGTACATTTGTAGTTCCTCTTTAAACACCCCAGGTAGTTGTTATAAAGCCTGTCGCTGTTTAGAATTTCCTTTATGTCGATATTATCAAATGCATCGGTGTAAAGATCCTCTGCAGCACGCGCCCATGAAACACAAGCGAATGCAACACAAAGTGAAAACACAAGAACGGCCTTCATACTGCTTTTGCTGTAGCTAAAGTGAATTAAACTTGGTCGTCTAGAATTTGGGCAGCAATTTATAGTTTGAGGAAATCAACTCCCTCTGATAAAAATTTGCGTCACTCTCTTAGAATGATGTAATCGTTGTTGCCACACGTTGTATGTTTTTTTAAATGTATATACTGCGAACACAACAAAATGAAGAAGTAATATTAGTTTTTATCTCCATATGTAGATATTTTTAGTAGCATTTTCTTCCCATGTGCCATTAATGTAATTCCGTATTCTACAGCAACTTGCATCGACATTTTCTTCTAGATTTTTAGGTACCATTTTGCGCTACGAATAAAACCATTTACATAGTTATTTCCTAAAACTATTTTATTGGACGACCTGAGGCAAGTTTGAATGCCTTCTTAACTAGGAATAAATTTCGGTTCTTGTTCGTCTAGGTGTTGCGTCACCTCTCGTGCATAAATCTGTCCAGAATAAAAATATCTTGCATACCGTGATGCTTATCAATAAAAGAAATCAGAGTTTTCTTAATGCCATCACTTTAATAAGTTTTAGCATTTATGGGCCTTCTGTTATAAAATGTGTTACGTCGTTCCATATTAAAATTTGAATTTTTCGCTGATATAGGCGACGAGTTTGCCTTAGGGTGGTGGAACGCTGTGGCTACACCACTTCGTTCTGTATTCTCGCATAAACTCTCGTGTGTGCATCCGCATTAGGGGCACGTTGGTAATAAGCAATTTTAAAACTCGATACGTATTTTATTTACTCGAAACGAAAAGAACGGTTGCGTGTTGGTGTTAAACATACTATTTCAGCGTACCCCACAGAAGGTGAAAAAATGTTACTACATTTTTGGAATTTTTTTGTGAAATTAGTTATAGGAATTAGAGAATAATGAAAAAATGTAGGACTCGAAAATTATTCAGGGTTAGTATGGATATTTCGTCATGAATTATCAGAATTTTCTACCTAGCAGAATCAACGACAAAACGAAATCCGGCATCTCCACAAGAGCAGATACGTATTTTTAATATACTGATCAAAACAGTTAAAAGATATTTCACAATAACAATAATATTAACAAAAAACAGTAAGTTAAAATAACATCTGCAATTGTTTTCATATTTCAAGTATATTTAAATTCGCTTTTTCCACAATAAGGAGTAGAAATCAGTTTCTAGGTTACAAAAATTGTGGTAGAAATAACATAATTTTCATTCTAGAAAATAGTAGATTATGCAATGAGGGAGAGAAATGCGTTATTTTGCTGAGGTACAATTTCTGACTCAAGGGCGAAGCCCGAGAGACAGAAATTGCACTGAAGCAAAATAGCATTCTCTCCGAGTTGCATATACTATTTTTTTCACGTTGTAGGAAGATTTAAAACGAAAACCCGTTTTTTTAAACGTCATTTATTGAGATTTTAGTTACAATTATTTTAAAATTAGTAGCCTTTGCTAAATTTTAAAGTTGGTGGCACTGTAAGTCATTATGACAAGAGCTCACAATTATGTGAAATTCGAGGTTAATAGATGAGGTTTTGCGTCAGTTTATGTCAAAACTGACGCGAAACCTAACCTGTTAACCCCGAATTTACCATAGATTACCATAGATACGGTAACATTTTTTACTTTAGTCCCTAGGGGCTAAAGTAATTACTTCTGTCCCTAGAGATAAAATGAGCTACTTTAGTCCCTGAAATAAGTGACTAAAGTGCCAACTTTAGTCCCGCAAGTGCAAAAAAAAATTATTGTTATAATTGACTATATTATAATGGTCTTTATGTATGTAAATGGTTTTTATGTTATAACAATAATTGTTATACTTTAGCTATGACATCTGGCTTTTACTATACTTTAGTTTATTTTCAATCAATACTCTTTTCCCTTTTATAAATTATGGATTATCAATATTATTAAAAATCTCTAGCTCCGGTAGAAAACATTTTCTCTTAACTGGACACACAGGTCGGATTCGTTCATAATCTAGACTGCTTTTATTCATGAAAATTCATTCCTTTATTTCATGACAACTTGTACGTCTGTCACCTGTCACTTCAAATTAATTACAAGTACCTCCTCGTTACATTACTTGTCATTCAACGAATATCAAATAGCAGGTACCCCCCTCTTTAAAATTACCTCACTTCACTTTTTCTTTTAGTTTTATATAAATACCTGTAGTCTGTCACCTGTCCATGGACCTCGATACTCTCCTTTACCAAGCCAAACCCATCCGGCAGTCTAACAGAGATCTCCCAACGGCCAGACAAATCCCAGTACGAACTCAACCAATCACAAGGAACCCCAAAGACTTCCCAGCTAAAATTGACAAGGCACCTACCATGTTTCTCCAACAGAACTGCAAACAAACCTGATCAGCAGCAAACGCCTTCCACGACTTCATTCCAAAATTCTCAAGATACCGACGACTATCACGAACGTCTGCTAGATGCAAGTTACAAGATGTCATTTCAATAACAAGCTCGGCGAATTAGAACTCCAGTAGATGAAAATACCATAAAACGCTCACTCTGCTAACAATCTCGATATAAACCACTTCCAGTAAAAACCATTCTCTGTTATCCAATTCATATGATGTAATTGACTGACAATAAACTTATTATTATTATTTAATTATGCTTAATGTGCTTTAACTACATGGTCATTAGCACAAAGTAACGTAACATATTTTACAATAACTTGATTAAATTAGTAATTTTAAAGAATTTGATAAGGATGGGAGAATTTTTGAAGGCCTCATCTATTGTTGGGGGTACGTGAAGGTTCTTTCTGGAATCATCGTATTTCTTGCATTCTATTAAGATGTGGTCGGTTGTGAGGGGTACATTACACACATCACAGTTTGGTCGTTCACTTTTCTCTAGCAAGTAAGAATGTGTTAATCGACTGTGTCCAATTTTCAGCCTGGTAAAGCATATTGTTGACGTCGACAATTGGGTTGGTAAAAGAGAATGGATTTGGTGTCGAATCGATTTCCACATGTTGCCTTTAATTCGTTTTCTGTTTGCTTAGTTAGGCAGTCCTTAAAGTTGTTCTTGGCGTCGTAATGGGTAATATAGTTGAAGTTGACAGCATCATTCGAGGATATTGCGTCTTTTGCGTACCTATCTGCGTCTTCGTTACCTGGAATTCCGGTGTGTGAAGGTACCCATGCAAATTGAAGCATCTTTCCCGTGCGGGTGATAGTGGTCACTAACTTTTGGATTTGGCATAATAGAGATTCGTTCGGATACAGGTTTCCTATGGCTTGAAGGGCACTTTTGGAGTCCGAGCACAGAAGGTAACTGCCGCCTGTTTGGCCCTGGATCCATTCTAATGCTTTTAATATGGCAGTGACTTCTCCTGTGAAAACACTGGTGTTTGGATGTAGGCGAACTTTAACGTTGATGTCACGAGTGGCAAAAGCTGCCCCTACTCCGATATCGTTTTTCGACGCTTCTGTGAATATATATGTGTAATTCGAGAACGGGTACTTGTGGCAAAGTTCATTAAAACTGGCCCGAATTATTGCACAATTGTTATCAGTCTTGGTGATCGGTAAGAGATCAAAATTTACACTAAGAGAGGAGTGTGCCCAGGGAGCCATTTCTGGTGTAACTTTGGGGACAATTTGGGGAAATTGTAGGCTAACCTGGTTTAATAATTGTGTGATTCTGTAGTGGGATGGTTTAGGGAGATGGGGTCTTTTGTCATAGACTGAGTGGAACAGTGGGTCAAATATTGAGTGATATACAGGGTTTTGAGGGGTGGAGGCTACTGATGAAGCGTATTTGAGCAAAAGTATTTCTCTTCTTCGTTGCAGTGGAAGTTCTTTGGCATTACAAAGAACTTTGCTGGTTGGACTAGTTATATAAGCTTCTGTGACAATCCCTATAGCGGTATTGTGCACCGCATTCAGTATTTTTAATTTGTTGGGAATAGCTGATGCGTAAACTATTGAGCCATAGTCAAGTTTAGAGCGAATCAGGGTTCTGTACATTGTCATTAAGGTTGGCGTATCTGCTCCCCAGTCATAATTTCCTAGAGCTTTCAGGATATTTATTTTAGATTTACACTTGTTTTTAAGTGTCTCTAAGTGTGTACACCAAGAATGTCGCTTATCGAAGATCAGTCCAAGTAGCTTCACGTGTTCACTATATTCAATCGGGTGGTTGTTTAATTTTAATCTGGGTTCCTGATTGTGTAGATCTTTTTTGCGGAAACGGATAGATTTTGTTTTACTTGGAGAGAATTTGAACCCCGATATTTGTGACCAATTTGCCAAGTTGTCGATAGCATTCTGTAAATGATTTTGGATGGAAGTTAAATCCTTGCCCTTGCAATAAATCGTAATATCGTCTGCAAATAGGCTGATGTTTATAGGTGGAGCAATGTTGTTTGTGACGTCATTGATTGCTATTAGAAAAAGCGTAAAGCTCAAGATTGACCCTTGGGGGACTCCATTCTGTTGGATCATGGTGGATGAGTAATGTCCGTTATATTTTACTTTAAACCTTCTTTCTTCTAGAAAGTTGTTTAAAAGGGCTAGTAAATTTCCGTTTAAACCGCAGTCCATGAGAGATTTTAGGATACGATATCGCCACGCCATATCAAAAGCCTTTTGTAGGTCAAAACATACGGCGATTAAGTGAGACTTATTAGCAAAGGAATCACATATGTCGGAATCTAGGCGAATTAATTGGTCATAAGTAGAGCGATTACGCCTGAAGCCACTTTGGTACGTGGACAGTATGTTATTGTATTCGAGGAACCAACATAGCCTATTGTTTAATATTTTTTCTAACAGTTTGCAGAGAGTACAGGTGAGGGATATTGGTCGATAGCTTGAAGGGTTGGATCTGTCCTTATCAGATTTATAGATTGGGATGACTATGGCCTCCTGCCAAGCTGAAGGAAATTGATGATTATTCCACAGCACATTATATATATCTAGCAGCTTATTTTTGGCGTTTCTGGTCAACTTTTGAAGAAATATAAACGGTATGTCATCAGGACCGGGTGCTGAGTTCCGACATCCCTGTAAGGCGAAATCAAGCTCTCGTCTAGTAATGGGAGAATTAATGGGGTTTGTTGGGTCATTTGTTATTGATATTGGTGTTTCGTTAGTTTTTCGGTGCTGTTCAAAAGCGTGATCGTAATTATCGTTGGATGAAGTATTTGCGAATGTCTTGGCTAGAGTTTCAGCTATTTCAGGTGCTGAGGTTACAATTGTGTTTTGAGTTTTAAGTGCAGTAATACTTCGTGGAGAAGAATTGCCCTTAAAAGCACTTAGTTTCCTCCAGACTTCGGATATATTCGTATTGATATTTAGAGACGATACGTATGACTTCCAGGACTCCGCTTTTCTAGTTTTTATTAGTTTTCTTGCTCTGGCTCTATATTTCTTAAATGTGATGAAGTTTTCAAGGTTGGGGTGCTTTTTGTATATACGAAATGCCCTTTTACTTTCTTTGATGACTTTCGAACAATCTTGATTCCACCAAGGCACAGATTTGCGTTTGAGTGGAGGATTAGTTCTGCCAATCGTTGTATCGGCTGTTTCAACTACTATTTGGGAAAATTGGGAAACTAATGTATCGGGGTCCATTTTAGTATTAATCAGGTTGAGTTTGGAATCGATAGATAGCGAAAATTGGTCCCAGTCAGCTGTTAAAAGTTTCCATCTCGAAACAGGGCTATAAGTCTGTTTGGGGGAAAAAACGAATTTAATTTGGATGGGGAAGTGATCGCTATCATAGAGGTGAGGAAGGACTTCCCATGATATATCTACAGATAGCTGACTAGAGCACATGGTGAGGTCAATGGCGGATAGCGTTCCTGTTGACATTGATATATGTGTAGGTGTGCCATCATTTAGTAACACAACATCTAAATTATCTATAATTTTTACCACTATTCTGCCTCTTCGATCTAGTAATGTAGATCCCCAAAGAGAGTTGTGGCTGTTGAAATCGCCTACAATAATGAAGGGCGGGAGAAGCTGTTGAAATAGGTTTAGAAGATCACATTGTTCGATTCTTTGACTATTAGGCAAAAAAACACAACATAAGGTTATTTTTTTGGGATATGAGAACTGCAGAGCTACAGCTTCAATACTAGTAGTAATTGATACACTCTGATAGATATGTGCGTTTTTTATAAAAATTGCTACTCCATCGCTCGCTATGTTTTGATTGTCGCGATTTTTATGATATGAAGAGTAACCTTTGAGGGTTGCAACGTTGTTTTTCTTAAAATTGGTTTCTTGGATACAGAGCACATCGGGGAGGTAGTCGGATATAAGTAAATTGATATTTTCTAAACGGGTATAATACCCGTTGACGTTCCATTGTATGACTGTGAATTTTAATTAATAAGTGGAGTGCGTTGAGCTAGAGTCTGAGTGGGAAAGCTGGGATAGTTTTTTTCGTATTCGGGTACATCGATTTTTAATGCTTCTGTGGTTGAGGTGTGGGTAGATATCACTAATCATGTTTGTAATTCCTTCGATATCTTCCGAGTAGGTTAAAGCCACGCTAATGAGGTCTTCTGCGCTGTATGAATTTTCTAAAAAGTCCTTGAAAAGATCATAAGATAAAACGTAGTTTCTGGTGGTGTGTTTCAGTAGCTTTTCTGCGGGTTTTAATTGTTCTGTAAGAGTTTGACTAAGATTGGGGTCTATTTGTGTCGTTTTAGATTTTTTTGTTTTTGGAGTGGGTTTTTGAAAGGTTCTTCATTTTCTGACTCATTCGCTTCGTTGCTCTGGTTTTCTGTAGTAGATTGGAGAGTATCTCTTTGAGTTTCGCTTGCGGTGCTGGATGATACTTGTCTTTTTAATCCTTTTTGTGGTAAGTTATCCTCTACTTGCATGTGGGTGGCTTGTGGCACAACTGTTTCCTCATTAGTATGGATATTCACTTCGTTGATGTTGGTGAGATTAATGGGGCATTGAGCTGCTGGATGCCCGGCTTGTTTGCAAACGTAACAAGACATCCCGTCTGTAGAGATAAAGATTCTGTAAGTTGCCTCGTCGTGCTGGACAAGAATATTATCTGGGATATTTTTACATTCTTCGGAAATATAGATTTGCCGACGGAAGCTAAGAATGTGCGAAAATCCTTCGTCAGATAAGCCTGCACGTAGGAATGTCATTGAAGATACGAGCTGTAAACCTTTTGTGGCAAGCACATTTTCGATGGCCTCATGTGGTATCGTGGGAGACACATTAGATAGCACAATTCTTGTTGCGGGGGTTATCAAACGCCGTAATTTTAATTTATTTGCACCAATTTGTATTTGATTGAATGTTTTATTAATTATTTCGTCGACTACTTCTTTGCTTGATAACTATACGCAAAAACGATTATTTGAGATTTTTGAGGCGAAATGAATGTGGCCTGCATTTGTAATTTTGGTTATTGCTTTTATGTATTCTATTTGAGGTAGCCCCTCAATCGTGTCTATGACTATGGCTTGGTCTTTTTTAGGAAACATCGCATGACGGGATTTGGCAACAGAAGAGAATGTTCGTTGGGTACTTTCGTGGGTTGTTGGGTTCAAGGTAGGAGTCTGTAGGTCAGGGATAAAACTTTCAGGATTTGTCATTTTGGAGATATGATGTTTTTGCTAACCTGGGGTGAGATAGGCATCTGTCCCGGTAAGAACACTCGTGCACTTGTTTTTAAAATAATAACCATTCACTGAGCGCTCGTAAATACAACCGTCTCACACCACTATTTCAAATGAACTCGACAATAAACTTAGTTCTGCATCCAATTTCAGAAATGGTTTTTGTAAATTATAACTGTATTACAAAAGCATTCTTACCACATCCATTTTCTTCCTCCTTACCATCTTCACATCTTTAAATTTTTAAAAATTTTACGTTTTATTTTCTTCTGGCAAATTCTTTGTTTAATTGACAACCCTTACATTCAAACAAACAGATTAAACTTTGTATACTGGGTTTATTTTATAAATTTAGCCGCTTATAAAGGTATTACATGTTTTTTGTACTAAATTGTTTTAAAGACTGATAAATATTATTATCTCCTTAGTGATATAGTTTAGCATATATTTTATAGTTCAACACTCTATATAAACTTTATCATATTTATCTAACACCCACTATGTTGAATGACATTTCTCGAATAGGTATATGTCATTAATCCTCCACTTTATTTCCGATAATAATTAAATTATGTTAGAATCTTACTGTTTCTTATATAGCATCATTCAATTGAATTTAAATTCTATTTCATTTCTTTACTAAATACATTTTAATAATTTCGATATTCTTCTAATAATCAAATTCATCTTTGTAATTTAATACTGTATTCTTTTAACCTTTTTAATCTAATATTAAACCCTTATACTAAAAACCATTACATATTGCCTCAAATATAGAATAATAAATTAATGTAACTATTAATTATTTTATTATTTCAAAAATTTTCTTTTTTGCAAAACCACCTCGGAAATTCTTTCAACATAAACAAGCAGTAATAACTTCTAGTTCTGTTATACAGCTTAACAACAATTAAAATTATTTTCATTTTAACAACATTTACAAATATCTATTTAGAAATTATAAACATTTAAATTCTGCTATAAATATAATATAAACCATCACATTCTTTTACTATTTTAGTTTTCTATCAAAATTATCGTTAATTATTCAAATATTCCATTCTTTAATATTATTTTACTTTTTAATTATACTTCTTGTGCAATCATATACGTTTTAGAATTAAATTCTTTAGATTCATCTACTATGAATGTATTTTTCTGTTTGACATACTTTCCCATTAATTATATTTATATTTCTTGTTATTCATTTCTTTTCTCATATTTTTGAAATGTAAATGCTTCTTTACCAATTATCCGTTTCATTCGACAATTACCTACTTTCAGTACAATTATCTATTATAGTATATTATTATATGAGCGATTATGACAGCCATTATTCACGAAGATAACTTTTGCGCCACGCGCGTTTGGTTTGTGGCGCAAGTCATCTGAGTGAATAATAGCCATAATCGCGAATGTAATACGATATTTTATCTACTCCTATGCAATAGGAGTTTTGCATTCATATCTCCGAATTATGACATTAGTGACAGCTGTTAACTTCAAAAGTCATTTAATAATAAGAATTAATTTTGTGACTGGCTACAACCTATTGAATAATGAAAATAGAATTTTCTGATTGGTTGCAACTTGCAAACTATTGAATTATGAAAATATAATTATATGATTGGCTGCAAACAGTGAATTATAAATCATAATCCATGGCCATTAACAAGTAGAAGTAGATAATAGTATATTATTATATGAGCGATTATGACAGCTATTATTCACGAAGATGACATTTGCGCCACAAGCCGAAGGCGCGTGGCGCAAGTCATCTGAGTGAATAATGGCCATAATCGCGAATATAATACGATATTTTATCTACTCCTATGCAATAGGAGCCTTGTGTTCATATTTCAGAATTATGACATTTGTGACAGCTGTTAACTTCAAAAGTCATTTAATAATAAGAATGAATTTTGTGATTGGCTACAACCTATTGAATAATGAAAATAGAATTTTCTGATTGGTTGCAATTTGCAAACTATTGAATAATGAAAATAGAATTTTATGATTGGCTGCAAACCGTGAATTATGAATCATAATTCATGGCCATTGTGCAGTATGAGTAGATAAAATTAATTATTATGTTAACACTATTTATTATACCATCAATCCATTTTAAATCGTCTCTGGCTCTTTTTGGCTCAGCAACAATTATTATCTTGGCAGCCACATTTTTGGGTTCTATTCCAAAATTTAATTACACCTTATTGTTAAATTATAATTAATTTCTCATTACAAGATTCACATTTAGAAATAGTCAACACAAAATTCTAACATCCCATTTATATTTTTCGTCACTTTTAACATTCAACATTCTGTTTTTAGTATACATTTTCCTTTTATTTTCCGATAACAAATCTATTTTATTTAATTATATTCCATTTGTCTGTAAAACGTATAAATATTTCATATTATTTTATCCTTTATCATGAAGGCTATTGCACTATTATTAATTAAGCAAAATATTTCCGATTATTTTAAATTGACTTCTATAAATTGTTAAATATGTGATGTTTCTTATAGATTTTATTTCCTCTATACTGTATTATGAAAAACAAACCTTAAAATTACCATTTAACATATTTACAATTCCGAGTTTATTTTTGTATCTCCAAATTACCTTCACTTATAATACCATGAGTAGTCAAACTTATGTCGACTATTTTTGCGGTGGTGTCACGAATGTCCATTGCGCTTAGGTACGATTAGGACGAGTGCGCTAGCACGATCATTGTTGCAGTCGAGATTTGCTCCGTATTAATTGGGATTGAAATGTTATTTTTGTTACGATATTTATTTTTTTTAAATAGCAGCTGCTGGCTTTGCAGCAATTTTGTTATTGGCACAGTCAATGTAGCAGTCATGAGTGCATTGTTCTGTCTTTCAATGGCATCGTTATCGGTTTTGCATATTTTAACTTTGCCAGGAGTATTAATATCTTTTTGCTTAATTATATATTTGAAAATTTAACTGATTAACTTATTATCTTGGCCTCCTATACAGGGTGATTTACTAGTCTCTTTACAAACTTTGGCAATGGAAAGTATATTTACAACTACATGGACAAGCAAAATTGTTAGCTATCCTCAGATTATACGCCCATTATTGCTACCATCAGTACAACGATAATAAAGAAGAAAAGCATGCCAACGCTGTACAATACAAACACCGATTGGCAATTATTCAAAGACTTGATAAATCAGAAAATGCCTGTTCACAGTATGTATCTTGAAACAGAAATTACATATAGGATGCAACGAACTTTATTATCACTACTATACAAGAATCGCTTGGAACGCAACTTCTCATCAAATAGAAGAACGACGAGCACCAAACATTCCCATGGAAATAAAGGAAGTGGTAGCCGAAAAAAGAAGAGCACGAGCTGGATGGCAAAGAAGCCAATAGACAAAAACAACTACAACAGACTTATTAACAAGTTAAAATCTAAGTTACGTGAGATCAAAAATAAAACATTCAAAACATATGTGATGAACCTATCCAATAAAGATCATTCCATCTAGAAAGCCACTAAAGGTTTCAAACGACCCACTCTTCCCGACTCTCCAATTCGCAAACCTGATGGCAGTTGGGCAATGACAGATAGTAAAAAAGCGGAGGTTTTTGCATCATTTACAAGTTTTCCAGCCTTCTAACGACGATCTAGATGCAGAACTACAAGACTTCAAATTTAAAATTGCAAGAAATAAAAAATGAAATCAAATACCTAAATAAAAACAAATCACCGGGCTTTGACTTAATTACCGGAAAAGTCGTAGCTAAACTCTCCAAATCTAGATTATTATCCATAAAAAAGCTATTTTTTCTATAGCAGATGTTAAAGTTCTACTTTATCAACTCAAAATAGTAGATAAAGTAGCACTTTATCATCAAGGGTAGATAAAGTACTTCCCAATCTACGAGTAGCTACTGAGATTTTAAAATGTGATTGACTTTCCTTATTTTCTTTTGAAATTGTTAAAGTTCTTGCTATAGAAAAATTTTTTTATTATTCATGACGATAAAGTTATTACTATCCACTCTTGAATCATTAACGTCTCGACTTCGTCTCGAAACGATTCACTCGTGGATACAATTTAAATTTATCGTCTTCTATAATAAATTACTATTAATGCAATACTAAAATTGTCCTACTAGCCTATGCAATTCAAACAGGCATATATAATTTTAATAGTAAAGCCAGGTAGACCTTACCGGCCTATAAGTCTCTTAGCAGTGCTGTCCAAGCTTTAAGAGAAATTATTATTAAAGAGACTAAACGAAGATAATTTGATAGCAGAATGCACACCAAAACGTCAGTTAAATTTTCAAGGAATGACTTTTGGAAAAAACGCTCGGACCCGTCGATTTTTATTTTTATTTACGCATTTTTTCAAATAAAATCTATATATACAGGGTAATCCACGTAGGAGATATGACGTCATCAATGTTTATTTTAATAGCAACCCCCTTTTTTATAACGGAATTTGAAAAAAACGCATTTTTATCTTACGCTAAGCTGATTTTTGAGTACAGGTCACATGTCTCAAAATTAAAATTGCAAAATACAAATTTAATTGCAATGATAACTTCAAAAACAACGAAATTAAATGTTTAAATCGTGCACCGTTGTCTACCTGATAGTAGCCAAGACCACCGACATGTTTTTCATTGATTGCTGCGTTCTTTCAAATTCCGTAATAAAAATCTGGTGTGATACACTTACACAACTTTCTTTTATAGTGATCTTATAATTATCCAAAAATTTTATTTTAAATTTTTAAGCATTTGTCAAAAAATTTCAAAAATTGCAAATTCTACAAAAACGGTACAAAATAGAGCGTTAGTTGAATAAACGAATTTTCTCTAGAATTTTAAGCTGAATTAAAAAATGTAGTAATATACCGGGTGTTCTATTTAAAATAGGAGTTAATAAAAAAATAGAAAGAAAACAAAAGAAACCCGTTTTAGAAGTATTCAACTGGAAAATCACCTAGCTCACATCAATACACATTAAAAATGTAATAAAAATGTGAAGTTTGAAAAAAATCCTTAGAGCCGGTTTTGAAAGAATCGAAATATCCTGAAAAATCACAAGAGTAAATACCTACTTCCGGTTATGCGATTTTCTTCAAAAGCTTGCTGTCGCATCTACATAGTACACAAAACTTATATATGAAGTTTCAACGCCATACCTCTTTTCGCTTTTGAGATATTCTGTTCACAGGCAGACAGACACACACACCATGACAGACCAATGAAAGAAAATATGTTTTTTGGGTTCAGGGGACTCTAAAACGTGAAGATCTGTTGAAAACTCAATTTCGAATTTTTGGGGTGAATCCAATAGTTCCTTTATTGTAAAAGGAAGTAAAAAAAAGGGTTGTCATTTAAAAAAAAAACATCGAGGACGTCGCACCTTCTACGCGGATCACCCTGTATATATAGATTTTATTTGAAAAAATTGCCAAATATAAATAAAAATCGACGGGATCCAGCGTTTTTTCCAAAAGCCCTTTCTTGAAATTTAACGAATTTATCCACTACTTTACGAAAGCACTGTATAAACGAAAGTTACAACACTGACTAATCAACGCAGAGCCGTAACCACTAGTACTAGAAATTTGGATGGAAGGTTCAGTTTATTACGTAAGATAGTGCTAAGAAGGGATTTTGAGAAATTCGACTCCTAAGGGGGTGAAAAAAGGTAAAATGTGTTTTCATGAATTCACGAATTGCTCAATGTCTCTTTCACCTAAAATAGCGACTTGGCGTTTTCTTGCAAAGATTTGCAATGCAAATTTCTAGAAACGTATTTCAGGAGTTTGCCCTAATCCACCCCTAAAGGTGATAATGTGGATTCGGGTGAATTAAAGAACCCTTTGTATCTCCTTTGTTTAGTAAGTTAGAAGATCCTCTTTTTGTTAAGTATGTAGATGCATTTTTAAAATATTTAAAAAGCAGGAAAGGAATTTTGAAAAATTTACCCCTAAGGGGGTGAAAAGAGGTAAACTGTGTTATCACAAATTTCTCAATATCTCTTA
Organism: Agriotes lineatus; assembly: GCA_940337035.1. Classification (NCBI taxonomy): domain Eukaryota; kingdom Metazoa; phylum Arthropoda; class Insecta; order Coleoptera; family Elateridae; genus Agriotes; species Agriotes lineatus. The sequence continues at coordinate 26,833 of CALNHX010000283.1, forward strand.
GAACCGGTAAGATATCGACTTGGTGTTTGCTTGCATAGGTATCAAATGCTATAATTTATGAATACAACATTTAATAAGTACATATATTTTTCATATTATCTCATTGTTACATTAAAACTATAGTTTTCTCAATCTATACAAGGAGATCGACAATACAACACACATTTCCAGGAGGTACGTGAAGCATAAAAGATTTATAGAGAACTTTTCCGAAGAATATTGTTTCCGTTTTACGTAAGTACAATATTGTTTTGCAGCGTTTGTGATTTTGGCGTATTGAGTGAGGGGGGGGGGGCACTCTAGAATTTATTTAAGATTTAGAAGAAAGAACAAGCATTTGTAGTCAGTACGAAGAACAGGCATCTTGTTAGTTTAAACTAAAGCATATTATTCCATATAACCACTACGTATTGCTGATACCGTATCTATTACACCGTACCTACCAAGTCAAACATGGTGAGAGTACATCGCAAATACATACTATCAACTCGGGCGTTCGTCAGCGTGTTAGGTCAAATCCTACACCTAATCTTCACAGCAGTTCTGTCTATAACCCCGTATGTTGAAATTAGAACTTTCGCCGAAGACACGGCGATCTTAACAACACACGAAGATCCAACCACTGCGCCACAACTGCAAACTTATATTTAAACCTCTTAGAAGTATGGCTTAATCAGTGAAGAATAAAATCAAGTGCGCTTAACTTCATTCTAAGAAGACAACAGTGTCCCCCTGTTTACACAAACAATGTAGACATACCACAGGAAAGGAAAGGAAAGGACACATCAGGAAAAAAAAGAAATGGACCTAAAAGTAAAAAAAAAATAGTCCTGCTTAATAGGCAGAAAACCTCCACTATCACTGGACAACAAGTGTCTCATCTATTAAGTAATAATCAAACCGATATGGGCATACGGATTGGTACTACGGGGATACCGTAGCATGTCCAATCTAAATATTATACAAAGATTCCAATCAAAAGTCCTCAGACAGATAAGCAGTACACCATGGTATGTCAATAATGTAACCCTACATACAGACTTACAAATAAAAACCGTAAAGGAAGACGGCCAGCTACGTGCAGAGAAACATCATAATACTCTGTTATCCCATCCTACCTCTTCGCTTCAGGCGTTACTCGAAGCACCAGCCTACAAATGACTTAAAAAAATGGCCTTCAGACCTGCTAAACCAGTAATTTTTCTAGGGCAACGCCAATAGGCAGACTCCCTCAGGTGTCAGCAAATCAGCTCATAGAACAAATATGTATTGTATATATGTTAGTGTATATGTATATAGTTCTGATTGTTGATAAATTTTACCAATAAATAATTTATTTCATGAAAAATATTGCAAATATGTTACGGTATTAAAAGGACTTTACGACACCCACCCAAGGTGAGCATCGCACCACGGAATCAGTCCTGAAAACCTGACACACTTGCCCTGAAATCGGTTCGAAATAGGCTAATAGGCCACGGCTGGAACGCTCAGGGAGTCGGGCGTGAGTCACACGATACGTTCTGGGCAAGCGCGTTGTGGCATAATATATACAGGGTATGTCGAAATTATGAGGGCGCCACCAAGCCTGTCTTAACCCGGCTAACCGGGCCTGGACGGTTAGACGGGAGCGAAGCATGCAAAAATACTCCGCCAATAAGATTACTCAAGAGTTGCAAGGTCAAATAACAATTTCGGGATTGCCTTAAGCAAGGATTGTGATTAGGTGTCAATCCGACCACGACTACGCAGCTGTCTCACTCACCTGCACGCTCACAGCTTCCTCGTTCCGTCGTACAATAATCCGTACAATAAAGGGGCGTCTATCTGTAACAGAACATGCACAAGCCGAAACAAACAATAGTTCCCTTAACTAACCAATCATATATTTCACTTCGGGTTACAATGGGGTAGCAGAATGCGTCGCCCTGTATCTAACCTTAATCTATAATTAAGGGCACCAGCTGGCACGCGCGCTCTAAACTTAACGACAGATGTTGAACATTAGTGAACAGCAATAATAGGTAGTAACGAGTAGGTACAAAGATACACGTTGCCTTATGCAAGGGCAGCGACGATTTACAGTTGCCTTCACGGCATGAACAGTCTGCAAGTCTAAATGAATACACTAGCGTAGTAATGAGTAGGTGCAAAGACACACGTTGCCTTATGCAAGGGCAGCGACGATTTACATTTGCCTTCACGGCATGAACAGTCTGCAAGTCTAAATGAATACACTAGCGCAGTAATGAGTAGTAATGAGTAACACTCGCGTTCACAGCGGTAATCAGGTTAAAGGCACATACCTTAATGCGTAGGCGGCGAGGGAGCCTGGTACAGTTGAGTTGCGACGAGCTGCAATCGTAGGTGGCAGGTACCTTCGGTGTTACAACGGCGAAAGGGGGTGAATGCATAACCGCCTCAATGGCGACGGGAGACGCGTCAGGACGCGTACAACGGGACGACGAAAAGAATGGGGGCCTCACTCGTTCTGCTGAACCAAATCCTCGTAGGTCGAGATGAAGGGGGCACGTCCCCTCACTAACAGTAGCAGGAACTGGGCTCCAAAAACACCCACGTTACGCCGAAGACCACTCGACAAATTCCGACTCACAACCACCACACAAGCGCTCTCTGCAATGGGCTCCGGACGACTGCCAAGAGGGAAGCGTCGGCAAAAGGTCACCTTCGCCGCGTCCCCCACGTGACTAAACCACAGCGAATCGCAAGGCGATGAAATGAAACCAACCAATGCGGGCCACGCTGGTATCACGCCGCCACAGCGTGCTAAATGAAACAAACCAATGCGGGCCACGCTGGTATCACGCCGCCACAGCGTGCTATTCAGAATTCAGAAAAACGCCGTCAGACGAGAGCTCCAACCGACGACAAATACTGCTTTTGGGGCTAAATATGTGCGAAATCGTGATTCTGGAATTAGGCGATGGAGCCAAATAAAGAGCTAAAAGGGCTTAGCATACGGGCACGCTGCTCTAAGCTTAGGCGGCTATTCAAAATACCAAAATGACCTAACTAACGGCGTGAAATGCAATTAAGCATCTGAAACAGCAAAATGACTTAACAAATAAACATAGATCTCATCGCCCTTCATTCAGAAATTATAATGATTTTAAAGTTTTTATATCCAAAACACGTAGTAGCCGTGATTTAACATGGCGAAAGCTAGTGACTATCAGTTACATGACAACATATACACACTAGTTGTTTGTTTATGTCAACACTTTCTATCAGCGAAATCAATCTTTAGGTTCAGTTTCCTGGAAAACTACTGCTCTTAGCGATTCCAAACAAGGGTAGCTTTAGAATGAAAGAAGTCTCACCGTTTCTATTATCTAACCAGAACTGACTTAAATTTTGTAAAAAGTTATGACACCCTTGGATAAACTACCTCTTTTGGACCTTATTCCTCTAAGGATGTAGATTTTCTAGCCGCATATTTGATGTCCTCTGTTAAAAAAAGTATAGTATCAGCTTTCCCTCTGAAAAAGAGCGCAGTAAGTAACAATATGCCTGTCTCTTGGTTTACTCCTGCCCTTAAGAGCATGAGGAACACATTATTATCTCTTAAAACCATCGTAGACTGCACAGGTGATCCGGATGTTTTGGAAGTCTATAAGAAATACAAGAAAGAATATTCGAACATCATTATTTCCAAAAAATCTCCATGTAGCTCATTTATAGCGAATTCATCTAATAAAGCCAAAGACTCTTGGAGACTGATCAATTTTGAAAGAAATAAAGCTAACGGTAATAATATTTCTGAAAAAATTAGCGCGGATGATTTTAACACATTTTTTACTTCAGTAGCTGATGAAGTTTTTAATAAATTACCTAACCTCAATACCAATTTTGATGCCTCAAAATTCTTGGGTAATCTTCCTAGCACAAGGAAATCATTTTTTCTCGAACCAGTCACAGCTGACGAACTTATAAATGTTGTTATTCGCATGAAAACTTCTAACACCCTCGATATCTATCATATGAATAGCAAAATACTCAAAGAAATAATAGATATAGTTGCAGAGCCCTTTGCTAGTCTTGTAAATGCATGCTTCCAGCAGGGTATTTTCCCTACAGCTCTTAAAACATCTAGGGTCGTTCCTATTTTTAAAAAAGGGAATCGAGATATACCGGCAAACTATCGCCCTATTTCGATTATTCCAGTTTTTGGGAAAGTGGTGGAATTGATAGTTAAACCTCGTCTACAAAAATTCCTAGAGAGCAATTTCTTATTAAATCCTGGTCAGTTCGGCTTCCGGGAGGGATTTTCTACAGAGTTGGCAGTAAAAAATCTAGTGGATGACGTAGTTAAAGGCTATGAGAAGAGTGAGCATACAGCTGTCACTCTGTGTGACCTCACCAAAGCCTTTGATTGTGTTCTGCATCATTTATTGGTTATAAAACTAGAACACTATGGTATTCGTGGGTTACTACTGCAGTTTTTCACATCCTATCTAGGCGACAGACGGCAATGTGTTGACGTAAAAGGTACGGTCTCTGCCATAACAAATGTTGACCATGGAGTGCCCCAAGGCTCTGTATTGGGGCCACTCCTCTTTCTCATTTATGTAAATGATTTCTACTACTACCTGTTGCCTCATAAGAGTATATTTTTTTCAGACGATACAACGTTGCTGTGTTCAAACAAAGAAAGCAAGGTTCTAATTCAGACAATGAAAAACTTGGAAGCAAGAGCTAACATCTGGTTGTCTTCAAATGGTCTTCAATTGAATGTCAATAAAACACAACGAATGATATCCTCCCTAAGAAATGATTGTTCTGTTCAGCAAGAAAGTACAGTCCATTTGTTGGGATTGACATTGGATAGTCAAATGAATTGGTCGGAGCACATCTCTTGATTGGCTAAAAAATTGTCTACAGCTTTATTTGTCTTAAGACGTTTGCGCAGTGTATTAGACTTTAATACGCTGAAAACTGCTATGTTTGCACTGTTTCAGTCTCATATTACATGCGGTTTATTATTATGGGGGCGCGCTGTTGACCTGATTAGGATTTTTAAATTGCAAAAGAAAGCGTTAAGATTAATTACATATGCGAACTTCCGCGACTCTTGTAAACCTTTATTTGTTAAACACAGAATTATGACGCTGCCATGTATTTACATTTTCTATTCCTTAACTTATGTACACAAGCATAAACAGCATTATATTGTGAATTCTGATGTACATAATTATGATACACATGGAGCAAATCATCTTATTGTACCTACATATAGATTAAGTAAGTCATTACAAAATTCTATAGACCTGAAGCTTTACAACAAACTTCCAATGAATGTTAAAAACTTAAATATTCAAAACTTCAGAAAACGAATAAAAACGTTCCTTATTCAACATTGTTTCTATTCAGTTTGTGAATAAGACTTTAATTGATATTTAATCAATATGATCTTAATGTTAATGTTAATGTTATAACTGTGATTACTGTTTGACTTGTGCTAGAGTTTTATCAATAACACTAAAATAAATGATTCTATACCAACTTTTTTTTCGCGGTCATCAGAATAAAAAATCACGTAGTGAACGATTAATTACGACGCGACGATACAAATCAACGACATCTTTCATCCTTTCTATGTACTGGTACGTGTACGTAGACTACGGACGCAAGTGGTTTCGTAATGCTGAATGGGGTTCGAGCACCCAATACAAGATATATGCGTAATTCACGGCAAAAACGAAGTATGAGCACAAATTGAACTAGCCGACAACAAAAAAAAAGCTGCTCACTCTTCGACGAATGGAGATTAATTACTATTTTTTCATGATGATGATTTTTTGTTGATGATTTTTTGAAGAATGATTTTCTGATAATTTTTTGATCATTTTTGTGAGGATGATTTTTTGATGATTATGATTTTTTGATGATGATTTTTCGGAGAAGATTTTTTTGATTATATTTTTTTTATGAAATTTTTTTGTTAATGAGAATATTTTTTTGTGATTATTCTACTGCATTCTTATATGAAATTATAGAAGAGGAATGCGGACGAATTCGTGTTATACGTTTGGCAGTACTGAAGTATATTATTTTTTAAAGATAATAATGATTTGTTTGATGATTTTTTGATGATTATGAAATTTTGATGATGATTTTTTGATGATTTGTTAATGATTTTTTGATAATTTGTTGATGATTTTTTAATTTATTTATGATTTATTTTTTCATGCTTTTTGTAGCAATTAACTTCTATTAGTTAATTAATTTAAATGTTTCCCTCGTATTTCGTTCTTATCGAATATGCAAGCACGGCTGACCCGCTCTGAACTGAGACTTTCGATTTGAACTGTGCGCCCGAAACGTTAGCGGGGCGTGTTAAGTTATTTTGAGGAGATATCTTAGTGCCGAAGTTTGGGGATCTACTTCGCAAAATAATATATTTATATTGTGGTAATTTGGAATATATTGGAGACTTTTATTCGCAATATAAGGTACAGTTACGTTGCTAAACTAATCGATTTGGGAGAACGAGAAGAAATCCGAACAACTTAGTACGTATGAGAACGAGGTTTCGTTGTACGTTTTGGTAATTTTATTATACATTTTCAGGGCTTTTCTTCTTTTGGTCTTGCATCCATTTCGTCAAGCTTGCATAAATTAGCTTCGCATTCTACCCATCCGTTCGTTTGTGGGGTCTGTCCGATGGTTCCCTGATTCGTTCGCTACCATAGAATCGCATGACGTCTTGCTGGGGGAAAGTTTTGGTTGTAAGAAGTTGGAAATCGGAAGGCAGAAGGGCTAAGAAGATCTTAATCTGCCTTGGCTACTGCAGTATCGCAGCCTCTCAAGTTCTGCTGTGACGGTTAGGTTCTGCCAATTAATAATCTTGGGACTAGATCGTCCGTATGCTCGAGATAAGGTCAGGTCTCTTAGTCTTTTATCATCGGTTCGAATTATTTGACGAGGACGTGCTCCGAGATATAGCGTAGTGCGTAGTGATTAGTAAAACATTACAATATACATTTAAGAATTGCCTATCTGAATAGTTATCGCGTTGATATCTCTGTTGATTACATTAATTTACTTTTACAATTGTAAAACCGATTTGCCCGGTCCAGAGTTAGCTAAATTATTGTTTGGCTCATAATTTGCGTGAATTATCGTTTTCTTGAGTTGTCTATTAGTGTAGCTTATAATCGCTTGATCAAGATCAACCGCAGAACCGCGTACAGTAACCGAACCATGATCATGAGTCGCACCCCACCCAGCGGTATATTTTAAAGCTGCTCTTGTTTTCAATATATGTAATTAGGCCAACCGCTCGATAAGGTCGATCAAAAACTGTTAAATTAAATCGATTTTCCCAAAGAATTGTTGCTGATACGCACGTTGTTATAAAGGTATTCGGATGCGTTAATTTTCATTATTACAACTTGCTGTGAGCTGTTGGTTTGTCGTTAAACCAACTGTATTTATTTTACATTTTGGATAGATTTCGGATTTGTTTACATGTTAATAAATGTTGGGATATTTGTATATAGCTATTTGTTTATATTTCTTTATGTAGCGAATATTTTGTTCCTCGTTAGTTCGATTTAATTAGGTTTGCTACTGTTATTGCGATTTGGAATTAGCGTTGAGGATACGAGAATAAATGGTTTTGCTGCATTTAGTTAGTATTATTTTGGTTCTGTTAGCTTGTGCACTTTGGTATCCGGTGCATCAGTAACTCGAGGCTCGGAAATTAATATTTAAGAAAATGGCGCCCAAGATTTTCCAGTCGGTCCAGAAGAGGAAAATCTACAACAGCCTACGGGCCTATTTATGTTGCCATCAAGGGACCATCATTGGCAACTTTTGCATAAACATTCGTGACATTTTTCATTGATGTTTTTTTTTTGAGGATGATTTTTTGATGATTATTATTTTGAATGATTATTTTATTATGATTATGATCTTTTATGATTTTTTGATGATAAGGATTTTTTGATGATAATGATTTTTTGATGATTATTTTTTGGTGATGATTTTTTGATGATTATGATTTTGCGTTGATGAGAAGATTTTTTGATGATTTTTTTTATGAGGGCGCCATCTACTGCATTCTTATATAAAATTATGAAAGAGGAATGTGGACGGATTCGTGTTATGCGTTTGGCAGTGCTGAAGTATATTGTTTTTTAGTGATTTCTTTGATGACTTTTTGATGATTTTTTGATGATTATGGTTTTTTGATGACTTGTTTGTTGATTTTTTGATGATGTTTTGATAATTTGTCGATGATGATTTTTGATGATTTTGTGATGATTTTTTATGATTATTTTGATTGTTTTTTTTGATGATTTTTTTGAGGATGATTTTTTAATGATTATTTTTTATGATTCTTTTTTGGTGATGATTTTTTGTTGAGAAAATTTTTTTATGATTATTTTTTTATGAGAGCGCAATCTACTGCATTCTTATATGTAATTATGAAAGAGAAATGTGTTATACGTTTGGCAGTACTGAAGTATATTGTTTTTAATGATTTTTTACAATTTCGATGATTTTTTAATGATCTTTTGATGATGTTATGTTGATGTTTATGATTTTTTAATGGTGATTATTTTATGTTAATAATGATGTCTGATTTTTATGATGATTTCTTTATGATGATGATCTTTTTTTAACATTTAATATTTTTTAATAAATGTTTCTATTTAATATATAGTGTCCGTGTACAAAGGAAGACCACAAGTTCCTTGGCCCAAAATATGATGATTTAACTCAACTTACCTATATACAAAACTGCTTAGTTTAGCCGCTAGAGGGCTGTAGAAAATAACATTAATATTTAATCCTACAATTTAGCGAACTGTTAAATTAAACTGATTATTAGTAGTTTTCAATATTATATAATTATATATTATATTAATTTATATACAGGGTGAATGAGACCACCCGTATCAGTATTTTTTTTTAAGAACGGTGAGTCGTAGAGAGTTAGGATAAAAAAATTTGTTATAAAAGTCATAGGTACTAAAGAATCGAATGGTGATATTATTATTTCTCAAAAAAGTCAGCATCACGAGTAGTTTTGTCCACAATGTTCAGAACTCCAAAATTTTAAATGGCACCATAAGTCGAAAAACGTATTGTTGAAAAGATCGTTAAAAAAGAAGAAAGTTTTGTAGGAAAAATTATCTTATTACTACCACCCCTTTTAAGTAATATTCGATTAAAGTTATTAAATTTGAAATTCGTTGTTAACAAACAAAATTGAAAAGTCGGCCTTTAAAATCTAGTTACCGAATTAAACGATGTTACAAGTGTTCAAAATGTTATTGACATTAAAACGTGTGTGTAACATTGTTTAATTCGGTAACTAGATTTTAAAAGCCGACTTTTCAATTTTGGTTGTTAACAACGAATTTCAAATTTAATAACTTTAATCGAATATTACTTAAAAGGGGTGGTAGTAGTAAAATAATTTTTCCTACAAAACTTTCTTCTTTTTTAACGATCTTTTCAACAATACGTTTTTCGACTTATGGTGCCATTTAAAATTTAGGAGTTCTGAACATTGTGGACAAAACTACTCGTGATGCTGACTTTTTCGAGAAATAATAATATCACCATTCGATTCTTTAGTATGACTTTTATAATATTTTTTTTATCCCAACTCTCTACGACTCACCGTTCTTTAAAAAAAAATACTGATACGGGTGGTCTCATTCACCCTGTATATAAATCTATGAATATTGACATATTTATTTATATTCTATATATTATACAATTAAATATTTATATGTATATATACAGGGTGTTAATTAAGTACGTAGGTAAACTTTAAGGGGTGATTCCTTGATCAACTCGAAGATGAAAAGTTCATACAGACATGGGACCTAAACGGCTGCGTTTTCAACATGCAGGATATTGAAGTTTAAACAAAAATTTTTTTTTTTTCAAAAATCTGGTTTTTGTATTCTAATGAAACTTGGTGTAGGTTAGTATTTCATCAAGTGGCGAAGTTTGGCCAAAATAAATTTTATTTATTTTCACCAATGGCGTGCATCGGGGCTTCCTCAGTTACCTTATTTTAGAAAAATCTGGTACGCCACTGTTTGATGGAAATTGGTGGTGAATAACAAAACAATAGAATAGGTAACGTCATTCAAGTACCTGGATGCAACAATTACTAGATGGAGACCTATCATATGAAATTCCAGACCTGGTTATCAAAGCTACGGCAGTAGCTGGCTGCTTTAAGAGATGTAGCGTGCAAAAGCGAGCACATGAGCACCGATTGTAAAACACGTGTATATAAAACATACGTGCGGCCTATAACAACATTTGCGGCAGAGATGAGACCCGAAAATAGTAAATCCAAGAGAATCCTCAGAATATATATACGCCAAGAATGTAAGACACAAGATATTGTACGATGGATTAAACCAGTGATTCCCAAACTTATTTGGTCTACCGCCCCCTTTTCAGAAAAGAAATTACTCAGCGCCCCCTGGAAATCTACATTCTTTAAGCGAACAAGCAGAAAAATATTGCAATGGTAGCTTCTTGAGACTGATAATTATCTATAAGAGTATTTCTAGGTAGGAAACTATTTTGAAAAAATAAATTAACTAGCAATTAAAAAGTACAAAGGGGGATTTATACATTAAAAGTACAACATAAATATTTGAGAATTGTTTAATGAATGATACTTTAGATACAGTTACTGTTAAATTGGGAATAGTTTATTAAAAAGGTTCGAGCATATAAGTTGATTTAGTTAAGATAGTTGTTTGGTAACATCAGAACTTAGATTGTCATTTGTTTTAACTGACAATCGGAATAACTAAATTGAAAGCCAAACTCAAATAATTATCTGAAAAAGTCAATTATGAAATGTTATAATAAAATATATAATATATAAATTTGGTATAAATTATTATTGCTAGAGAAAATGATATTTTTTATGTCCTACCAGTACATTAATTAAAATTAATGACTCTATTTTAAGGTATCTTAGATACAAAATAACGCTCCAGGGCAATTATTTTCTTCATAAGAACACTAGGGTTATTATGAAAAATTAACAGTATTTGTTTCCATGGATACAACCTTTATTTCAAAAATTATGCACCACTGTCACAATGAAAATTAATGACAGCTCATCTAATGTCACAAATCTAACTTAGATCAGCTAACTAGATCAATCTTAAATACCATAGCATAGTAATTATATGAATTGAATATGAATATGAATTAGGTAAGCAAATTGGTAGGACATAAAACCTTGAAGGCACCACAAGCATTATGAGCTAAGAGCCCGCGATTGTTGTACACACCTCGGGCCAAAGCCCCTCGGTTAGTACACTAACAATCTTGGGCTCTTATTTTACTCATAATGCCCCTTGGTACCTTAATAACTATAAAATAACCATTTTTTTCTGAATTTGTAACCTCTATTTTAAGTAAAAGCAAATTTAAATAATAAAAAACCCTTTATTATAATGGTATGTATTTACTTTCTGGATGGTTTATTAGAAACCATGGCCCATCGGGATAATCGCCAAACCACTGCGCACCCTGGCAATGATGACGTGCCTGTCCCTATCTTACGTTGGGCGGACTCTAAAGTAAAATTAAATAAATGGAGAATAAACGAATTTTAATAACCAGACTGAATAAATAAAGTAACAAATGGTATGAAGAAGAATAAGAACATTTAATAATGGTAAATAGTCTTCATGGAATAAATAAATCTATAACTTGTATTTTGTGTGTTTATTTGGAATATAATATTACACTATGTTACATAACAGATGAAATATGTACGAACGGTTTTTCTAAATCTTCGTATCTTCTCTTCCTCCTTTAAGCTTTCACCGCCCCCCAAATGCACCCGGGGCTACTATCGCCCCCTTGGATCGTTCCAGCGCCCCCCAAGGGGCGGTACCGCCCACTTTGGGAATCACTGGATTAAACAGAGATTACGGGATGAAATAAGCACGTAAATAAGATGAACAACGATAGGCTAGCACGCAGCAGGAGACGGAAAACCATGCGGGCAAAGATCAAGGGGAAGACCGCTAAAGCGCTAGAAAGACAGTTGGGAATCAACAGCACAGGAATAAAAGAAGGACAAACCGTTGGTTATAACAACAAGCCTAAAGGCTTATTCAATAGGAAAGAAGAAAAAGAAGAATATGAATATAGTAGGTGTAGCTTTATTTACCTTATATGCGGACGATTCTTCCATTACCGTGTCTAAATCGAAACAATAGCGTTATGAATGTTTTGTATATCTGGTTCTGTAATAGTTCGATATTTCTGAAAAACAAATTTTGTAATATTTTACAATAGTCAAAAAGATTGAAGAAATGTGGATATATAAAAAATTCAGACCGTCAAAAATTTCTAGGAGTGCACGTTGACGAATGTTTAACGTGGAGACCTCACTGTGACATTTACTTTCCAAAGTTCTTTGTGCTCTATATTTATTTAAACATTTACGAGCCGTCTTAACCGATGAACAGTTAATTAATATTTACCAAGCTCGTATAGGAAGTCGTCTCAGATATGGTATTCCTGTTTGGAGTTGCTCCATGCAATTTAACTAGATCTTTACAACACAGAATCGATTTGTTATATGTATCACCAAAATAACTTTTAGTACCAGTTGCGTAGACCACTTTAAAAAGTATATGATTCTCAGTGTACCTGCTTTATACAGTGTGTTCAAGATAAGCACGGCCAGTATGGGGATCCTGTTAATTAAAGGTTAAAGGACTAACAAAATTACCCCTAGAAATCCTTGACATGATTTTTCGTTACGAGTTACCTATATTAAAAAAATCTGGTGTGATACACGCACACAACTTCCTTTTACAGTGATCTTAGAATTAGCCAAAAATTTGATTTTTTATTTTTAAGCTTTTGGAAAAAAAATCAAAAATTACAAATTCTACAGAAACCGTACAAAATAGAGCGTTAGTTCAAGAGACAAATTTTCTCTAAAATTTTAAGTTGAATTCAAAAAGTAATAATATACTGGGCGTTCTATTTAAAATAGGAGTTAATTAAAAAACTAGAAAAAAATCTGGTGTGATACACCCACACAACTTCCTTTTACAGTAAAAATTTTATTTTAAATTTTTAAGCATTTGTCAAAATTTCTAATAAATTACAAGTTCTACAAAAATGGTGGAAAATAGAGCGTTAGGTGAAGAGAAAAATTTTCTCTATAATTTTAAGGTGAATTAAAAATGTAATAATATATCGGGTGTTTTATTTAAAACAGGAATAATAAAAAAAAATAGGAAAAAAATCAAAGAAACCCATTTTAGAAGTATTCAACTGGAAAATCACCTATCTCACATCAATACACCTTAAAAATGTAATAAAAATGAGAAGTTTGAAAAAGATCGTTATAGCCGTCTTCGAAAAAATAAAAAAAAACTGAAAAATCACAAGAGTAAACACCTACTTCCGGTTATGCGATATTCTTCAAAAGCTTGCTGTCGCATCTACATAGTACACCTAACTTATATATGAAGTTTTAACCCCATACCTCTTTTAGTTTATGAGATATTCTATTCGCAGACACACACACAGACACACAGACACAGACAGACCAACAAAAAAAATATGTTTTTTGGGTTCAGGGGACTCTGAAATGTGAAGATCTATTGAAAACTCAATTTCGAATTTTTGGGGTGAATCCACTACTTCCTTTATTGTAAAAGGAAGTAAAAAACAAAAGAAAAACCATTTTAGCGGTATTGAACTGGAAAATCACCTATCTCACATCAATACACATTAAAAATGTAATAAAAATGTAAAGTTTGAAAAAAATCGTAACAGCCGTTTTTGAAAAAATCGAAAAAAAAACCTGAAAAATCACAAGAATACCTAAACACCATACTTCCGGTTATGCGATTTTCTTCAAAAGCTTGCTGTCGCATCTAAATATTACAGAAAACTATATATGAAGTTTCAACGCCATAGTTATTTTCGTTTTTGAGATATTCCGTTCACAGGCACACAGCCAGACAGATAGACACACAGACAGACAGACCAATGAACAAAAACATGTTTTTTGGGTTTAGGACACTCTAAAACGTGAAGATCTGTTGAAAATTCAATTTCGAATTTTTGGGGGAATCCAATACTTCCTTTATCGTAAAAGGAAGTAAAAACCCAATTTTCGGATTTTCCGTTCTATTTTTTTGTGGGGTAAATATTAAAGTTAGAGCAAAACTGATAAAACTTCTTCGTAGCAAGTTTTCATGGACTTAAAGGTTACGTAATTATTTTTATACCCGACGTTTCTTCTTCGAGCAACTATCAGAAAATGAGGCCCATATTTAAAAAAAAAGTTTATGTTGCTTGCTCGAAGACGAAAAGTAAAGAAATGATAATGTAATCTATAAGTCCATGAAAAGTTGCGGTGAGCTTCGCTCTAACTTTAATTTAACCCCAGGAAAAATAGAATAGAAAATCCAAAAATTTGGTTTTTTAAGATAACTCAACAACGAGAAATCATATCAAGGATTTCTATGCGTTTCTTAATTACGCAACTTTTGTCCCAGTTAACCGTTACTGCTAACGATATCCCCATATTGACTCTCCTTATCTTAGACACACTGTATACTTCCGAGCTGTGTGTATATGCATATAATAATCCAACAAACTTTGTAAAAAACTCTACTATTAACAATTTTGATACTCGCATAAAAGGTAATTACTGAAATATAAACTGAAATTGTTTTTAAATATGAAATATTATTACTCGGTCAAGAATACATGTTGTAAATCTGTTTGTAATTGTTTGTAAATAAATATTTGCTATATCTTGTGACAATATACGGTCTAAGACATTTGGGCACGGCCGTTTGGGCGCGGAGACACTTGGGCGCGAGACACTTAAGCGCGAGAAGGGTCAACGTTGGGATTTAGGAACACATTAAGTGTGAATAATTTAAATTTGGCATAAATGAACAAACATTTATTAAATCATTATTTATCCTGAGAAGTTATTATAATTAATAAAACAATATTGAAAGAATAATCCAATTATTTATTGAAATTGGAATTCCAATTTTTAACTTTATTTTATTTATCTCATGTATAGGTGCCATCATATAAAACAGTTTGATATAATGGCGCCTCCGAAGGAAAAAATTTAAAAAAATTCATAAATCATGTGGCGTTTTAGTAAATACTACACCTCCACAACATTATTCATGATTAACCAAACATGTATAAAAAAAACTCGGAATTTCGAGCTAATTTTAGTAGAAAAATCGACTATTAAAAAAAATGATCCTATCATATCGACACTTCCCCTACTCATTTTCTTTGTTAAAGGCGTTGTCGTTGTTTGCAAATATTTTCCAATAAAAACAATATTCTGAATTTTGGATGGGGAATAAACTACCCAATCTCTATTCATTTATTCTTTGTTACTTACTATTTTAATGTAATATATCTTCGCAAAAGATTTGTTAGTATTTATAGGAAAGTTAAAATTTGTAACTTGTTTTCGTCGAACCAATTTGTGTTAATGAAATTCTAATTTTTGACAATTAATATTTCTATACTAAATTTTTGCCACCCGTCACCTCCTTGGACGTGCTTTAGGTAATTTTCGTTATTTAAAATACATTTTCAGACCTATTAATAGTAAAGCTAGCTAATACTAATGACTTTAATTAATTTCCCCGCGCCCAAATCTTTCGCGCTCAAGTGGCCTTTTGCCCAAGTGTCTTCGCGCCCAAATGGCCGGCTTCGCAACCAGAAGTACAATAATAATCATAATATACTACAATAAGCTTATAACGCCCAAACGATTAAGCCTTACTTAACCGGTAAGATATTGGTTTGTTGTGGGATGTTATTAAAATATGTTTGGCTAGCTCAGAGTGGGTTGGATCGCGAGTTAGATGCCGCTTTATATACGGAAATAAAGCCCCTGCGAAATGTAAAAATTTCGATAAACGGTTTTATTTGTTTATAAAAGAGGTGAGGCCACACTTTATCAAAATATTTTTAAGTAATTTGGAGCAATTGCGTGCTTTGTAATTAAAAAACCTGTAGGCTAAAAAACATGTAGGTATTTGTAACAACTGTGATTACTCAGGAAAAAGTAGTAATTAAACGAAAACATTATTATTATTAAATCCACATGAATAATAATTTTCACGGTCATGGTTGATAACGGATTTAGAGCAGACAAAATTTAGTGTGTGTAATGCATAAATATACAATCGTTGGTATATTTTATGGTATTATTGTAGAAATACATCATACATAAATGAAATAAAAGTAAAACAGGCTATACGTATAAACAAATGTCTGACAAATATATTGATTGGTAAGTAGAATAAATGCGGAATAAGTACAAGAATTTAAAGAGAACATTTATTTTCATAATAAAACATTAAAATTTAACAATACAGGGATGATATAACATCGAATATTATTAGTTAATTATTAATACTGAAATTAGTAATGTTCCTAGTCTCAAAATGTATTTATTTAGCTTCTAAGTGCAGGCAAAGTGAGGTTTCTCTTTTTCAATTCGTCAGCGTACTTTGTTCTATAATTGTGTTCTTTGTCGTAAATGTCTTCAATATCCAGGAAATCATTGGGTTTGTGTTCGAGAATCCACTCAATAATGATGTTAGCGTTCTCCTTTTGCTTTTCGGTACATTTTTCACATCTGGTTTTCAGAGCATCAGGAACAAGATCTGCAATCAAAACATTTGTTCGTTAGAATTACAAACAGGAATAAACGCTCAATTTTCCTTGATTATAACTTAAGCATTTTACGAAAATAAGAACATCAGCAGTGTTTAAACAAATAATAAGAACTTATATAATAAATCAATGAAATGCTATTTAAAACTGTTAATAATAAATATACAGTGTTTTCGTAAAGCAGTGGATAAATTCGTTAAGCATTCCAGTAATAACTTTTGAGAAAAATGCTAAGACCTGTCGATTTTTATTTCTATTTGCACATTTTTTCAAATAAAATCTATATATACAGGGTGGCCCGCGTAGGAGGTATAACGTCATCGATGTTTTTTTTTAATGGAAACCCTCTTTTTTTATTACGAAGTATGTAAGAACGCAATGGCTTACTTAAGTTAAGTTGATTTTTGAGTATAGGTCACATGACTAAGTATTAGGAAAAACAATTTTAAAATTGAAAAATAATAATTTAATTTTAGGAAGTATTATTTAACGTTTTTATCGATGACAGCAATCAATAAAAAACATGTCGGTCGTCTTGGCTACTGTCAGGCAGACAACGGTGCACAATTTAAACATTTAATTTAGTTGTTTTATAAAATTTAGTATTTTGCAATTTTAAGATTTGATTTGAAAAAATGCGCAAATAAAAATAAAAATCGACGGAACCCTGCGTTTTTTCCAGAAGTTATTCCTTGATTTTTTAAGAAATTTATCCACTACTTTACGAAAGCACTGTATAAAATCTAATGGTTTTAGAAAAATTGTAAATTATTTTAAACATTCATGTGTACATTTCTGAAATTCTATTTATAAATATAAGATGCCACCCCATTACTTTAGCGAGTAGAGTACATCTTACCATGAAAAAACCAATTTGTATGTATGTAATATTCCTGAATGAGCATTTACAAGATTAAACAAGATCGTTAAGTAATAACTAAAATTAATCTTGAAAAAATTGTTTCTGTTTTCATAATTTTATTTAATTATTTGAACTTACTTCTAAGAGTAGTGCCAGCCTTAGTACATTTGGTGTTCGTTTTTAAACACCCCAGGTAATTGGTATAAAGCCTGTCGTTGTTTAGAATTTCATTTGGGTCGATTGAATCAAATTCATCAGTGTAATGATCGCCATCAGGACGAGCCCAGGCAACGCAGGCGAAGATAACGCAAAGTGTAAACACAAGAACGACCTTCATGTTGGTGTCGATTGCTGGCTGGACTGAGATGCAACTTGATCATTTAGAATTTTTGAATCAATTTATACATGTTTTCAAAGTCCGAACAGAGGGGATCAAAGCCCGCTGCGTCACTATCTTACGAGTGACCCGAACGAGGATTCTTGTATTATCAGATCTAATTAAAAGTAGAGTGAATTTCCGTAACGGCCAGGGCCGTATCGGATCATACTTCTTGATATTCGTTGTCAAAATATACATATCCGTTAGGTAACATAGGCTATAGCCTAAGGTGGCAAAGTATTAGGGGTTGCAAGTTTTGAATAAGTTCTTTGATATTGCAACTTCTCAAGCTAAAAGTATCGTAGAGTGAATTTCTGTAACGACAATTTTTAAAAAACAAAAGCAATAGTGCAAATTATTGTACTTTGAAACCATTTTGTATTTTTTATCATATACCAAATCTACTAAAAAAAGCAAGACGGGTCCTTTTTCCTTTTTCGTTTACGAAAATACCGTGACATAACGAAAACGTTGGTTATTTCACGGCATTTTCGTAAACGTAAAAACATTCTGTCATCAACGAATTAATTGATTTATCATTGCTGTTTACAAGACTACGATCACTACTCATTGTTTTTGTGATCATGACTGCTTCATAATTGGGCATTTGAATAACAACCCAAAACTATGAGAGGTATCTGAAGGTAAATTACTTTCTCGCGTATGAACTAAGAGTACCTTATTTCTACACTTTTTAATGTCCCTTCAGATAATAATCTAAAATTTAAAAAAAGTTACAGATAAAGTTATAGCTAAAAATAGATTTTAAAGATGGGTAAAGTGCCTCTTACAATAAAGTTGAGTTTATGAAAATGTTTTCATTAGTGCACTACATAATAGTAAGTATGCGCACTAAAGTTGAAATTAATATCTTTACATTTGTGGAAATTACTGTTGTATGTATGTATGTATGTATTATCATTACCCTCATTTTACCTTGCGGTGTAGAGGCTGGTGCTTCATGTGCTTGCATCTGGCCGTACAATGCTCAACTTGTTAAAATAAAAAAATCTGTAAAGGCGTTTACAGGGATCTTTCCTCTCGAGAATTAGATCAATTTGCAAATAAAAAAATGTAGTACGCTGGGATTCGAAATTCGCGCTCCCGAGCGAATATCTCGAGTTCAGTTTCTAGTCCGCCAGTTGTGGCCGCTAACACAACTAAGCCACGGGCGTGCTCGAATTGGACAGGCTTTTGCTACGTTATAAAGACAATATACTATCCTGTCCCATTTGCGATGTTTACCCTGTATCTGTTAGGTCTTATTTTCGCTAATAATAAAGCTTAAATTATTATTACTTCTATCAGTTAAAGCAAAAATAAACAATATTTTATTTTTTAAGGCGCTCACCCTGTATATATTTCTTCGAATTTCTCTCGAATTTGTAAACGTTAGCGCTATCTAAAACGTGAGTGACGAATGGCCTATAAACGTCAGTGCGACTTATGCGAACAAAGAGTGGTAGATGCCAAATGTGATTTGTGTCGCCATCAAACAATGCAGACTAACTTGCCAAAAACGTCAAAAGTATAAATTTGTAAAACAGCACGACGGATGTCATAAGCGTAGGAGCACCCAATGACAAACGGAAGGGTTACGTAAATATCCTTGTGACCCAAATTCCAGGCAGACAGCAATGACCAACCCTGATCACAATACGGTCATAAATTATGGAGTATGAAAGGAGCACACGCAATGACCAGAATCGTTTTATTATGGGAAGTAGCATTCCAAACTTGTCTCTCACAATAGAGCTAAGGGTGCTATTGTATCCGAAAGAATGGACGGGGTTTCTTCCATTCAAACAGTGCTTATATAAACTGGAGTAGCCTAGTTTTGGGATCAGTCGCCCCAGATCAGCGCGATCACCTCACGTATTTGTATTTTGTATTTGCATTTGTGTAATATTAACGAATGTGTATATTTGTTTATTTCTTTAAATTAAGGAAGGTTATTGTTTTCCACAAACGTGTGTATTTTTACTGAACTAAATTCTACAGTAAAAATTGCTGCTCATCAAATAAATTGGCAAATTTAGTAACCAAACACGTAATATAACACAAAGAACTTACCGCTTATCAACAACTGACCCTGTAAATACGAAAACGTTCTTTCGTTTGCCAACGGATGTACAGTCGCGGAATTAAAAATCCGGGCACTTATAATAATTCAGTGTATATCTTACTTTACTTTACTTATCACGTTACTTGGTGAAATTAGTCAAAGTCAAAATAATTACTCGTATATGACAGCATGCTTCATTGTTTAGCTGTCAATTGCTAACCTAGAAACGCAAAGCCCAATTTACATTACCCAAAAATTGCAAAAATCCTCTATAAGACTCGCCCGGATTTTTTTCCGCGACTGTACATAAAATCAAACAAAAAATTTACAATTCAAAGAATAAACATAGTGCTGCTTTATATGAAATACCTCACGTGTTATTCAAAACCTAACTGAACACGCCTTACATGTTCTGACTGAACTAATTAACATGTATTCTCAAAATTAACAATTTTCAGATGGTTCTACAATATATTTAATTAAAACCTCCTTTTAAAAGCGACAACGAAAATGAAATGCCCAACTACAGACCCATTGCACTGCAATCTTCTTTTTTTTAAATTATAGAATGTCTAGTCCACAAACGTATGATCGCTTTCTTGAATTCCAATCACATCTTATCATCTCAACAGTTCGGTTTCAGAGCAGATCGAGGTACAAGTGATTCTATTTTTAACTTTCTTTCGGTTATATATGAATATTTAAATTGCAGCGAAGCTAATGTAAGTTTATTTTGTGATTTCTCAAAAGCTTTCGACTCTGTACACTTTGATATACAGTGGGAACGTTGGCTATGGAACGCTCCAAATAAAAAATTCCCCAATTGATATTTTATTTATTTGACGTTCTGTTAAATTGTTATTCATTTGTTTCAAATAAATTGATTTTGTGTTTTCAGTTTTTCATAAATCAGTTTTTTTCATAAATGCCAATAGTGTCGCTAACTAATCAAATCAACATCGCCCAACCGCAGAATTTCAAGGAGAATCAGATTCCATAGAAAAAAGTGGTGGCTGCCATTTAAAAAAAAATGAGGTGGGGGTAAAAAAAATTGACAACTATCAGAAAAGATGCGCCTTCAAAAAATAAGGTCGAAGTGTCCGAGGATTTAGGCCGCAGATGATCGGGGAATTTTTTATTTGGAGCGTTTTACAGCCAACGTTCGCACTGTATTACCTATTATAAAAATTAGAAAATTACGGATTTAGAGGAATTTCCTTAGATTGTTTTCTATCATATTTAAATAATCGTAAACACTTAGTTGAAATTAAACAATATATCGGAAATGTGTGTAATACCTTCACGATCTCATCAAATAGATGTGCTATGCGGGGTCCCACAAGGTAGTGTATTGGGACCTCTGATATTTATAATATACATTAACGACATTTCGTCCAATTTACCGGAAACATGACACTATTTGCTGATGATACAAGTGTATCTGGGGCCAATAACAATGTTAAATCTTTAAATGCAATTGTTTATCCTGATATTTTAAAAATAAATGATTGGTTTGCAAATAACAAACTATCACTTAATCTAACAAAAACTAAAATAATGTCATTTAGCATAATACATTATTCATCTTCAAATAAATTTTCTGTTAATATCGATAATAATATAATAGAAAATGTAAATCACATAAAGTTTTTAGGGATCATCATGGACAGAAATTTAAAATGCCATCAACACATTGAAGCTCTCTGTACTAGACTACTTGCTACTGCTTGGTATGCAATTAAAATATTGTTTCCAAAGTCGGTCAAAATATTGCTCGACAAGCATACTTTGCTTTATTTGAAACAGTACTTCGCTTTGGTATACCTTTTTGGGGCGTCGCTGATTTAATTATATTAAACACAGTATTTAAAATTCAAAAAAGAGCTTTACGAATAATTAACCATAAGAATCCTAGAGATAGTTGCAGGCCCCTTTTCAAATATTATTACAAATTTATATTTACTCGAAACAGCATCACTTGTATTTAAATAGCTGCCGTCATTCAATAAAAGAAATTATATTCACAAACACGACACCAGAAATTCACAAAATTTAGAAGTATCTAAATAAACCTAGTAATAAACGCTTTAAAAAATCCATTATAAAAATTGTATTTTTATGTTTTATAATATGTACTTCTAATTACCAACACAATTTATATTGTTTTTTTTTTTTAAATAAATATTGTAATAGTTGCAGACTAGGACTGCCGATCTATTGTTAAAAAAATTATCATCTTTGGATTAAAAAGGAATGATTAGCAAAGAGCAATTTATAATTAAAAACTAATAATTAGAACCAACTATAAGATGTCTGAAACAATATGAAAGTCATAAGCTGAATTAATATTTAAATAAGTTACTTGGAATGTGTCAGATTAATTACGAAAGTGTACTGTATGTAGTAAAAAGTAATCCAGAATGTTAGTTTAAAACATTATTTTTAAAATAGAGAATCGTTACAGTAAAAATTATTATTGGAATAACAACTGATTTCGATTTTTAAAAAGTTAGACCTAATTATTTTGTATTGAAAATAAATTACTAAATAAACTCTTTATAATCAAAGTGTATTAATGGAATGATATAATTACAAGGTTACAAAGGACTAAATTAAGTAAAAAAATTGAATAAACAAAAATTTTAAAGAGTGAGACGGGTTTTAATGTGAACAAGAGGACCATACTGTTAATAAAGGAAGAACTACGAATATTAGAATTGGTGAGATGAGTCCGTACTAATTGGGTTGACTGGAGGAGCTATGGTGTGGATTTCTGTGAATACGTAGATACATGTAAATAATTTGAATGGGTATGGGCATACCGGGTGACAATGAGACTAGGGCCATGCTTATATCGTCTTTATTTTTGAATCGATTTGGATAAAATTTTATACCAAGATACTAGACATAATTTCTGATTAGCCCATAGATATAGTCAAAATGGCTGACTTCCTGTTTTACCGGAAATGATACTAACTTTGATTTTTTGAATGGAACACCCTGTATATTTTATGTTTTTCTGATTCTATGAGTCAAATTACATATAATAGTGTTGCCAAATTCCAATTTTTTTAAACAAAAAAATTATTTTTTCAATATTTATTTTTTACCATAGAAGGCCTTGACTTAGAATTTTTTTTTCTAATTGACTCTAGCAACTCTTAATAATAGCTATTTTATCAATAAGGTCAAAAACAAACCTTTAATAAAAGAATATAATTTGCAAAACCCGTTTTTTAAGAAAAAGTCACTTTTTTTAAATGGCACCTACTAAGGGCCATCTTGTCATTAGATAGAAAATGTAATTACCAATCTAACGATATGCATCATGCACTACTTGATCTTTATCTGAAACTGAAAATTAATAAAAAAAATAAATTTTTGTTTAAAAAAATGAAATTTGGCAAGACTATTATATGTAATTTGACTCGTAGATGCAGAAAAATATAAAATATACAGGGTGTTCCATTTAAAAAAACAAGTTAGTATCAATTTCGGTAAAACTGGAAGTCAGCCATTTTGACTATATCTATCGGCCAATCAGAAATAATGTCTAGTATCTTGGTATAAAATTTTATCCAAAGCGATTCATAAATAAAGAAGATATAAGCATGGCCTGTAATAGCACACCTCTATGCGGTGTTATATCACTTATTTATATGATAAATTAATATATCACTTACCTCACAAACGTCAATATTTGACATACAAATATTGTTCAGTTATATCTTTCTAATTATTTAATTATTTGCTCCGGCTAGTCAGTAAAGCTAAAGAAATACTCCTTACCCTCAGCTGAATGGTGCTTCTTAATAACAATTATTACTGCTTGTTCAAATATCTGATTAATATATCAAGTAATTTTACAGTTACTTCCAGGTCTTTACTGATATTTTAAATATCTTAACGACATTCATATATGCTTATTGACTTATCAATGACGTAAGTATAGTCAGTTTGTTTTAGATAACTTTTAATAAATATTTAAAACCCAAAATCCCTAATTTACAATTCCCAATATTAAATTAAATCAAAAAGGTTATAATTTCAAAATATAATGGCCTAAACTCGCCGAGTACTCAGAACACGAAAAGAATTTAGATAACTAATAATAATTCTTAATCCTAAATACAAGTTTCTTAATTTTAAACACACAATTTAAATATTCTTGACGTATTCCCAAAAGTTGTTCGAAAAGTTATTAAACAAACACTGACCTTAGCGTCGCTTTAGCGTAACCTGATCAGCAACCTATAGAATTCCTCTGCAAACGAAGCAGGACAGCTAACAGTAAATGGCTGGTTGAAATCTCCAATCCCTTTCCAAAAAGCTCTTTGGATATGTTGCTATCTCCCAGATAGCACTTCTCAATTGAATGCACAACACTCACGTAAACACTGGCTCTACGTTAAGTATATTGTAAGTTATTTACTTTGTAATATAACTTCAATATTATATTGCAAACACTTCAATTATGTCGACTTGATAGACGGTTTGATTTGTTGAATTTAATTTGTGTCATTACCAGATACTTTCTGTGTAATGATCTTTTACTTAAATTCAAATAAAAATACCAATTGGTTGGGATTGAACCACCATCGGTTTTAATATGACCGTCTCAAATCGAATTTCAAATTGAACTTTTTTATAATATTGTTTATTTACTTCTCCTTGGTTACCCGTAACTATTCACAACATATCGATTGTACATAAACTTTTTAAATTAACTATCTGGATATATTTTATATGAATAAATGTGCCATGCAGACTGCATGTAACATTACAGTTATTCCCTCCAATTTTAGAGCAAAAGATCGCAAAGAGCTTTTTGTTTAAAATTGTTAAATCTCCATTCTAATAACTATAACCATTGCAAACTAATAATTGTTAAATAATTAACGTATAACTTTAATCACTAATCAACCCACCATTGGATTAATTCATTGACAGTTATACAATGACATAAAGAATTCATTGACTTTTATACCAAGACATAACCTCTTTCCAATCAATATTATTTTTGACTTTGACATTAGATACAATCACATCATTTGGTACATCATTATTGAACGTTTTTGTGTGGTATTTTTTCAAATTAATTACATTTTGTGTATATTTATATTTGTTTTGACCTGGATAATTTAATACATAAGCGTTTTCGCCTATTTCTTTTACGACTTCGTAAGGACCTTCATATAACAAGAAAAACTTTTTTATTGTTCTTTCTAATGTCGATGATTGAACATGATTCCTAACTAGTACTAGATCTCCTTTTTTAAATTTAATTGGACGTTTTATAGCTTCATCATGTCTACGTTTTCGTTTTTGACCCTTTGCTAAAAATCTTTCTTGTGCTAATCTTATTTTTATTTCTAAGTTCAAGTCAGTTCTTTCAGGAAACTTAACTAATTTTTCTATCAACCTATCTGGTTTCCGACCTTTCATAAGTTCATATGGTGTCATTCCAATCGTATCATTTTCTACGCAATTGAACCAATCTTCTATTAATTTTACATAATTAGGCCATTTTGTGTGTTGCTCACTACAATAGCATCGAAACATTCTACCTAATTCCCTCATAACTCGTTCAACTGGATTAGATTGTGGATGATATACCGCTGAATATTTACATTCGATACCTTCTTCGTGCAATTTTTCTTTCCACATTCGGCTAGTAAATTGAGATCCATGATCGGATAGTATAGATATAGGTTTACCTACATTAATTATAAAATCGTTTATTATTTTATTTAATAAAGTACGAGTATTTGGTTTTTTAATACCGTATAGTTTATAAATTTCGTAAATATGTCCTTGATTACAAAAATACAAGTCATTCCATATCTTCCTTGAGGTAAAGGTCCAAACAAATCTACAGATATTAGTTGTAACGGTTCTAATGCCTCAATAGTTTTCATTGTACTCTGTTGACTTTGATTGTTTATTTTAGTCTTTTGACATAATTCGCAATACTTTAACACCTGATGCACTTTCCTATTTATATTTGTGATATAACATGTTTCTTTTAATAATGCCGTACATTTTTTTGTTCCAAAATGTCCGTATAGTTGGTGATATTCGTTTATTAATTCATTCTCTAGAATTTTTGGTATGCATATTAACCACCACTCTTCACTTCTTTTACATTTTCTAAATAAAATATTTTCATGTAATTTGAAATTTATTTTCAATTCTTCCCCTTTTCCATGATTGTTTGTATTCATTTCATTCTTTATCCACATTATATTTCTATCGTTGTTCTGATCATTTTCTAAATTACTAAATAATCTTGGTAATTGTGTTTTAGGTACCAATTCTTGAGTTAAAGCCACTATTAAAGGATTACTCTTCTTTTCATCACCATACACATACCTGGATAAGAAATCTGCTACTAGATTATCTTTACTTTTACAATATTTAATGGTTAATTTATATTCTTGTAAATACATACTCCATCTCATTAATCTAGCACTTAAAGCTTTGCAACTATTTAAAAATTCTAGAGCTTTATGATCAGTTAAAATAATAGTTTCATAACCTTAAATGTACGTTCTGAATTTTTTACATGCAAACACTATAGCTAATAGTTCTAGTTCAGTAATCATATAGTTCTTTTCGGCTTCTAATAATGTTCTACTAGCAAATATGACATTTTCTGTAGTCCCATCTTCGTTCAATTGAAATAAATGTGCACCTAATGCACATCCCGATGCATCTGTTGCAATATAAAAAGTTTTATTAAAATCTGGATGTGATAAAGTTATTATTTTCAAAAATCTTTCTTTTATGAGTTGGAATGCTTGTTGTTCCTCCTCTTTCCATGTCCATTTATTATTTTTCTTTAATAAATGCGCTAATTATTTACCGAATTCGCATAGTTATTTACAAATTTTCTATAAAAATTACATACACCTAAGAAAGATTGTAATTCTTTTTTGTTCTTCGGTGCTTTAAAATCTTGTATTGTTTTGATTTTTTCAGGATCAACCTCTATTCCTTGCGGACTAATTATATATCCTAAAAATTTAATTTGGTTCATTAACAAGTCTGTTTTCTCACCATTTACAGTCATGTTAGCATTCTTTAATTTTTCCAAAACCAATGTTAACTGGTTTCGATGTTCTTCTAGTGTTCTAGAAGCCAATAGAATATCATCGACGTATACTGTTGCAAAACTTAAAACTTGTGGACCTAACACATGGTCAAGACATTTACTGAATACTGCAATCGAAACATTTAAGCCAAAAGGTAATACTTTAAAATGATAACTTCTTCCATTAACTAGAAAAGCAGTATATTTTCTTGAACTTTCATGTAGCTTTATTTGCCAATAACCACAAGTTAAATCTAACGATGATAAAAATTTCACCCCGTTGAATTTTTGTAGTAACTCATTTATCGACGGTGGTGATTCTCTGTCTTCTACCAATATTGTATTTAATCTTCTTGCATCCAAACATATCCTTACTGAACCATTCTTTTTTGTTACTACTACAATAGGATTAGAATATGGTGAATTTGAATGTTCTATAATACCGAAATCTAACATCCTTTTTATTTCATTTTCAACAGCTGCTCTTTTGGAAAATGGTATCGGATACGATTTCTGTACAAATACTGTTTCATCTTTTACCTGTAGTTTACATATGTATTTATTACATAAACCAGGTCTATCAGAAAATGTGTTCTCATATTTTTCTAAAATATCTTGTATATTAACTAATTGTTTATTATTGATAAAATGTTGTATATTATTAATCGATATTTGTTCGTTTACTATATAACCTAATTCCTTTGTTGATTGAAATGGTTCCTTTACTTCATCATCTTCTAACAAAATCATGTTTGTATCAAATCGTTTGATATTTTGTACATCCCAGTTCAAAGGTTCGATTAATTTCAATTCGTTTGAGACTAATTTATTACTACTTAAATTCTTTTTAAAAGAAACTTCATATCTTTGGTCTCGATCTATAAATTCCATCTTTTTAGTATGAAAATCTAGATTAGCTTTAACTTTGTACATCCAATCCATACCTAGTATTGACGTGGTATTTAATTGACCTACAATCAAAAATACTACCTGGTGCTTTGAATATCCCATATCTATCAAAAGTAATACTTGTTTTTTAACCTTACGTATTCCCCCTGTGACACCTTGAATTGTTAAGTTTATTGCTGGTAAAATAGGTATTTTATTATTATTTGTTAAAATTCTTTCTAACATTTCCTCTGACATAACACTGACAGTACTACCTGTATCTATCAATAGTTTTTGTTGTATACCCTCAATTTCAACATTTAAATACGGCAATTCTTGAATAACTAGTTCTTTTTCTGTTCCTAACTCTTCAGTTTCCAAATCAATTACATTGTTAACATTTCTAACTATTTTTGAATTTTGACATTGGTTAAAGTAATTTCGTACAAAATTTATGTGATTTACTTGCTCCTTTGTAACCCTACTTTTAACAATCGGAGCTTGTTGTCTAGGGTCATTTAGTTTTCCTGGACTTGGTCATTACTAGGTGTAATACTCCTAGTTTGTATTGGCATGTTTGAATTATTGTCGGTTTGTACAGTAAAAGTATTTGCATTCCTATCTCTACCTTGCCCATAATTTGCAAACCTGACATTTCTATTATTATTGTCACTTTGACCATAAGAATTGTTGTTAAATCTATTTCTAGTACCAAAGTTGTTCGTATTCCTGTTAGCAAAGTTCATTGTATTATTTCGTGTATCTACCATCTGATTATTTTGGTGATTTCCATCTGACATTCTTTCTCTTGTGTCAAATTTGCTATTAAACTGTCTATTTTCTAAACCTTCCAATACCTTTAACATATTTTCTACATTTCTAACTTGAGACGCTACTAAAGCTGTTTGAATGTCGATAGGGAAGTGTTTACTTAGCGCTTCAACAAGGATTTCCTCGGATATTTTTGGTTCTAAGTATTGCACTCTTCCTATCCAGTACCATACATGCTTAGTGAAACTGCCAAACTTAGGATTATATACCCTTGGTATATGAATTTCGGCCCTAGCTTTCTCTTGAATGTATTGTGACCAATACCTATTAATGAAGTCAGTTCGAAACGCTTCATAATTTGCCCATTCGTTAATATGACTTTCCGCCCAAATGTTGATTTCATTTACTAAACATTCTACTGCGATATTTAATCTTTGTCGTCCTGTAATTCGCATAGTAGTAAAATAATTTTCCAGTTTTTTCAAAAATTTGACGGGATGTAAAACCTGCCTGTTCCCATCAAATTTTGGTTTCTCACTATTCGTTGGCATTATTATTCCTCCTGTAAAATTGACATTACCGCTATTTGTACGTACTTGCCTTTCCTCATTTAAATCTTTGACCTCATCATGCAAAGTTACTATTTGACGTTCGACTTTATTTTGTAATCTGTCAAAATTCACTTCTAAATGATCCAACTGAACTTTATTTTGAACAACTCCTGCTTTAACCAAACCTATTTCTTTTTCAATTGGCTCTATTTTGTTAACTAACTGGTTTTCTACCTGTTCTTGTACTCTATTTATATTAATTTCATTTACCTCTTGAAATGTCATCAATTTGGCCTCAATTGTGTCTATTTTGTTTGACATTGTGTTTTCTACTGAATTTACCCTGTTCAAAATTTCCTGACTAACTTTATTTAAACTTTTCTGGTTATTAGTTGACATTTTAGTCATCATTTCCTGGTTATTAGTTGACATTTGATTCCTCATTTCTTGATTATTGTTTGCCATTTCACCTTTTATATCGCTCATTTGAGTTGACATTTCCCGGTTATTAGTTGACATTTCCCCTTTTATATCGCTCATTTGAGTCATCATTTGTTGCATTAATTTTAACATGTTATTTTCACTGGTGCTATTCCCTGTACTAACCCCTGATGTACTAGCCTCTACTATTGGATTGACTTCCATATTTGTTACATTGTCACCTTGTTCTAATCTAATTGCCTCCATTTTATTAAAGTTTCTTGCTGGTTTTTTAAAACCTGACCTTAAATTCATGAACTAAAAGTTTCCTTGTTATATAAGCCCTATCGAGCTCCACGTTGACGCGTCAATTGTAATGACACACCTCTATGCGGTGTTAAATTAATTATTTATATGATAAATTAATATATCCAACTTACCTCACAAACGTCAATATTTGACATACAAATATTGTTCAGTTATATCTTTCTAATTATTTAATTATTTGCTCCGGCTAGTCAGTAAAGCTAAAGAAATACTCCTTACCCTCAGCTGAATGGTGCTTCTTAATAACAAGTATTACTGCTTGTTCAACTATCTGATTAATATATAAAGTAATTTTATAGTTACTTCCAGGTCTTTACTAATATTTTAAATATCTTAACGACATTCCTATATGTTTATTGACTTATCAATGACGTAAGGATAGTCAGTTTGTTTTAGATAACTTTTAATAAATATTTAAAACCCAAAATCCCTAATTTACAATTCCCAATCTTAAATTAAATCAAAAAGTTATAATTTCAAAATATAATGGCCTAAACTCGCCGAGTACTCAGAACACGAAAAGAATTTAGATAACTAATAATAATTCTTAATCCTAAATACAAGTTTCTTAATTTTAAACACACAATTTAAATATTCTTGACGTATTCCCAAAAGTTGTTCGAAAAGTTATTAAACAAACACTGACCTTAGCGTCGCTTTAGCGTAACCTGATCAGCAACCTATAGAATTCCTCTGCAAACGAAGCAGGACAGCTAACAGTAAATGGCTGGTTGAAATCTCCAATCCCTTTCCAAAAAGCTCTTTGGATATGTTGCTATCTCCCAGATAGCACTTCTCAATTGAATGCACAACACTCACGTAAACACTGGCTCTACGTTAAGTATATTGTAAGTTATTTACTTTGTAATATAACTTCAATATTATATTGCAAACACTTCAATTATGTCGACTTGATAGACGGTTTGATTTGTTGAATTTAATTTGTGTCATTACCAGATACTTTCTGTGTAATGATCTTTTACTTAAATTCAAATAAAAATACCAATTGGTTGGGATTGAACCACCATCGGTTTTAATATGACCGTCTCAAATCGAATTTCAAATTGAACTTTTTTATAATATTGTTTATTTACTTCTCTTTGGTTACCCGTAACTATTCACAACATATCGATTGTACATAAACTTTTTAAATTAACTATCTGGATATATTTTATATGAATAAATGTGCCATGCAGACTGCATGTAACATTACAGTATATAGTCGATCTCATTTTTGACTTGTCCGTTTGGGCTAATCCAAGTCCACTTGTTTTGGGGCTTCCTCTGAAAAAAGGTATTCATTGCATATAGTTTTTCACTTTCTAGGAAGTTATATAGTGTCTCTCCCCTATTATTTCTGGTTCCCAGCCCAAAATTTCCCACCTTGTCTTCTCCTTCTTCTTGTTTTTGGCCCAGCTTTGCATTGAAGTCTCCGATGATCATTTTGTATTTTGTTTTGCAGTCCTTTATTGCCATGGAGACATCTTCGTAGAATCCTTCTACTTCGTTATCTTCGTACGACTTGGTGGGAGCGTATATTTGTATTATTTGTATTGATATTTCAGGGTTTATCTCTATTATTATGTAGGCTATTCTGTTTGTCATCGTTTTGTATTTCTTTACCATATCTTTTGTTTTACCGGAGACAATAAATCCGACTCCTCCAGTGCCGTTCTCTTCACATCCATTGTGATACAGTGTGTTGCCTGACTGGAGTTTTATTGCATTTTCTCCTTTTCTTCTCAGCTCCGCTATGCCAATCACATTCCATTTGATGTGTTTTACTTCTTCCTCTAATTCTAGTATTCTGTCTGTAGTACTCAAGGTTCTTACGTTGTATGTCCCGATAAATAGTTTTACGTTTTGTTTGGTCTTCTTCTGTGAGGTTTTTCTTGACGAATTTTTGCCCCCCCCCCCCCAGACTCCGCGGGGCAGACTACCTTAGAAGTGCAGGATTCCGAACATTTTGTCCGACCTGCCTGGGGTCTAAATTTTTGGAAATTCGACATTTTCATAAGGATTATTTGGGGGTTGGTTTAGCCTTAAAACGCCACGCTGGCTAGACGGGTTGGCGAGTTGGATAGAGGGATAGGGGGGGAGGGGAGAAAGTAATGATAATAATAATCCACAAAGCAATAAAATGAATAAACTTATACCAGGTCATATGTTTATGTTATTATATAGCTATGGAACAAAAGAGTGACACTGTCAAACAAGTTGTGCTTTAATTGAGCGGTTCGTTGAGATTGGAGAAGGTTAATTTGATAAATTCTGTGATGTGCTGTTCAACCGAGTAGACCTGTTGAATGTGGCTCCGTATTCAAATTAAGTCAACTCAAGTTATCCCTTTGACAAAATACCAACCGAACCTAGTGTCACTCGATGATCTGAAGAAGTAAATATTCGTGATATTATTGAGAAACTATTGAGTCCTGATACGTTAATTGCAACCTTAGTAAATACGTTGCACAGTAAAATCGCTAAACAATTCATGAAAGAAGACCAAGCATACAAACAAAAGGTCGAGTCACTCCAAGCGAAACTCGATGAAACCAAACAGCAGCTAGTTCAGTACCAGAAAGATACTGATGCAAAAGGCCGAGTCACTCGAAGCTGATTTAAAGAACACGAAACAACTTCTTTAATATCGTAACAGTGTTACCTGCTAGCACGACATTTACAACAACGCGCCAGCCCATAACGGAATTTACTAAAAGCCACGAAAAAGTTAAACGACTAGCGCGTACGATATCATACCAACTCGAGAATGTAACTCACATAGGACCGCTGCCCAGCCCATAGCAAGAGCTCCGACTAGGCTGCACTGAAGCGAGGGGTGTTCCAACACGAGATAACACAGGGGCAACTGCCTAATGAACGATAAACAAATCTAAATAGATTGAGCGCCACCACGATTCCATCACGATAAACGAGAATGCACAGGTAAACTCACTGAGGAACCGGAAGAAAGTGAATCTATTTTTTAACTTTACACTTGGCAGAAACCCGAAATCCAAACGGGGTAGAGTATGGGTGCAACTTTGGGACTCCTTGGAACCGCCATCTAGAGCGTTCGAACCTACCTTGACGCCCACTAATTCGTCCAGCCGCCGATCGGGCGACGACACTATAGATTGCTTACACTGAAACTCAACATGCGGTGCCTATCCGTTTCGGATGTTGGCGATCATCATGGCAACGCACACCTTATCAGCTACAGCTCGGAAAAGTCCCACCGTTGTTGTGTTGTACCATACACGTAAATTTTTCAGCCACGATATTCTTCTTCTTCCCGGGCCTCTCCTGCCTTCCACCTTTCCTTGCAAAATCACTTATAATAATGCAGAAAACTAAAAGCCGTGTTTACACAACTAAAAGTACCACGGTTGCATTCACCAATTTCTATTTTCGGCTTTTTGTAAACAAACTTCCCTTAACTTTTAATAGCGATATTATCACAGCAAACAATTATTTATTATGCCTATTTCTTGTGTTTTTTAAAACTAAGCACGCAGATTGAAGCGGAAGTCCATATTGTTTAGCAGTCATATCTGCTTACTGAACGCTGCCAAGCAAGCCAGCAACGAAATCCAAGTAGCATAGTGTAAAAGCGACTCCAACGTTAACGCTACATAACCTATATTTCTGCAAATTTTTATGCTTGGCCTCTTCGCCCAGTAAAATGAAACAAGCTGGTAAATCGCAAGTAAGTATAGTGTGCATTGAGCATTGTTCTTTTATATTTCTGACTCAAGTTTAACCTACAGTTAGTATTGAAGATGTTAAGAAATTTCTAGAAGATAATCGAATCACGGTGCGCTCCTGCGAATTAAACAAATTTACAAAAGTTAATTACAGAAATGAAGATCACATAAATAAGTTACAGCAGTAAGTGCTCAAAATGTCCGCTTCTGCTTAAACACATGCCTCACTAAAGGGTTTTTCACTATATTGAAAACGTTTGGTCGATTTCTTATTTTAAAGTTTTATGAAGGTCTCATCGCATAACCACTGGAATTATTGTTAATAGTTAATCAAAGTTGCCTTGGAAAAAAACGAATCTGCACATTTCAGTCTGCTGTCAGTGTTGTTTTTTATCAGTTATTATTAGGTATTGCATTATTAGGTATTGCATATTGGGCGCGTTCAGATGACCACAGCAGCTGAGTTGCTGGCTTAGCGGTGTTTATTGAACAGTCCGCTGTTTATGCGGTGACTTCCAGCAATGCTCATTATTCCCAGCGGAAATTATTTGTGCTGACTTGCCCAGCGGTTCGGACGTTAGTGGTGGTGGCAACATATTTTGGATATTTATAACCTAAAATCTATCACGGTCAATAATTTTGGAATTCTTGATTTTCGTGTCAGTAGTGCTATCTAAAAGTGAGGTTAAGCAGGACCTTCCACAAAAGTAGATTTTACTCAGTTTCATGTGGTTTTATGATACATCACAGCGGTTTGTTCAGAAAATCGGTAAATCTAAAAGTGAGGTTAACCAAGACCTTCCACAAAAGTAGATTTTAATCAGTTTCATGTGGTTTTATGATACATCATAGCGGTTTGTTCAGAAAATCGGTAACCGCTTACTTTCAGTGTAGTCAGCGTTTATTACTGCTGTGTTGTCTGAACGCGCCTATTATTACGTTTGTTCAGTTACTGGAACCACTGAAAATGTACGCTTATAGCACAGAAGAGTATTCTGACATAATTTTCGTCTACCGATATAAAGATAAGTCAGTTACCGAATTAATAAAAATTAAAAAAACATATCTTAGCACAAAAACGGAGCTAAAATTGGACAAAAGGCATCCATATTTTTTTCAAATTCAAATGCAGATGGCTTTGACCAGGACAACGTTTTGCGTTTTTGTCGTGTGGAGCAGAAAAGATTTCTTTGTAGAAAGAGTAAATTTTGATATTGATTTTTGGAATGAAAAAGTGCTATTGCATTGCAATTTCACAGAAAAGTTGTTTTTCCTGAGCTCTATGCCAAGTATTTCACTGAGCCAAAAGAAAAACAACAAATTGAAATGCCATCTATGACCACTGGTTTGGATTCAAGTTATAGTGACATCGCCATGGATATGCCATCTACGAGTGCTGGTCCAAGTTCAGATGACATCCCCATGGACATGCGAACTATAGATGTTGGTTCAATTTCCAGTTCCAATTTCCCCCTACTGGGACCATCCTCCCCTTTAATAGTGACATTGTAATAGGCACCGATGATGAAGAGGTTTGTATTTTTGTGAATTATATGTTACAATGTTATGTACCTATTTTGATTATGGATTGCAGCTATGGTGTCACTGTAGGAAACCAGACGACGGCGAACAAATGGTAAAATGTTCTGACAGAAAATGTAGAATAAAATGGTACCATTCAGCATGCCTACAATTTAAAAAAATTCCTAAAGGAAAGTGGTTATGTGAACTCTGTAAATATAAATAGAATTATTTTGTTATTCTGTGATAGAATTTGTAAATATTTTGATTGTTTATGTACCTTAATATCCTTTTTTATCCATTGCAATTCTTTTTCATCCTTAGTTTTTAGACATTAGTTATTCTGTTATTTTGTACTGATAGAATATGTAAATATTTTGATTGTTTATGTACATTAAATAGCTTCTAAATATCATTTATACTTTATGCATTAAAATTATTTTTCTTACTTAATTTAGACACTAATTATTCTTTTATGTTGTGTAGACAGCATGTTTAATTTTATTGATTGTTAATGTAGCTTACATAGTTTCGAAATATCCTTATGTTTCTTATCGTATAGGTACTATTTAATAATTTTTGGTATGTGATATTGTAATTTTGCTTTTTATTAATTGGCCACATGCAGAAAAAGATAATCAAATAATTTTACATTATATAATAAATGGTGGAGGATAGTATTAACGTTAGATCCTTAAGTAAGTATCGTTTATTGTCAACAGATCAACTACAAAAGTGACATGGACATTGTCAGATAAAAGTAATACCTAATGTAGTACAATATTGTTGTAGTCATAAAAACACTTTTTAATTAAAATGGATTTAAGTTAAATTTATCGATTTTATATGATTTAATATATATCGGTAGCGACTTGTAGATTTTAATACAATTATAAATGGGGGACTTTTTAAATTCAGCAGTCCGACGCCTAGGTATGGCTAACAGGTCACCATGTCTGGTGGGATATTGATGAGTATTGTTACTCTTTGAAAAATAATGCATATGTTGCTGCGCAAATACTGCTAATTTGAAAATCATTATAGATGGAAATGTTGGTAAGTTGTTCTCCAAAAAGAAGGGCTTGCACGACTGGCGAGGTTTAATGTTAAAAATCAGGCGAATTAGACGCTTTTGGAGAACCAATACTCGCTTCCATTCGGTAGCCATACCCCATAACAAAACATTATAAGTCATGTGGCTGAAAGCCAAGGCATAATATACCTGTATTAAGTCAGACGTGTCAAGTACCGGCTTTAATTTTAAAATAGCGTAGTAAGCACAATTCAGTTTTTTACATACTAAGTTTATTTGTTCCCTCCAGTCGAGATTAGAATCGATACATATGCCTAGATAAGCGCACAATTGGGAATTATATGGAATGCCCTTTATATTATTCAAGGCATTAAAGTTCACGCAAACAGTTTTGTTCATGTTGAGTACAAGTTAATTTTTTAAGCACCAGTTTTTGAACTCCTGGTGACAAATTTCAATTTTATAAGTGAGTTCCTTTACTGTATCGGCAGATACAGTGAAGGCTGTGTCGTCAGCGAATCTAACGATTTGCGCGCATGTAACATGTAAGGGCAAATCGGTAACATACAATAGATACAGCAAGGAGCCTAATACCGAGCCCTGAACAACACCTAAGTTTATACGGACAGTGGTGGACGTTACATCATTAATTTTAACAAACAGTTTTCTGTTAGTAAGAAAAGATATCAGCCACATAAGAAGTGGGCCCCGAATGCCTAAGCAACATAACTTTTTTCTAATGCATTCCACATTCACAGTGTCGAATGCACACGATATGTCGAAAAATATTGATGCAACAAATTTACCGTTATCCAGTTGCTGATAGACATAGCGGAGCAGGCTAAACCTAGCAGTTTCTGTAGATCTGAGCTGTCTGAAGCCGTGTTGTGTATCGGAGAACAGATTGTATAGTCAAAATTATACCCATTCGGAGTCACGTGACTTTTGTCTGTCTCTGTTCATCTTTAGTAAAATAGATGAAATGGAAGAAATTTGAAAAAAAGGCATGTCGATTCATAAAATTAATTTTAAAAATTTGACGTTTCTAATCTGTCAGATTATATTTTTCGTGTAAGTTATTGAGATAAGGGTAATAAAACCTAAAATTGTTGAGCCGAAAACTGGAAATTAAAAGAAACCATCGGACATGCGGTATAACGAGCAGTCACAACAATTAATTTGAATATTATGCGTTTTTTTTTATGAAGAGTACAATATTAATAATAGTAAATCAACAGTTTCACCCTCCAACGCTGTTCGCCGTGCTTCTCTTGCGTTAAATATCTCGGAGAGCACAATTTACCGAAAATATGAGCCAGAAAGTGAAGAATGCAAAAACGGAAGTCGACGAAGCAGTCAAGACACTGTATATAAAATGTATGTAGCTAAAGAATTTGTAACCATAAAAAATCTAAAAAATGCTTGGTTGAAGAATCTGGAGATTTTTCACATTCAGTTTCTTCCCTAAATAGATTGTGCAAGGAAATAGGCTTCAAATGGCAATGTTCTATAACAGAATATGCATGCACAGAAATTGACTTAAAATTTGCTATACGCAGCAGGTTTTTAATGTAGCAGCTGACATATCTTTATTATATTTACATTTTACGACATTTTATGTTTTCTTTAACCTGTAAATTCAGTTTGATTTCATATAAGAGAATAAACCCGTAGCAACCTTGTTTTAGAAATTGGCATATGTCAGGATAACCTACAAAACGGAATGTAATTTATTTCCCTAAAATTGCATTTTTAAGAATCGACATACGTAAAATTACTAGATTATCACGTGACTCCGAATGGGTATAAATTTGACTTATATTTATTCAGGAACGATACCATTCGATTTGCCACAACTTTTTCGCACACTTTGGAAAAGACACTCAGAACTGATAATTACCTAATTTTTTTAAATTTCATTTAAAAAAGTAGGCTTTTTTTAATTAATTTCGGTGTGTTAAGTGTCACTGTTTTTCACTCAGTGAAAAAAAGTGACACTTTGCTTTTAATTTAGGAATGAACGATTCTAATTGGACGTTTCCTTAGTTACCAATCGACGTTTCCTTAGTTACCAGAACTGACCAACGCACTTCACTAAAATGAAGGCAAATACAATTCTATACAAAATAGGCTTGGATTTGAATATTTAATAAAATTTTAAAAAATCTTATAGACAACTCGTGTTAGCGTGCTTATTTTTCACGCGTGTGGAATATTAAACTTGGCTGCGCCTCGTTTAATAACCCTCCACACTTGTGAAAAAAAGTTGCACTTCTAACACTTGTGGTCTAAATAACTATTAATACTTTTGTAGATATTATTATTATTATTATTAAAGTAAAAATAATTAGATTAACTTTGTTAATAAGATTTATTTCATAATTATACAATTATAAGAGGGCATAAATTTACGAGTGCACAAGAAACTGTTAATATCTGATCTACCACAGCAACATCGTCAGTTTCCTTTTTCACCAGGAACATGGGCATCGTTTCGTGAAGAACTGTATTTTTTTGACGAAGGACTCCAATTCTGAAAAAAAGATATAGGTAATTAAGATAATTATTGTAATAATATACTTGCACTACCTCACGCTTGCTATATTCCTGGTTGATTTTATATCCCTTGGATCGAGCTGCCGTATCCCTTTTAGAAAAGCAGGCGTAATCACTGTGGCCATATGTAGTCCTAGGGAGTCTTTTATTAAAAAGCCACGATCTGTCAATACAAAATCTCCTGGCAAGAGATTGTTTAAAATCCCACAATCCTCTGTTAGACCTTTATCGTCGTATTAATTAGGACGCCTTCCAGAGGCGAGCGTTTCCTTTCCAGAGACTTTCCATTTGAAAATATATTTTTTGGAACTTTTCCTTACTGCCAATCTCTAGCGTGCTTTTAAAACTTTCTTTAGTGCAACAAAAGTTATTAAATTCGTTGTACATTTTAAATGCGGCATATGCCGCGGGTTTCGGCTAGTTAGTTGTAATAACTCGTATCGTTGTTTGTTTTTCATAATATGTCCTAGATATTGTAGTTTTCGTGACTTTATTAAGAGAATCAGTTCTTTTTCTTTCTCCATTCTCTCTAGGACAGCTTGATTGGTGATATGGTTTATCCATGAAATTCTCAGAATTCGTCGATACAACCACATTTCAAACGCTTCAAGTTTCTTGCAAGAGGCTTCTGTCAGGGTCCATGCTTCGACTACATATAGCAGCACCGAGAAGACATAACACTTCAATAATCTGATTTTCAGCGGTAAGGATAAGTCATGACTTCGAAATACTTTCGACATTTTTAGGAATGCAGCTCTAGCTTTCTCTATTCGACACTTAATCTCACATGAGTGATCCCAGGCTTCGTTAATTGTTGTTCCCAGATATATGTATATATGTCTGTACTCTTTCTATGTGTTGGTTATTTATAAGGAGTTGTCCAGCAATGTTCGTGTTTTTTGATGTTCGTGTTTATTGCAAACACATACGGTACATAAATAAGGTCGTTAGTACGCAAAGCGTAACGAGAATGGGGGGTATTAAAACAACCGTTAGTTAATTCACAAAGATCATTAGCACGCAAAGGTGGTGCGCCTGCATAAGACCCTGTACATTGAAATTATATTCGCACTGCTTAATGTAAAAAGGGGTGATATAACAAATGTTAATTAGCGCACGGTCATGATTAACGACATTAAATCAGGCGCAAATGTAATGCGATGGCATAAGGCCCTGTACATTGAAATTTTATGATGTGTTTTATCGGACTTTTTCCACTGTCTAAGGTGTATATCACACGACGTTTCGGGAGTTTTGATCTACTCCCGTCTTCAGGTGTTCCTGGTTAGTCCTGAGAAGGACTGATATTGTACGCTTTTATTCGTAAACATTTTTTCTCCCCCGGGGTTTGAACCCGGGACCGCTGATCGCTGTGATTAGTAGTCTATCACTCTTACCACTAGGCCACCAGCGCGGTTATATATTTTAGTTGTAAACTTATATATATCTTACCGCTGTATGCACAGTAGACTATTTATAGAGAATACACCAGAATACATTGAAGAGGATGTTGTGACACAGAACATCAATACAGATGAGGGCATGGAAGTATGTGAAGAAGAAATGGCAATAGCACTGAAAATTATAAGAAATGGAAGAGCAACAGGACCAGGAGGAATTTCAGCTGAGCTACTTAAGTACGGAGGACCTCACTTAACAACAAGATTAGTAACACATTGTAATAACTGTCTTCGACAAAACAAAATTCCTGCTCAGTTTAAAGAGTCTGAGATAGTGTCTCTACACTACTACAGCCAAGAATGACTCTAATAATTATCGTGGGTTAAGTGTTAATAGCACCTTGAGCAGAGTATTTGGAACAATATTAACAACAAAATTACGAAAAACCTGAAAAGTAAAATAAGTGATGAACAAAGCGGTTTTACAACAGGAAGATCTTGTGTACACAATATATTTGTATTACAGCAGCTAGATGAGCAAATAATAGCAGTAGGGGTAGAAATTCATGTAGCTTTTATAGATCTTCAAAAAGCTTATGACTCGATTCCTAGAAGCAAACTGTGGGAAGCCTTGGAAATAATGAACATCGATAAACCCATAATTAACATTGCAAAAGAAATATATTGTAATAATAAGGCATTTTTAAGAAATGGAAGACAACTAGCAGAACCATTTGCCCCTACCGAAGCACTGAGACAAGGATGCCATTTATCGCTTATCCATTCCAACATATATCTAGAAGCTGTGTTACGAAATTGGAAAAAAGGGTAAAAAACATGGGTATACCCATTAGGGACAACTACCTTTTCACGTTTAATTTTTCTGACGATCTGGTATTAATCGTACAGAACTCATATGACCTAGAGTTTATGTTAAAAAGACTCTCAGAAAGTTATTTACAATGGGGTCTAAACATAAATATGAACAAAACTAAATATTTAGTTATAAATAGTGATGCTCGGTTTCAAGTTAATAAATGACAATGAAGAAATTCAGCAAGTTCAAGTATCTGGGTGCAGTATTAACCAAAAATAGAGTACACCAAGATAGAATTAAATCCCGTATAAAAAACAGTCGGAAAGTGTTGCTTAATACTCAATATGGTGAATTAAAGCATATCGCCAAAGACGGAGAAACATATAGGAAAATCAATGGTGGAATCTATTATGTGTTACGGCTGCGAAACATAGACCATTAACAGCAAATATAAATGGAAACTACAAGCGGTTGTTATGGATTACCTTAGAAGAAGTGCCGGGGTATCAAGAATAAAACACATAACAAATAAGGAGCTACGACGCAGAATGGATGGCCAAGACAGCGTGACAGATAGTATCGACAAAGGAAGCCTCAAATGGTTCGGACACTTATTAAGAATGAACGATGAAATGGGATTTTTTGCCTGGAGTCCACTATGGAAAAGAAAGAGAGGCCGATCCATGGAATAGCGGAATACGAGAATCAATAACTTCCTATCGGTTGCTAGAAGAAGATGACTTTAATAGAGACGTTTGGCGTTTAAAAACCGGAAAACCACGTGTGGTAGTATAATACCGCTATATATTGGTATTCTTTATTTGCTTACTCTTTTAAAATTAAACGAAAATTAAAAGAAAACCATGGAGAACTGATACTATCAAGTTTATGATAGCCTTGAAGAATAAAGTAAATAATAAGTATACACGTTCCAGATTATTTAACATTGGGAATATTACAAATCTACAAGACATTCTCTAACTTTACCTATAAAAAAAGAGAAAAGGGCTTATTTTAACTTCATATCTAATAGCAATGATACTAAATCCGTATGGAGGGAAATTAAAACCTTGGTTGTGAGTAACTTCACAGATAACACCAAACCAGCACACTTAAATAAAGTAAAAGTAAAGTTCAGAGCACTCATTCCACACGTAGGAATATTGCCTGAGACACGAAGATTCAGGGTCGCCGAAATATCTCTTTCCGAAACCTAGTCAATCTGCCACACAGTTAACGGCGTACTGAGTGATGTGGTTAGCATCACGCCTTCGACTACTGCCTTACTTTTCCTACTTCCATAACTGTGGTTTCGGTACTCAATTTTTAAAGCGACGGGGTGAGCCGCCCGTCAGTTGCCAGATGTGGGGATTGAACCCCGTACCGTGGCACAGCAACCTGAACTCCCTAACAGCTCGACCACACTGGCGATTCACTTAAATAATCCTAATTTAATCTCCCACAAATTAAACGATATAAAATGGCTTAATATGCTTAGCAGATAATTGTTGCAGTATGCTACGCTTGCTGCACTCTGCCATAAAATAATTCTTGAAAAACTGATGTTCATTCTTTAAATTTACGTTTCAAATGTTTCATAACGCCACCAATTCCTAAGACTATTCTATTTCAAGAAGTTTTTCTTATCAAATATGCAAATTTTATAATTCAACACCCCTCAGTTTAAAAACTCTTTCCTTTCAAACATCTTTTTTTCTCCAATTATCACCGAAGATGAGATTTGAGTACACTACTAGGGCTCTCTCACTAAACATGTGTTACGGTATAATCGGGATTTCACAACACCGAACCGCACTTACCATAGGTCAGTTTGCCAACGGTAGTGAAGCCTCTGTTTGTCCGCGACTAGATAGCGGGAAGAGGTGGTCCACGGTACTCGTGTAGTTCGGTCATGTTTCAGGATAGTCAAAATAGTGAAATGCAAAGCATCACCGTAAAAAAATTTAACTCTAGTTCAATAAGTCCACTCCGTTCAGGGCCGAAGTGGATTGGGTCTGGTGCAAAAATAGATACGTACGTGTTTGTCAACTAAAGGTTCAATTGCTGCAGCTAGTAAAGTGCAACTTCCCTTTTACAATCTCTTAACAATTGTCCACTCAAAATCCAAACAAAACTTTTAAATCCAACGCGCCTGAAAGGCGCGATCCCTTACTTTTTAGGTAAGTAACACTGTAATTAAACTTTTAAATAACTGGAAATGCCACACAAATAATTTACAATGTATCTACAACTACGCAGCACATCAAACCATTTAGAAAATTCAAAATGTAAATAAACCATTCGGTACATATCAAATAATGAGGGGCATCTGTAATCAACGGGAAGACAGCTCGACTCAAAATAGTAAACCTGGAGTATACAAATCAAAACATCAAACTTCGAGAGTACCATCTCGAACTGCCTTTGCAGAATAATAAAACACATCATCGGTAAACGTCGACAAAAATATGGACCAGCGCAGAGAGCACTGCGAAGTTGAACTAAATACAACGGCATGCAATGACGTTAAGCAGAAGTTTGTTGCTAATTCAATAAACATTTCTTAGTTTAAACATGCACTGAGATATTCGAACTCCTATAAACACCTTACTATTTAAATTACAGCTGAGTACCTGCATTTAAAAAGTAGTTGCCTTAATAGGAGATGTTCTGTAAAGGGGTTGGCTCCAGATTCCTATTTGAGCCTTTGCGGACACTTCGGTTAAACCAACTCCCCGGGTAAACTATTAGCTAACTGATAAATCCGTTTTAGCAATGGCAATAAAAGCACATATGTCCTTTCTTTTTATTGGCGGTAAAGGTTGGCGAAGTTCAAAACCCGGAATTAACCGTAAACGACTGGAAAACTGCCATGACAACGACAAGATACGCCATTTTCTACAGTAGCTTCTACAAAGCACTTCTATGACAAACCTGGACGTTG
This sequence comes from Agriotes lineatus, assembly GCA_940337035.1. Taxonomy (NCBI): domain Eukaryota; kingdom Metazoa; phylum Arthropoda; class Insecta; order Coleoptera; family Elateridae; genus Agriotes; species Agriotes lineatus. Next base: position 70,889 of record CALNHX010000283.1, read on the forward strand.
ATTCACAACTTCGTTAACAAGTGGTACAAATTTCGGACTCCGGAACTGTTCTCAGCATTGCAACTATTTCGACACTATGATAATTCTCGGTAGCTAATGATAAGTAAAGTCTTAACGCACAACTTAACTCCAGGGATAATTTTTACTTTGCGGTCCCGAACAAGTTTACCTTACCACAGCGGCTTAATAGCTGATAATAAGTGACGCTCCTTACGGGCGGAATTCGGTGCAGCGTTCGGGAATCTCACTCTAACGATCACGGACGCTTGGTCCCTCTCGTAAGATGAAACGCTTTTGCATCGTAACTACAGCTGCAATATTGCACAACAAAAAAGCACGAGTTTAATAAATGCTTGCACAGTAAGAAGGCCAAAACACAGTTTTCTAGAAAAATCTGATTGCAACAGCCTTCCGCGATGTCGAAGGAGTTTTGCTTATCTAATATAAATGCTAAGAGAATCAACCATAAACGAAGTAGCCGAAATGTCAAAACTAATTTGAAGAAAAACTGCTCAGATTCTTATAGGCATGACAATTTTCGGATTCGTAATGCGAATACAGTTTAACAGATACTAGATAACTTATGGCTTACAGAGCTAAGACATCCACCTATGAGCCCTGTCCTAGCTCAGTCGGACTTCTTTTATGTGATGTGATATGAGTCACTCTTCATAACTATGTAGATAATATAACAATCTTCCCTCGTGTAATAAACCGTTTAAAACCAATCTACAGGAAAAGAAGAAAACGGGAAAAGAAACTGTTATGTCGATAAAGATGAAGAAAGAATTAATTCATAGTTCGTTGCGTTTACAGCTATTCTAACTATAAAAATAATCCACAGGTGCAATCAGCCCACAAAAACTTATCTTTATCTAGAACTTCTTTCCATGATTGTGAACAAATGCTTCGCTTGGTTTCACTTCCAATTGCCACTGTATTAAAGTGTAGTAGAAACTGCAGAAAATAAGATATGCAAATGTTGTAGTATTTATTTTTCCAGTATTTTTATTTGGTGTTTGTAAATATTGCAGTATTTAGTATTTTCATTATTATAAGGCTTGGAATGAATCTTCTAAATAGTTCTAAGAATCGATCCGAATCGAAAGTTTTGAAGGGACCGGGACTACTTTTAAATCTCGGAACTGGGCAGTTAGTTAGTGGCCAAACATATGTGCGCCCCTGGATAGCCTGAGATGCTCATTTTCTATTCGTTCGGCTAACAGGCCCCAGAGAAGTAGAGCATCGGATGTGCACATAAAAATTTAGTAAGTCGCCAGCTTCTAATATACACATGAGAAGAGATTTGAATCCAGGAAAAAATAAATTAACCCCTAACCAAAATAACTGTCCCAACACGTAAGTAAAGAGAACCGCAGTTATTATGATATCCTATCAGCTCCTTTATACTTTGATAATTTCTACTGAACCATTGATCTGCGTCGCGCGTTGGTTTCTTCTGATCTCAAGTGTAACATTCTTTAAATTTCTTTGGTTTGACGTGGACTTAGATAGCCATAACAGTTGAAAGGAAGACCTTCTGGTCTGTCAATAATTCAAGACTAATGATGGGGTCGTGACAACTGTGCAGGTTAGATACAACAATCAGAAACCTTCTTTAGAAGTGGTATTCACATGATTCTCGAACGTTGGATGAAAAGGATTACAGTCGGCAAAGACTACGCTGAAAAATAGTATGCACGTATTTTTCTGGCAATGGTAATCAAGATATTCCAAATTCCCGTTCATATTTGAACCGCCCTAGTATGTACCGGCTGTTGCGACGCAAATCTCAATTGTGTACGCCTAATAAATTAGTAATATACAAACCAATACTCAAATCACAACGGTGCTATGGAATACGACTCTGAGAGTGTACCAAAAAGAGGAACATGGGTATTGGGTATAATATAACGCTTCAAAAACAAAATATTGAGAAGTATCATGGATCTACTCCTGTACATGCACAATTTCCACATTCATCGAGATCTCAAGATTGAGTCAGTAGAAGACGAACTAAAAAGGTTGCTAAGAAACGCAAAGAGACTACAGAACCATCCAAATACCGAAATAGTACAGTTACTAAATTAAAGAAGGTTAGTGCAAATGTAACGACTCTTCTTATTTTGCCGCTTTCAGCATAGATTCTTCTTTTGAGAGTCGAGCTATCTTCAATTCGTAGTTTTTGAAAATGACGCACGGCGAGTTTTGGATAAAGAGACCATCCCTTTTTACTTTTCTGCGAGCTAGGTCGATTCAGTTTTTGTCGTGGGGCAGTTTTGGAATTTGTTTCCCATACTATATTTCAAATGCATCGAGTGCTGGGAACTATTCCCAGCATTTTTGAAGATGTAAACTCTGCGAATTAAATTATTTATTTTATTTATTTATTTTATTTTTTTATTTAATTCGCACTCAGCCAACAGCCGTTAAGCCAATTATAGGCGTCGCTGTGCAGTTATGAGGACTTCCAACCCCACTAACGACTGTCATGATGTTGTATGACCGCCGGGACCAACTTTTTTCCGTGATAGCCGTGGAACTCCCATCCAAGTTCTGACCAGAGACAGCGTTGCTTAACTCTGCTGATCGAACGTGGACCATTGTTCAAGCTACACCACTCGGGACCCATTATTGCACGTGTACCTTCGCGCTGATTTCAAGTTTAAGATAGTTATGTATCCCATTTAAGTTAGCGATTCGCGTTTTTGGCCGGTTTTACTAGGAACCGTTAAGCCCGTTTCACTACACTCGTTTAGCGCAGGTCATGCAGATTTTTGGTTTAAAACATCTTATGAGCCACCTCCACCGCTCCCGCTTTTTATAGCTGGAATTTTTTTAGCGGATGTCTAAAGCTTTTTGCTTCTGGGCGGATTCAGAATCCAGAGTTTCTGCGAGTTTTGTTTCCGTCCCTCGATCCATCCTGGCAAAGGGGTGCCCTCGGAATGAGTTCTCTTTAACAAGTTTTATATTTATCTATTTCGCTGGGACAGCGAAAACTGCAATTCTTATTTAAATTTAACATTTATGTGGCCACTTTAAACTAATTGTGCCATTTAACCCCAGCTTCTTTTGAATTAACGATCTTGGTGTAATAATTATGCGTCCTAGGCGGTATTCGTTTTCATATTGTTGTTTTATGCAACTGGATTCACACACTTTAAGATATTAAGGCATCGCTATTGTTCCCTACTACTAGTATTATGTTTTATTTGACGTAATAGATACATGTTTGTTTCTTATGGTATAAGCTAGTGTAGGCTAGAGGGCGTATACGGTAAGTAGGTTTACTTAGACTGTGAGTTAGACTGCTTTTGTTGTTGTCGTGGTTGGCGACTGGTGCCGATTTATAATTCGCTTTATTTTCATTCAATCGTTTCCTTACCCATGACAAAAAATTGCCAAAAGTTTGAGCTAGTCCGGGTTGTGCACCCCTTTTGTTAAAACGCGTGAAACCTCTTGATCTGCAAATTAACTACTGGTGTACTAGGCACTAGGTTTAAACATTATCTTTAAGCGGAGCTAGTTAAGTGTTATTAAAAAATAGTTAATAAGGATAAAATTGTTGTACAATTGTTGTGTGAGGCAATTTATGATTAACTGTAGACATTAGAGACTGTAGCTGTAGGACTAGTAGAAGTAATGATTAACGCTGGTAGATTTTATGGGTGGTGTTACAATTTTGAATGCCAATGCTTAACTGTTTTATCTATGGCTATTTATGAAAGCCTTAATGTGATCGATGATCTAAAATTTGTCAAGGTAAAAACTACCAAATAAAATGACATAGTCAAAATTCCATGTTGACAGAGAAAGACTCTTCCTCTGAAATCTTCTGCTTGTAGTTTTAAGCGTAAGCGTTTATACAGACTGAGAACTAAAGAAAAAATACTGAAATCCAATTCAGTGTTGCAACACTAAAAGATGCAATTTTTGACCTCGAAAAGTGCTTTTAATTCTAAATGTTATAATAGCAGTGCCTCTCTAATCAAATCCTTGTTTTCATCAGTTTGACGCTGTACAATATGGTACTCTCTTCTTAAAGTATTTCTCCAGAGAGTCGTACGCTAAGCGTCCAAAACTCGTTCCAATACATTGAGAATAGCCACATAATAATCAAACACAGTGAAGAATTTTTCAGCTCACTGAGCAAATTCATTGTTTAAGTGTAACATACGAGCACCGTTCTGGTATTTGTTAGTAGCAGGCCATTGATGCCAATAATACTACAGGTAACAAAGCCAAAAATATATGCGGCTGGCTTCAGTGGAACATAGGCAGGATTTTACTCTAAAAGCGTAGGTGTCTCTGCTTGTAAGTCAATTAGATGGAAACATAGAAGGTATTTATTAATTGTTTGTGGGCGCCACTGAACTGGTTACTCTAGCCTAAAGATGGAACGACGTACCCAACTCAAAAGGAAACTCCCAGGCGTCGTGAGAAAATAGAAGCCTTAATTGCCCCTACGAACTTGCATTACTACTTGGTGCGTATCTCGGTTATAACGCAGCTCCTTATGGTTATACAGAAGACAGATAAATACAGCTGCACAATTCAAACACTATATTGATCATACTACAAGTGAAATAATCAGCGGACAGCCGATGTTGGCCGGTTATCAAGCTATTGCTAGAAAAGAGGAAGGAAATTTCCTATGGGTGACATCACGATATTACATCATGTTATTAATAAATCTTATTGGTTACTGGTCGCAATCCAGCCGACTTATTAAAATAACGTTCAGCATTCCCATATGGAAAAAAACTCAAAACCTGTGTTCTCTAGGCGAACACTTGCATAAAAACGCATATAAAAACAGTATCAGTTTCTTAGATTTTTAACAATACCGGCAGAGCTAATCTGCAGCTTTAAAATAGCAGAGTTTAGAGCACCAGCTCCCAACTGGTTAACATGCCACTGTTGAAAGGCTGTCGACTAGACTGTAGAAAAACTGGTCCACGGGGAAGATAATTCGACCGGAGTCGACAGAACATCCCACCCCAAGTTGTTGAAAATTCGAATCAATATAATTTTTGGAGTCCGATGGTAACACAATTAATAACAAACGGAACCTCCGAAAAGGTTTAAGCACCCCTAAAGTTGTAATTATTCGATAATAAAATGGCACGCATTCTCTTTCTTAAGCTGTCGCATCACGTAAAAATAAGCACGTATCCTGAGCTGAGCATAAACACATGTGCGGTCTGACTCCGAGTGCTCAGCCTTCTCCAGCAAAAATAACGAAAGCAATGACATCCACCAACAAGAAGATAATAACTAGTTACTCTTAGGGGTTAAAGGATATAGAAAGACAAATTTTTGATTTTATAAGTTGTTTGTTACCCACCAGACATGATGGAAGTGCCGAGGAATTCTTTCGAGAAATGAGCTTCGGGAAGTTTTATTTACTGACCAAATGCATTAAAATGTACTGGCAGTTTCGCTAAAACCATGTATAATGATTTTCTTTTCTCTCTTATAATTGTGTTTGTGTGTTCCATTAAGTATGTATATGTTTCTCTAGCCAATTGTATATTTTATTTCCGTATTTATTTAATTCACCTTTCCATTTTGTGCATCAACAACATGTACAAATTAAAATTGTGTATGTACAATGGCAAACTACTGAAATAATCGAATAATGCATGTCGGCACAGATGGTAGGTAATTGTTTACTTTCTAACATTGCTATCAATTCTATGTCATATTGACAGGCTGAATTTTAATCTCCTAGTTGAAATTAAAACGAGAAGCACTCAAAATCAAAACTGCACTTCTACCTGTTTATTGGTAAAGTAAATTAAAACACGTTTGCTTTGCTTTGTTTTCTAAAAAAAATACATACATTGTTTATGTTTATTTGAGATAAAAAACACTTTAGCTTTTCTTAGTGAAGAAGTCGCAGCTAAGTTTATTATAATAATTAAAACTGGTTTAAGTTGTTAAAAAATGTATGGCCACTTTTGTGGCTTCTTCAAGAAAATTAAAAATTAAATGGCATATAAAATACAAAATGTTTAAAATTCTCTCCTTTATGATATCTAAGAGAAACACTTCGTAATTGTGCAAAATCAAGGTTAACCGTCTAACGTCAAAACTAGAATCCATAGAGCTATTTCAATTTTTTTCAGATTCATAATAATTTCTTTCAGCATCATCACGAGCAGAATACAAATTGAATGTGCACTAGGTACTTCATAACTGAGATAATCGCTGTTAAAATTTAAATTAAAATATGCATATTTACCTGTTCACGAGTAATGTGATATTTCCTAATTTTGTTAAGCCCCTTTCAAAGTGTTATTTTGTTTAATTGGCTCAGGTAGTTTGCATACTTGCCTGTTTGTGAGCGAAGTGTTTATCTTAAAATTCTGGAGGTTAATGCCGTTGGTAACTTTCTGGTTTATTTACCAAGTTTGGAAGCCAGGAAATTGTACCACTTGTGTGAATTTATTGACAGTTCATTTCCACTAATGAAGTGTTTGGCGTATTTAATCGAATCTGCACGTAATATCCCGTGCCGTTTTGATTGATCAAATGTGTTCTGCTGGGTTTTGGCATATTGCATGCTCTATTTCGCAAACCTATAATATTCTACCATAAATGATAGCACGATCGCTTAAGAACTTCTTTCTACGGTCAGATTTTCTAGTAATATTTAGTACCACTGTGGTGACAAAACAGCATCAGTTTTCTTTTGCTTTTAGTTCAAGAACTTCCGGTCGAATTGTTAAAAACAATTCATTCAAATCTTTAAGACCTCACGTTTGACCTTTTAAGGAAAATTCCTGATTCGGTGAACACTGTGTCTTCGTTATTTTTTCCTAATTTTTACTTCCTTTTACGAAGTATTGGATTTACCCCAAAAATTCTAATTGAGTTTTCAACAGATCTTTACGTTTTAGAGTCCCCTGAACCCAAAAAATATGTTTTTGTTCATTGATCTGTCTGTGCTGTTTATTTGTTTGCATCTGTCAAATGTAACGGCCACCAAAATAAACAGCAAACTAATTTGTTGATGCTTTGAGATGATTTAGTAATTTCAAGGCACCACTGATTTGTCTAAAAATGGTAATTTTTTTCTTAAAATTTTCGGTTTTCCGAAATGTAAATGACAAATTTTGGCGTAAATGGAATCAGAATTTTTTTCTCTACAAAAAACTGCCATACAAGTTTGCTCTAAAATAATTAGGAAAACAAATATTTTCATATGAAGAAATTACCATTGAAATCCCTATGGTGCGTAAAGCATTTCTACACCCTGTATATATATTGCTATACCTTCGCGTTTAGTGATATTAATCTGTCTATGAATTATTTTTATTTTATCAATTTAAAATTGCCGTATTTATGATTTGAATATCAATAATTATTATTTGTGCTAGCTCCTGAAAAATCAGGGGTGGATTGCTTTTATCTAGATTGCTTGTTTCTGAAAAGTGATGTTCTGATTTTTAATTTTATTTTATTAGTCGAAATAACTTCTGTCAAATGATATGTCAAACAGATTTGAAAATTAAATGACAAATACCAGATCGTTTCACTAGTAAACAAAAATATTAAAACAGTAAGTAATTCTTTAATAACTAATTCACCTTTATAGTCTTTACTTCCTTTTCTAGTAATTACCTTACTACTCAATATCACCCACCTTTCACTCGAACTCAACAATGTTCTGGATGTCAACCAACCTGCTCACCTCTGCCTACGAATCCAACCTCTTAAGTACCTTTTCGCAACAAAAGGTTCCACTGCCAGACAAGATGTCCAAACTGTCCAGAATTAGTGATGCAAACTTCCCCTACAAAATGTAACCAAACAGACCAAATCTGAAGCCACCTAATTCCAACACCGCATCTGCTAACTTCCTGAAATGTGCCTTCTCAACCGATGGTCCTCCTTTTGAACTATCCCTTAACACCAAACAGTTTGACGTAATCCAATTCAATTAATATATGATGTCAAATGTAATTGTCCAATAAACTTGACTTAGTGTTTTACTCCATTTATTCACATTTGTAGATTAATTCTACTTTTCCATTAGCTTTTTACCACTTACTTGCAAGCTTCTGTAGTGTTATATCTCTTCTTAATCTTTGATTAAACTTCATTTTTATCTCACTAAGCTAATTTAGTATTTTACTTAACCCTTTTAATTATCCAAATATTACTTTTAAAATTAGTGTTTATTTAATACTTTTAATACTTTTAATTACACCAAAAATTATTACTACATTTTTTCCAATTTGTTATTTCTAATAATTAACAACAAAGTGCTTAACGATATCATTTCCTTTCTAATTGCATAATAATTATTCACATTCCCAATTCATATTTAAATAAATCTTGATTATATTCAACTATTGCACTCCCTTAATCCTCTCTAAAATTGATTTTTACACCCCTGTGTATATTATTACAATATATTTGTTAAATGTTCAGTTCAAGCTCATGCTACCGTAAGCTCAGTTCGAAAACTTTATGATATTAGTTCGAAAATTGTCGTTTTTATAAAGCTTTTACAGTTTATGTAAAAGCTTGGAACATTTCTGTGTATAATAAAGAAAGTGTTAGATAACAGGTAACATATATACTTTCATAAATACGTTAGTAATGCTCTATATAATAATTAGTTTTTTCTATATTGTCGATAGTGTGGCAGCAGCATTTTCTTAAGTTTACTTTGTGGTTTTATCGTTCATCGGAGAGTAAAGTAGAGTAGAGAAAGGGACGGAGAAGTTCGACATAACGGGGTCCCCCAAATGGGCCATTTCTTGGAAATTTCGATTCAAAGATGCCGTGAGCTTTGTAATTTATTTAGGTTAGTTGCAGCCTTTGAATGTGTGTCTGTTGTAAGCATTTTTCATTACATGAAAGCACAATCTGACACGTAACTGCTTATAAGTAAGCAGCGGAAGGTGCCAAGTTAACCCCTCAAAAGCCCTATTTGCGGGAGTTATAGAGAGTCGAGTCCATCGCCATATGTTTCCCGCCCTTGAATCATCAATGGACTGCTCACCTGGGTGGTCTCGATATATCCAACTTTCACCATTACTATCTTCCAGTTAACAAACACAACTTCCCTATGTGCGAAAATGCGTATAATTATTAATAAAGTCTGTATTGGCTAGTAAGATTGAATAAATATGTATTTACTATAATTTTCGTAATAGATTTTAAAATGAATTTGAACATGGTTAACGCTTGGCAACACATTTTTTAAGTACATAATAATTGTTTTGTGATTATTTTTTAAATAGTCCTATCAGCCAATAGCAATGAGAAAAAATTTCAAATCGACCAATAGCATCAAAATTACACTATTTGCTAGTAGCTAATTACACTGACTAGTTACTAGTAGCTGATTACAGCGACTCTTTTTTTACAAATCATTCAAATCGTTCTTCTGCTGTAACACAACTAGCTAAAAGTGGACCGGGTGAGTAGCAGTTGTTAAAAATAACAGAACACTCATCTGGAAGCTCCATCAAACCCTATCTACAACTTGGACTGTTTAAAAAATAATTATTCTTATAATTTTAACTAGATTAGCACTCATCTTTGTTGCTATTAAGAAATCCCACTTCTCCACTCGTGAGATTTCTTAATAGCAACAAAGATTTGTGAATCTAGTTAAAATTATCACCACTTATGTAATTACTGTTGACAATTTATTCTCATTTTACATTTTTAATAGGCAACTCAACTCACACGCGAGCGTATTTTCGTCGACTTTTCTACTTCGAGTCGTATCAGAAAATGTTATTAGAATTATGGATAGAACTTGCCGGGGTGCTACTAGATCTCCCATTAGAACTACCAAAACTTTAAAAAAAATGCTTCCAGGACTTCATCGTTTTGTAAAAGTACTAACAAAAATGCGTTCAATTTATTTTCTGAAAATCGTTTTTGTTACAGTTCTAGTAGCGCCCCAAAGAGTTCTATCAAAAAGTATTATGGTATTATATGGTATTATAGTGGTATTGGCCAAAAAAAAAAGTGAAGTTAACACCCATAGAACTATGTTTAAAAATAGCAAAGAACTTTAGAACTCCTGAGGTGCAACGGGAACTCTTGAAATAAATAACATTTGTTGAACTTGTAGTGCTTACTTCACAGAGGTACTCTGCGGTCCAAACATCTTATTGTGTTTCTTAATCCATCAATCCGAAAAATGTATTATTCTAATAATAATGATAATAAATAGTAACTGATATTGAACTGAGATATATAATTTTTTAAATTTTATATTATTTCAATAGATGCGTGGTTTTGCAAGTGCAGCATTTTTAGAATGTAGGAATCTGTTTCGACAGTTTACATTTTTATGTGGTAGACAGAGTTTTAATATGCCCCCCCCCCCCCCCAAGTAATATCACAAGTTACTCTCATAGTAGCCATTCTCTAACGACGGGCTACAAAAAAAAATGGTGATCTCAGTCTTCTTTTAAAATGTTCTCGTAATATGTACTACTTATTTCCAATTCTCCATTTCAATAAGTTATATATTTATTTGATCTTGATTATTCTTCTTTATGGCTCTAATTGTTTTGCATGCTTCTTGTGATATAATTCTTTTTTCGATTCTGTTAGTAACTTTCTGCTTAGGAAGCACAGAATTGGTTAAATTAGCAAAGTTGGACAAAATTTCGAGGAAAATCTGATGCTAAGTTTAATTTGACCTAAAGCGTTTCCTGTTTATAATATTATGAAAAGCTAAAAATTGACGATTTTTGAATGACATATAATATCATAGCTGCACAACTGTAAAACAGAAATAAGAATAAGTATTTTTAGAACACAGGCTTCAAATTCTTCTGAAATGTCTGCCCAACTTGGATAAGTTAACCAATTCCGTATTTCCTAATAAGAAAGTTACAAATACAATAGATTGATTTCTACTGCAATTACCATGCTTTGGTTTCCCTACTGCGTTTTCCACAATCGCGTTTAATGTAGCATGCTGTTTTCCATCATCCGAATCTTGTGCCCTGAACCACTTCTGATAGAAATCTATTTTCGTTTCTATTATTGTGTTTCACCAATCCTTTGTGTCTCTGCTATTTCTATTCTCGTACACCTAGAGGTTGTTGGTGTACTACGTTTGTTACTGTCTTCCGCGTTTCCCTGTATTTCTTTTTTCAGCTTTGACGTCAAACTTGTTTTATATAGCAGTTTTAAGGGGTCTTCTCTTAACAGCTCGGCTATACACTATTTTGTTCAAACTTTTCTTATTCTTCTGACTTGACTGTTTTCTGTATCTTAGATAAATTTTTGTTCTTAACAATTTGTGTCGGTACTACATGGTGCACCTCTCATTGCCCTAACATTTGTGGTCTTTGTTTTGGTACTTTGAGTAGATTATTGTAATTATTGCGTACTTATATAAATGATATCAAATTAACAATAGTAGAATATAAAAATAAGGATTGATATCCTATTTAGAATGAAGAGATAAACGATAATACAAGTTCAGTTACATAATATCATTTGAATTTAATTAACAAATAAAACGTACAAGATAAATCATAATTGATATGGGATTAAAGTTATTATAGTTACTTTTCTTTGAAAAACTTTACTTTATGTTCGTCCTTGTAACGGCGAATAGAATAGTAAATAAATAAAAGTATGTACAAATAGATGGTTAAGATTAACTTTAATATACGAAGTAGTATTTATATGTTAAAATTCTATTTGTTGATATTTACATTATTGTAAAGATTTACTCGTAAGTTAAAATTTGTAACAATGTAATATGTAATTTTTGTATGACATTAAGCTGGGTGCTATGAAATAAAGAGGGAATCAAAATAATAAAATGGAGGATTATTTTTCTTAAGGAAAAATAAACACAGATTTGTAAAATGTAAGCAAATTGATAATTACGCTATCAAATTAAATAGAATTGCGTCTAATAAAAGTATAATTTAAAGTTAAAATAACTCTTATTTACTGACATATGTCAGAATTGGAAAAAGCTAATATTAGAAGACTGCATGAGTCTAAAGGTTAACGTCGCGGTTATCAGTTGTATGGAACCATCGCTGTGGACAGGTTGGAGATAGACACTTAGACGTCGCAAAGATCTGCAGGAGTGTGAATTGTCGACGTTGGGGGTTATTAAATGTATCGACACATTGCTGTAGATAGGTAGCAGTTTGTCGATTGAAATTAGCAGAGATCTACAAGTTAAAACCAGATATACGTTTAATAAGGAAAGCTATTTAATGTCTCATAAAATATTTCATCAAAGCTGTTAAAGTATAATAGGTACTTAATGAACTGTCAATGTGTAATTTAGTTAAAAGAAATCTACATACTAGATTTAGAGTATAAATATAAAATAACTTTGAATTGAGAATAATCTAAAAATGCACGTCCCCACTTCAAAAAGGAGTATCATGTTCAAATAATTTTATTAACTCAGCCAATTATAGAGATTTAATTAATCATATGTCTTTAGTACAGGGTAAATAATAGATATGAGAGAGTACATGACCACAAATACCTTGGGCTAAGTCAATCTGACATATGAAGGAATAAAGTTTTATGCAAACTTAGGTGAAAGAATGATTGGGTATAACTTACGGATTGGTTGCACCCAGCTGAATATGTAAATTCTTTATTTTCAGCTCAAATCTGTGAAATAAGTAATTCTGCTATTCTTTCTCAATTTTCCATTTAGGGTGTGTTTTCAAAAGTATTTTCTAACTTTGTAGTTCCGTATTTTAGCTTCCGTAAGAGTTGCTATGTCTATTTAGTAATTTTCATGAGTTGTACGAAAATTTTCTTTTATTCGTACTTATATCCTGAATACTCCACAAAATCAGTGTCCGTTTTTTCTGCTTTTGAGAACAACATATTTTTATTTATTCTACAAATATTGACATTCAATTACTCTTTCTCGATGTAGTCTGTAATATATCGTTACTAAAATTTAGATCAAATCGACGATGAATGGGCAAATTTATATCTTGATATGAATATTTAAAATGTTTTATTCAAAATTTCCTCAAAATTTAATAAAAACATATATACGCCACGTGAATTAGACATTTATTCACTCAAAGATATGATCTCAACATCTTTTCGTGAATAAACATATGTTTAATTCACTTGGTGTATAATATTTATTATACTATTATGTTGCTTTGCATTTTCACGTGATCGCACTGTAATAAAAATTATCGAATTATATTCATGCACATCGTTTATTGGTAATGTTTAATCTATAATTGCTAATAGACATTACATGTTTTATATTAATAAAGAAATCCAGCGATCATTACTACTACTGTACAACAAAGTTCTTTACTGTAGTACAGATTGCACGAATTGCGATTTAATATTGTAAAAACATGATTACGTTCCTTTTAATGCTATTTTATAGTGTACACAACTTTCATCAAACCGTAATTAACAGTTTTAGTGTTTGAACTATTATCATAAAAGCCAGTTTTTACTATAAAATTATTGGCTGGGCGTTCCAACCTTATCAAAATTCATATATCACACGACTATTTCATGATAAGAATTTAAGGCAAAATCTAGAAAACATTGTTTTCTGCAGTAACCGAATTTGATTACCTGTAATAACAATCAGTCGCAAAATGAAGCTAGCGTTAGAAATTGCTATATTAGCAGCTTTGTGTATAGTGGTGTCAACTAAGGTAAATATTAAATGAAGTGTTTGAATATTTTAATCTATTCTGGCAAATAATACTTACACAATAATAATATAGATTGGCTTTTGTTGTTTTTAACGTTATAACCTTTTGCCCTGCATAAGCACGTACTAGTTACTTACGTGACAAGCTGAGTAAATTAGCCTTTATCGGTGAGCCGGATACTTGCAGGGTGAGCGACGGTGAGCGAGCCCTGTAATCCGGTGAGCCCCAATAAAGGCTAATTGCAAGCGAGCCGCGTACAACGTTTTATTTCCTCTTGCGGAAAATCCTAAAAATTCATATTTGTGATTAATAAAGAATGTGTCTATTAAAAAACAAGGTGCTTGTAAAGCCGCGATTGCAACATTTTACAGGCACCTGGCCTGTAAAGACTCATTTACCGGTCAGTTCAGACGACAGTGACACTTTACAGGCACCTGGCCTGTAAAGACTCATTTACCGAGTCAGTTCAAACGACAGTAAATGACCTTTTAACAAGTCAAGAGGAAATAAATTTTTATTAAGTCTCAACATTTCAAAAATATTAAAAATGTTTTTTATTATAGTTTCGAAATGCAAATCCGCTAATTCAGAAAAATCCATTCCTTCACGCTAAGCAATTTTAAGTCTCTAAAAACCATATAGTTGCGTTACTTCTAAGTCTAAATTCACTTTAGGTATTTTTAAACGGCTATTTGAAAATACAATAAATAATAGCGCATGTAGAAACTATAGTTATAAATAGTAAACGCTTTTTTTTAAAGAGATTTGAATTTTACACCAAACTTTTACCGTAAATGTAAACCCAGTTAACTTATAAAAAATATGTAGTCTACATATCAATCAAAATGTTGGCAAACAGTAAATAGTAACTTACCAACGTAAAAATATTTGTTATTTGTAAATAAAGTATTTCTGCTTTTAGCGCAGGCTGAAAGTAGCCCTGTATTATGAAGCATTATGTCCTTACTGCCAAGAATTTATAACAGATGAATTATATCCTGCCTATAAGAAAATAGGATCCTCCTTAATACTTGACTTGGTTCCTTATGGCAACGCTGAGGTAAGCACTCTGGTGAACAAATAACATATTTTTATACTTAGAACGCCTTTCACAACTAAATAAATAATTCAGCGAAGTTTAAAAAAAAACGCACAACTCGATAAAACTTACCAGCCTACCACAGTACCTATGTTGTCAGTTTGGTCGAAAGTCGAACAAACTAACTATGCATCATACTACGTTAAATTGAACGACAGCAGATGAGAAATAAGTAGGTACTCGAAAATCAAGTAGGAAGCCCAGAAAGCGAACTAAATTAATGGCGCTCCATTTAAGAAACGGCAGAGCCCTACTCCAATGTTTCTATAAAATGGAAGTGAACATCGATTGTCTGTACTTTTTCTTAAATTTCTAATGTTCTGTTTTTGTGTTTAAGTTTAATCATTGTATTTATAGCGTGCATTTAAAAAAGTCGTCATTTACGGTAAACCTTGGATAGAAATGAACATATTATCTTTAATACAACTCTACCCCCTCCCCCCCCCCCCATTTCTTTCTTATTATGCCACTTTTAGCTTTATTTCGACTATAGTGTTTCTAGAATTTAATATTGCGATGTCCCTGTGTACTTAATCTCCGTCTGCTGTTCTTTTTTCGACTATCACTTGTTTCGCACTTTGCTTAGCTGGCACTATTTCTGTTATCCTTTCCACATTTTTCCCTCCACCTCAGAGGTCCTATCTTTAATTGCTGTTGGTATGTCCGGGTTGTTTAAATTCCTGGTACAGTTCGTAGTTGTATCCCTTGAGCCACTCTTCTTTTTCCTTTATTCTGTTCGCAGAACTGAGCAAAACACCTTTAAAAAGTAACTAATTACCATTTACTAATTACCGCCCAATAAAGTAAATGAATTACCAGATTTTCAAATATCAATTACTCGGTAATCGTAATTGCACAACATCAATTACTTTCTCTAGAAACTGTTGTATATTTGTATTTAGTAGTATTGAGAAGTATTTAGATAGCCATGTGCCATTCAAATTAGTAATTAATTATTATGAACCACTACTGCATAATGAACCTGTTTATTGTCAATTGCTATGAAAAGAACTAAATATTTTTACCGTACTTTATCTTGTAATCTGTACTTACCGCAGACATATTTTTTACTTCTCGCACCATAATTATTAACAAGCTACATAATGAACAGCCTACACTACATAGGAAACAACGTATGCATATTCCATATACACCAAGGCGCTCCTGCACCTAATTGCACGTGCACAAAACTAGCTGTTATATAGGGTGAGTTTTTTTTTCATTTTAAGCATTGGGATTTCGGAAACCATAAGACAGATTCAGTTAAATGAGGAAGCAGTTGTCGTTTTAAGAGCTTCTGCGAGATATGCTTTTTTTTAAGAAGCCAAAGCGTACTAGATATGAGCGAAAAACAGATTTAGTGATTTTTCTTTTAAATGTTGTAGAATCGTTATCATTAGGAATACAACAAAATGACACGAATAAAAGTTTTAGACATTTTAATGCTTCACATGATGAATATACTAATTTCCTTCTCGATTTTACGGTTTTTGATTAATAATACAAACTATAATTTTTTTAAATGGCAGTCGTAGTCGACTTTGACATTTTTAAAAAGGACAAATTTTTCTCTTTATAACGATATACGGTTTGCTATACTTACTTTGATAAATAAACACGATGCAGGGAATACCAGAATATTTAAATACTTTACAGTAATTTAATTAGTCAAAAGTAATTGACTAATTGAATGTAGTAATTATTTACTTTCAATAAGTAATTGTCAAGTACTTTTTAACAAAATAGGCAATTACCAATTACAATTACCATATTTTGAAACAATTCAATTTCCAGACAAATCAACGAAAAGGAATTTAATTAATAATTTAATTACTAAGAAGTTAATTACTGTCTAGCCCTATCTGCTGTTATGTGTCTTAGATTTTTCTCTCCTTAGGACATGAGTGTAAGAAAGGGGGTGGCCAGATGAGCACAGCCCACCCTGGAATATATAAACGAGGAGCTAGCCCACCCTATAAGCTAACTCAAAATAATGAATTCAATAAAAATTATAATGGAATATAAAATAAATCTTGAATTATTCTGAATTTTGCACAGGTTTCCATCTCCAACCGTGTAGTTCAGCTAATGAGAGCAGAGAGAGCATGCAGCTGAATGCATTTAAGACTTTGATTTGTACGATTTGTGGTGAACAAGTAGAAATGGGATTGAGCAGTATGACTTATTTCTTGCCCAAAGTTTTCAAGTGTTGTCATTCATACAATTACTGCTTTCAAAGTAGCTCTTATCGATGTAGTCATTAAGATATAGAATATCAAATATCAAGCTTGCCGTCGCTCCATAAAGTTATTTAAAATAATAAGTTTCATGTCCAGAAAAGGAAACTGTATAGTTTTCCCTTCCACAGTTCTAAAGAATTCAAATGTAAAACGAGTTTATTAAATATTTAGATGAAAATGAAATCCGAAGTACGGAATCACATACCGGAACGCAATGCATAATGGAGTTGGGTCGTCAGCTATCAGCTGTCATTCAAGGCCTCCTATATTTACAGGTTCATCTTTGGCGATCCATTTTATATTTTCGAAACAGTGCTTTTCAATGCTACTTTGATCTCTTCGGGTATGTATTGTGGTAAGCCATGAGTGACATCACATTTCTTTAATATTTCTTATAACTTTATAAGGCACCTACAAACTTGTTCTTCGATATTCTATACCTTCATGAATGTGTTGATATGGGCTACTTTTAAAGCACTAATTTTGAGAATTGCACCACTTCAAAAGTCACGCAAAAGTAACGCCATGACTGTTCGACCCCATTTAAGAATGACGGATTCGTAAATTCAGAATACATAGGTTCTGTTGGCTAAGTATATTCACATTGTTATTTCTGCACCTGTATCATTGTTGCTGTTGGTTTCCCACCGAAAGTGCATAAGTTCAGAGATACTCCTTCGATATTATATGTTTCTATTATGGGATTTTGAAGCCGTGTTTGTCTTCTCTTGGTTCGATCTAACGCTTGTAAAAACTTGTTTTTTTTCAGTGTTAATATAAAGACCCATTTCATTTTCTGCTGCTATCAGATCCACAAATGCTTCTGTCATGTCCATCTGTGTTCTGATCACAATATTAATATTGTCTGCCAATGGCAATATTTATACGTCATAATCATAATAATCCGCCTTGCCTGATGAGCTTCATAAGTGCGAGATTATAAAGCAGACCTGATAGGGCATCTCCCTGTCGCAATCTTGTACGGGTAGTAAATAGTCGATGACTTGTTTTGTATTCCGACTCAACGCTAGTCTTATGCAAGAGATCTTTATAATTGACATTACACACGCTTTTGAAATCTATGAAAAAGTTGTATTCGAATGTTATATTCGTATAAATTTTCTATTATTTGTTTTAACGTAAATATGTTACGATATCAAATGATTTTAAAGACACTCTAGGGTGGGGGAGTGCCTCTTGCTTCAACAAGTCCGGGAACTGTCATCACTTACCCTGGAAATCTCACAAAACAGGCGTGGTCCTATAAACGGTACACCACAGGGCAAGCGTGACGATATGTATGGAGTATTGCAAAATAAATGGGCGCCACGAAATTGAAACTGGAGACCCACGCTTAACCGAAACTCGGAAGCCAAAACGGGGTAGAATTTTAGTATATTCCAACTACTCCCAACACATGTAGCGACGAGTGCGCCGACCTACCTGTGATGTTTCTAAACTGGTTTCAATCTCCACTTCACATAAAATCGAACACAGTGTAAAAATAATATAACCTGAAAATAAGCATGCACAAATACGTGGGGAAATCATAAGGCATCTTTCAATAACCGATGTATTGGTCTTCGCACATGTGCATAAAATCGTTACACACCATGAGAACATATCATATCATAATATACGGGCTAAACTATACCCAGCTGAGGACACTTTATCTCTAATGACTAATTTCATATTCAAATGCAAGCCGTCTGCGGGCCTGCAACAATGTATGATTAACTATAAATTCAAATGCAAGCCGCCTGCGGGCCTGTAACAATGTATGACTAATTATAAATTCAAATGCAACACTCTACCTTAATTAACGGTTTCGTTTGAAAGCTGATACCCCGTTATCATCAGAGAAAAAAAGGTGTAGGGCCCACCTGGGCAATGACGAAAATTTGCGAGGCCTGAAGTTCACACAATCGAATAAAAAAACGATCCCAACATGCGTTGGACGAATACGCCTTCTAGGCTTACAAACAGCAACAAGCGGCGGCGGCCATCGACACGACAGCGGCACTCACGCATCCAAAGCGCAACTTTTCACTCTTATAGCCCGTTCAGAACTCTCCAAAAATCAAACCACGCGGTCCCAGACAGACGCGCTGGCTTGCAACGTGCGAGGGGAACCGGTTAGTAGCATAATCTCAGCAGCTGTGGCCAATCACGGGGCGAAAAACAACCGCTCAACGAGCTTTCTAAAACACAGCTGTGTTCAAAATCTTTAAAATTCTAAATAGACCTGTGTTCGAAATCTTTAAAATTTAAATAGACCAAGGCAAATAATTATGAACGAGAAGATTAAAGTGGCCGTTACAGTTGCTTGAAATTGTGAACCACCAACTGCCTCAACACCATTTGATAAACTAGCACACGTAAAAACATGACTGAAAAGTCTATATACAGCGAAGCTGTAATTATTAAATAGAAAATACTCCATGAAGTCGCATGTAAAAATGGCCTGACAAATATTTGGTCGATGGTAGACCTTTCTTTTCAGAATCGACACCGGTAGTTACCAATCACTTCTTCAGCATAGAGTTGAGGGTATTAGCTAATATTTTATAAACTATGTTCGGCAAAGATATACCAAGGTAGTTGTCACATAGTATCACATCTTTCTTCTTATGGAACACTACTGTGACTGTGGTATTCCGTTCGTTGTGCAGTTATACTTTTCTCCAAATCTGTTTAAGTATATGGTGTATAGCCTGACTGTGATGCTTTGTTACCCCTTAACTTTTTAAGTGTGTTCCTTACTTTTGCTAATGATGTTACCTACTCGTACTTCCACTTCCCTGTGATCTTGTTATCTTGCACACTTTAATTTTGCTTTTTTTCTATCAATGCATTTGTATTTAGTTTTTATTCAAAATATTTCGCCTATCTTTCACCGACAATTTCATTCCTGCTGACTATTTCCTTATTTTTACCTCCTTTTACAATAAAGGAAGTATTGGATTCACCCCAAAAATTCGAAATTGAGTTTTCAACAGATCTTCACGTTTTAGAGTCCCCTGCAACCAAAAAACATATTTTTTCATTGGTCTGTCTGGATGTGCGTCTGTCTATGTGTGCGTCCGCCTGTGAACAGAATATCTCAAAAACGAAAAGAGCTATGGCGTTGAAACTTCATATATAAGTTTTTTGTACTATGTAGATAATACAGCAAGCTTTTGAAGAAAATCGCATAACCGGAAGTAGGTGTTTACTCTTGTGATTTTTCAGTTTTTTTAGATTTTTTCAAAAACGGCTATAACGATTTTTTCAAACTTTACTTTTTTATTATATTTTTAATGTGTATTGATGTGAAATAGGTGATTTTCCAATTGAATACTTCTAAAATAGGTTTCTTTTGTTTTTTTCCTATTTTTTTTTATTAACTCCTATTTTAAATAGAACACCCGGTATATTATTATCTTTTTGAATTCGGCTTAAAATTTTGGAAAAAAACTGTATCTTCAACGAACGCCCATTTTGTACCGTTTTTGTAGAATTTGCAATTTTTAAAAATTGTTGACAAATGCTTAAAAATTAAAAATCTAATTTTTGTCTAATTATAAGATCACTGTAAAAGGAAGTTGTGTGAATGTATCACACCAGATTTTTATATCTACACATCATTACTCGTAAAATTTTCTAATTTCTGCTTGCGAGTTTATTTTTTCTAGTTTCTGTATTTCTTCTCTCAGATATTCTTTTCTCTTTCCCTTATAAATTCTTTTTTCTCTTCTTGATTTTTCTTTTTTTTTCCCACCTTAGTGCATTGATTTATTATAGTCGTTTGTATGCTGCGTTTTTTGTTGCTATATCGGTACATTGCTTATTAAACCATCCTTGTTCACGTTTTGGGTTTTGTTGTTTTCCTATATCCTGACCACCTGCGTCTTCAATTGCTTTCTCACATTCATCAACATTTTCCGTGAGTGTTTGAACTTTTGACCAATTTTTATTTCTAGTTCTTTTTGTATTTACTTGCGTGCTCCGGATTCTTTAGTCTACTAATACTGTAGTAATCTATTTTGCCACCTTTCTCATTTTTAGTGTTATGTATGTTTGCTATTATTTTGCTTCTAGCATGTAGTGGTCTGAATTGATGTTCCCTCCACGTCGGTTTCCAAATACGTAGCATCTATTAGTAAGTGGTCATTGTGCTTGATGGTACTGCAATTCTGACCCTTTTTGGATGTTCTTGTATTCAAACAGAGCACCTTTTATAATCATGTTTTGAAATGCTACAAAGTTTATAAGCCTAGTGCTATTATCATTTAATTCTTCATGAAGACTGTGTTTACCAGTTTTTCACATGTATTAAATTGCTTGCACCACTTTCGCGTTTAAGTCTGTTACCGCACGAACACGACTTTACGACGTAATCGGAAAATTTACCTAGGATACGCTACCCTAACTCCGTTACAGTGGCGGTAACAAAAGGTTTGCCGGATAGAAGAACTCAGTCGAGACGGCGGGTTCTTTACGACCTTTGAGTTAGGACTGCATTTCGGTAAGAGAGGTAAATGATGTTCGATAAATGGTGCGCCACCACATTCGGATTAGATCGGGACAACAAAATTAACACAGGTGAACGCACTCTGAATGTGGAAGTAAGGGCATACACCTTGCTACTTCTAGCTTGGTAAAGTTTGGTTGACGATTCACGTACAACACTGACTTACCTTGCAAAAATAACTCATTGGTGCAGCTGCTAAACTCATTTTAGAACAGAAAAGTACACACATAATGCATGCAAATATCATAAACAACAAATAAAAAGCATAAGTACTTAACAATAAACTCTATTGACACAATAAAATATGTAAATGACAATGAACAAGATTTAGAATAAATATAACAACACCGACATGGGTTAGTAAGAATTAGGTTAAATTGCGTAACAACTCAACTTAGTTAAAAGCAGTAAACTTGACTGCAAATGAACAGCATGACTCACAAACGTTATTTCACATTAAAATATCTAAAATACTGACTCAATAGCAAGAATACTTGACAGCAAGTACATAAGGTGGTTTAAAAATGAAACTGCCACAACGTTAAGTTAAGCAGTAACAAGAAAATATGAAGGCAATTCATTAAATTTGCAAAAATAGCAACTAACAGTTCTAACAATAAATGCAATATTTCGCAAGATTGTTTAACACTTTTGGCGAGACGCTACGTTCACTGTACGCTATACACAATAAATTTAATACAATAAGATTAGTACCTGAAGGAGTTTAGTTGACTGCGTTCGACGTGCGGCAGAGCAAAAGCGTTACTCCCAAACAACTGCTCCAAAATGCCTGAAGAAACTACACAAAAGCAACACCAAGCTGTGGGTTGAAGCGGTCTGAGGCTAACATCCCCAAAGAGGGTAACATTGAAGTCCGTGATAGAAAGGCAGATTTCGAAGCGGTACGGAACTTTGGTATGCACAAGTAAGCCTTTTTACTGGAATTCCCACGACAATAATCCGTCAAACGACGTAGTTAAAGCTGCCTCTTTACGCTTTCCAGGCTTACAACGATTAAATGCGGTACTCAACGACACTTAGCAACAACTACCAAGTAAGACACGTGCAGTTCCAAACACAATAGGCGGGAAAAAGTAACTGTTACTCGAAATAATCATTTTACGTTCTCTGATCGACGGAAAAGTACATCGGTAACTACTTCAACTGGAAGCGGAATTACAGCGTCCTTGAAAGGCACTCCGGCCGCGCAGAACGCTACGCCGGAGCGCAAAATTCACACACGTTTTTTGTAGCTCAGAGATTGAATGGCTTAAGCTGCGATCCTAAAAATAAAATTATGCCAAACAAGTGCGACTTAACTTGCGTTCTCACTTTAGCTTATAGGAAACCATGACCCCTGTGAAGTTAGCACCACAACTTCAAAAAATGTTATTTTTTTCAAGAGTTCCCGTTGCACCCCAAAGAGTTCTAGAGTTCCTTGCTATTTTTAAAAATAGTTCTATGTATTTAAGAGAAAAAAATGTGGATCGAAAATTTGGGGTGCTAACTTCACATTTTCATCGGACAAATACCACTATAACTATTTTTCAGTCATACTTACTGAAAAATGTCATTAAACTTTTCGATAGAACTCGTCGGGGTGCTACTAGAACTCTAACAAAAAAAAAAGATTTTCAAAAAAAATTGTTTTTCATTAACCAGAAAAAAATATCTTTTTAATTTTTTTAAGTTCCGGTAGTTCTAATGGGAGTTCTAGTACACTCCGGCGAGTTCTATATATAATTTATTCTAATAACATTTTTTGATAAGACTCGAAGTAAAAAAGTTACGTTTATTTTTATGTCAGCACTTTTGCAAAACGACCAAAGACCTGGAAGTAATTTTTTACAGTTCCGGTAGTTTTAATAGGAGTTATAGTAGCACCCGGACGGGTTCTCTCGATAATTCTAATAAAATTTTTTGATAAGACTCGAAGTAAAAAAGTTACGTTTATTTTTATGTTAGCACTTTTACAAAACGACCCAAGACCTGGAAGTAATTTTTTACAGTTCCGGTAGTTTTAATAGAAGTTATAGTAGCACCCGGACGGGTTGTATCGATAACTCTAATAACATTTTTTGATAAGACTCGAAGTAAAAAAGTTACGTTTATTTTTATGTTAGCACTTTTACAAAACGACCCAAGACCTGAAAGTAATTTTTAACAGTTCCGGTAATTTTAATAGGAGTTCTAGTAGCACCCGGACGAGTTGTATCGATAACTCTAATAACATTTTTTGATAGAACCGGAAGTAAATAAGTTACGCCCATTTTTGTGTTAGTATTTTTACAAAACGACGAAGTCCTGAAAGCAATTTTTTAAAAGTTCCAGTAGTTCTAATGGGAGTTGTAGTAGCACCCCGGCGAGTTCTATCTATAATTCTAATAACATTTTTGATAAGACTCGAAGTAAAAAAAGTTACGTTTATTTTTATGTTAGCACTTTTACAAAACGCCCAAGACCTGGAAGTAATTTTTAACAGTTCCGGTAATTTTAATAGAAGTTCTAGTAGCACCCGGACGAGTTCTATCGATAACTCTAATAACATTTTTTGATAGGACCGGAAGTAAAGAAGTAACGCGTGTTTTTGTGTTAGCACTTTTACAAAACGACCAAGGCCTGGAAGTAATTTTTTACAGTTCCGGTAGTTCTAATAGGAGTTCTAGTAGCACCCGGACGAGTTTTATCGGTAACTCTAATAAAATTTTTTGATAAGACTCGAAGTAAAAAAGTTACGCGTATTTCTGTGTTAGCCCTTTTACAAAACGACCAAGGCCTGGAAGTAATTTTTTACAGTTCCGGTAGTTCTAATAGGAGTTCTAGTAGCACCCGGACGAGTTTTATCGGTAACTCTAATAAAAATTTTTGATAAAACTCGAAGTAAAAAAGTTACGCGTATTTCTGTGTTAGCCCTTTTACAAAACGACCAAGACCTGGAAGTAATACCCATAACCTTTTCAATTCCAGTTCTATGAAAAAAAGTCCTTCGCGTTTGCCATAGAACACGCCAAAGTCCCACAAGAACTTCCGAAGAAATTTTAAAGAAATTGCTTCTAGGATCTAGTCGTTTTGTAAAAGTTTTAGCACAAAAATGCGCGTAACTCTTTTACTTCGAGTCTTATCAAAAAATGTTATTAGAGTTATCGATACAACTCGTCCGGATGCTACTAGAACTCTTATTAGAACTACCGGAACCGTAAAAAATTACTTTCAGGTCTTGGTTCGTTTTGTAAAGGTGCTAACATAAAAATAAACGTAACTTTTTTACTTCGAGTCTTATCAAAAAATGTTATTAGAGTTATCAATAGAACTGGTCCGGGTGCTACTAGAACTCCTATTAGAACTACCGGAACTGTAAAAAATGAATTCCAGGTCTTGGGTCGTTTTGTAATAGTGCTAACATAAAATAAACGTAACTTTTTTACTTCGAGTCTTATCAAAAAATGTTATTAGAGTTATCAATAGAACTGGTCCGGGTGCTACTAGAACTCCTATTAGAACTACCGGAACTGTAAAAAATTAATTCCAGGTCTTGGGTCGTTTTGTAATAGTGCTAACATAAAATAAACGTAACTTTTTTACTTCGAGTCTTATCAAAAAATGTTATTGGAGTTATCGATAGAACTCGTCCGGGTGCTACTAGAACTCCTATTAAAACTACCGGAACTGTTAAAAATTACTTCCAGGTCTTGGGTCGTTTTGTAAAAGTGCTAACATAAAAATAAACGTAACTTTTTTACTTCGAGTCTTATCAAAAAATTTTATTAGAATTATCGAGAGAACCCGTCCGGGTGCTACTATAACTCCTATTAAAACTACCGGAACTGTAAAAAATTACTTCCAGGTCTTTGGTCGTTTTGCAAAAGTGCTGACATAAAAATAAACGTAACTTTTTTACTTCGAGTCTTATCAAAAAATGTTATTAGAATAAATTATATATAGAACTCGCCGGAGTGTACTAGAACTCCCATTAGAACTACCGGAACTTAAAAAAATTAAAAAGATATTTTTTTCTGGTTAATGAAAAAATTTTTTTTTGAAAATCTTTTTTTTTGTTAGAGTTCTAGTAGCACCCCGACGAGTTCTATCGAAAAGTGTAATGACATTTTTCAGTAAGTATGACTGAAAAATAGTTATAGTGGTATTTGTCCGATGAAAATGTGAAGTTAGCACCCCAAATTTTCGATCCACATTTTTTTCTCTTAATTACATAGAACTATTTTTAAAAATAACAAGGAACTCTAGAACTCTTTGGGGTGCAACGGGAACTCTTAAAAAAAATAACATTTTTTGAAGTTGTGGTGCTAACTTCACAGGGGTGAAACCATGGGCCACGCGGAAAATTCCAACAAGCTGATTTGCAAGAGACTCACGGAAAGTTTTGGGCTTGTCTAAACAACAAAAATTCTGAGGATCTGATAAGCCAAACCGCAACATAGCGGGCAGGGACAAAGTCCCATTTAGAATTGAATTTCGACTAATATAAATAAATCTGCAATGCGTTAGCATATAAAATAAGCGTAAAGAAGTATCGGCCAGAGTAAAGGTTTTATTACATCACTAAACTACGAATTTGACCTAAATGAATCGAGAAAAGGCTAATATTTGAGCTCAAAATAGAGAAAGTACTAGCTTCGAGAAATTGTTTTAACAAGTTACCTATTATTATTTCTCTATAGTTTCTTAGGCATTTAATTTTAGGTAAAACTTTCTGTTGCAGGTCGATTTTATTTTCCATTGGGTCATAACCATTTATTTTGCTGAAATGGAAGAAACTTTCTTTAACTCTTAGTGTACTCAATTTGGGCAACTGCGCGACGAAGTCTCTTCTTATTAACCACAAATTCAGTTCCCAATTCGTAATCTTTGGATGACAGCTGTAATACATATATTACATATCTTTTATTGGCCACCTTATTTCCTATAATACTATTATTTCTGCTTTATATTCATTCAATACCTTCACCAGACATCGTGTAGCCCCAAGTATAAAAAGTCTCCCAATTTTTCCTGATTATAACACCAAATCGTTGTTCTTTTTTCTTGGCGTACACGTCGTCATCGTAGGTTCAGTCTGGCTTTATCTAGTTTCATGTACTTAATCGATTTTGTTTTCTATGATGAGGTGATTAGCCTTGAGCAAAACCCCCAACTTGAAGGGCGAGGAACTCTACTGCAAGAGTTACCATGCCTTAATCGAGGAATTGTTGGTTTAGAGAACCGGACACTCGCCCTCACCCCTCTCTTTCTGAAATAGGATTTGGAGACGTTGTATTTGTTTTTCTATTACCAGACGTTTCTTAGCACTTACAGTATTCACCTATATGTAATAGTGAGCACCCTAAGATCTATCGCCACCATTTCCTTTTCTTTCAAACCTCCTCCTTTTTCAAGTAGAATTCAGACGGCTACGACGAAGTTATTTTTTTATTGTGTTTGTTTAATAGTGATAATACTTGGCCATTGGTAGTGTTAGTTATCCACGATATAACACCACATTTCAATCGTCTCTATCTTGTTACCGTAATTGACTATTTTAGAGCCATTTTTATTTCTTCTTTTGTCACATAATTTATATTGAAATACTGTTCATCCGGTTTTATTCGCGCTTGCTGTAAGTATCGTAGACATTTCCAAGATATATTCTAACCATCTATCAATCATCTTTCCCTCTGATTTAAGAAAATTGCTTTTTTTATTTTTATAGAGTGGGTTTCACATCATTCTCATATTATTTTTTGCACTTTGGGCTCCTTTCAGTAGTTCTTTCAAATCTTTCACATTAATACCTGAGCTTCCTCATCTTTAAAGCTGTAAGTGTTTATGTGATTTTTATTCTATCTATATTTAACTGTATTTCAAATTGCATCTTGATCAAAAATCCGCTCTGTTCCAAGCATTGTGTTACAGAACTAAACAGTATTTACGACACAAAACAGACCCTCAAGTGGGCATTAAGTCGTTACTTGACTTTACTTGGTTAATAAGCACCACAAAGGGTTGTCAAATCTGATGTACAGCCCCCGATGATAGTTTGGAGCCCGACCGAAGGAAGGGCTGTAAATCATCAAGGGATAAAATCGCTCTTGCGCCAGAGATATACGTATACATAATTTTATCCTCAACCGGAAAGACGTGGTGCGATTTATTTTTATACGTGAAGATTTTCCAACTATTAAATTACCCAGGCTAGAGATCAGTCGAGACATATGGATAGTTCTTTTAAACGGTACGCTTCAAAATTGGGTTGTCTTGACGCCACGAATTCTATACTTTGAATTCTCGTTTGTTCCCCTAAAATCCTAGATAGGAATCAAACCTTGCCCTGGGTCAATTTATGCAATACCGCTTGCCACTGGAATTTACCTTAGATGATGTTGTTACTTTGTCTTCCAACTGTTGTGCAAAACTTAACAGAACATGGAAAAAATACAGTGAAACATATGCGCGATACGAATATAATATCTATTAAATATATCAGATGTTAAAAAGAATTACAGATACATACCTAATAAATCAATGGGCCCTTGTTGGAGTCCTCCGAATACAAGCTACGTTATAATAGTAATTACTCATCAAGCAAGCAATTGCCTTAAGTGCTACTAATTTAGTGAACCATGGCATTGAGGGGTTGACGATTGCCTAAAGGTAAGCGTAAAAGACCCAACTTGAACAGTTAAGTTAAAAGAAACGCAACGCTAATAGTAAGGCATTTTTCATGGCCTAACCACTCGTTATTTTACTTCCGAGAGCATATGTTACAACATATAATATATTAATAAGTTCAGTTACCTAAGCCGTCGGCAGTATTTGGAGTGCTGTGTTACGGTATCAAAACGACTTAGCGACACCCACGCGGGGTGAGTATCGCGCGTCTGGTGAAGTCCGGGAAAAAGATGGCACGCTCGCCCTGAGATTCGTTAAAACAGGCTAAAGGCCTCGGCTGAAGCGCTCAGGGAGTTGGGCGTGGTTCAAACGGTACGTCACTGGGCAAGCGTGGGAAGACATATACAGGGTAAGTCCAAATAAAAGGGCACCACCAGGCCTGTCTTGGGGGTGTAACCGTATAACCGGACCTGGACGCTTAGACGGGACGAGATGTACACAGGGTACTACGTCAGGAAGGTACTCGAGAACTGTACAGCTCGGACTACAATTTCGGAAAATCTTTACACTAAGATGCTTAACCTGTAAAGAGCATGCACAGATCGAACACAATAATGTCCCTCATTCAGATATTCGTCTATTGTCTGACGTTACAAAAGGGCAACGAGCACGTCGCTTTAATTATTCTAGGCCTTAAGTTATGGCCCCAGCTGGAGTGGCGCGTTACTTCTAATACATACAACCGGCCTTGGTTGGTGCGTTAATCGAAATACAAAAGGTTAGCTATAATTAAATGCTATCAAGGTACATTACTGTACAGCAACTGTATCAATTACGGATGAATGCGGCCAAAGCACCCGAATTTACAGCAACAGCGTCGCAAGGTTAGGCTATAACCTAAGCGAATGTTCAATTTATAAATGCGCGAGGCCAAAGCACATTAAACGACAGCAAAGCACAGTAAATGACAGCAACGCACATTCAATGGCAGCAACGCACATTAAATGACAGCAACGGCGTCGCAAAGTTATGCTATGAACTAGGCAAATGTTTAATTATGAATGCACGAGGCCAAAACACATTAAATGTTTAATTATGAGTACATTCGGCCAAATTTAGTCACATAAATGACCGCTGATTAGTTACACTAAAAGGCGATCAAGAGGTGATAATTTTGTAAGTTAACCTGGCCTCAGGCCACAATAATGGCGGCAAATGCACAATAAAGCTAGCACACACACACAAGAATAAGTTCGGTTCGTATGAATGATAGATAATAGGTTATTTAGTTATTTGTACAAATACCTGATTCTTTGGCGATCCTTGAACGTGATGTGCGAGGCCACCTGGCGGCATGCCTTCAACTGTGGCACATGTGTGAAAGCGGGGGCAATACGTGAGGAAATAGGCAGGAATCCGCCTCGTAGGGGCGTCAATTGGGGTGCGTCTCTCACATGAGACCGATACGACAGGGAGGCCCAAACGTCCTGCAGGAATAATTCCCCGATTTGTCGGGATAGAAGGGTCAGCCCCTTACTCAACGAAGCAGAACTACGGCTATCGGAATGCCCAAAACGCCCACGCAACAGCGGCACACAACACCAAGCACTCACGCGCCTTGCGTTATAGTCAACGGCCCTCTCGGAACTCCAAAAAAGCAAAAACAGTTTTAATGATCACACAAACGCTGTAACAGCACGAACGGGAAGACCGACGCTTCCGCGACGAGCGCGGAAGCCTCGCACGAACTCTTACTGTCCGACCTCTTAGCTCGAGGGCTCCTGGCTGAATCACCAAAGCGACCGTTAGAAAAACTCGCGGGAAGCAAGCGCGTCATCAGGTGACTCTCGACAGCCAATGGCGAGGCGAAGTCTTAGGCGGCCGAAACCAGTTTTGCCCGCGCTTAACTAGCTCGTGTTTTATAAAGGGTGGCCTAAAACGACGAAAACGAGACAGCTGCGCCAATATACAGGGTGTTCGAATTCGAAAATTGTTAGAATATATGATGAGAAGTTTAAATGCTGGAAACGGGTTTGAAATATAACTAGGCTGCCCTAAAGGCTTGAAAGGTTAAATTAAATTCCTGACGACTGTAAAATGGCTTAACAGCTGATGGAAGCAATTTGTCTTCGGAAACGCTGTCACAAGTTCACGGGAAAAAACATGCAGAATAAGGGGGGGGGGGGGAAGGGTTACTGCTGTTAGAAGCGTTCGCTCTTTGGAGATGGCATCCGCTCAGAAATTGCAATAATGAAGCAGCCGAAAACGAGCATACTTGGTATCAGATTGCACGTGCGAGGTGGAGTTGTCGAAGACATCCGCGATACGTGAAACCGAATGCAGTTTACCAAAGCGGCTCTAACGGCTTCGAAAGTACCTTCCATAAATTGATCTTTATTGCCAGAAAACTATTTATATAGATCCGGCGTTTGGCCGTAATCCAAAACGTAGTTTGGCGATGACGGGGTTCCAGCTTAACACGGCTAATTCACTTTTCAGCACAGGGCACCCAAAACATGCAGTCTCCCCTCATGCGCAGAAACAGAAAATGTAAATTTCCAAGAAATGTGCATACGTTAGCTGTCTGGACGAGAGCTACTCGGCTGCAAGCTAAATCATGCTCTGAAGTGCGTGTAAATGAATTGGATTTGCCCAAAATGATCGACAATTAAATAGGTCCATGACAAGTGGCGCTATGAATTAAAATTAACCTAACAATTGTTGCGATAACCACTACACAAGGTCTCTATTTTTTATCTTTAGTCACCTTATTAAGTTGGTTATATTACTTTAATGTAATTTTTTTCTTACTAATAATTTATTAATAAGAGAATAAACTATTTGTTGTACATTTTACCATAATTATAGAAACTTTAATTTGACCTCAAAAATACACATCTATAAGCAATACTTCTGAAAATAGCAATTCATTCACTGATAAGACGTAGTGCGCTTATAAGTTTTTGAAGCTACAAAAATGTAATAAATCCAAGTCTGAAGATTCTATTTATACATACATTAAATTTGTTTTCTAACATGTAAGTTATTATCGTGTTTAAAAAAAACTCATTCGCAGCATGCCATGATCAAATTGAAGTTTGCCGTAACTTGAGATATACCCATTGATTCAAATGAACTACCAAGTCAGAGAGAACTAAATTACATCTTGACCTTGAATTATTTTCCTAAAAATATACAAAACACTTAATAAAAACAATTTTATTAACCGTTATGATTATTACATTCGTTGTTGTTGTGTACATGCCATCTTAATTCCATTTTTTCTTGATAAATTTAAACTTAATGCAGTGTAAACTTTTACCTGTAGCAGTGACAGATGTGTTCATAAACAAATTGCAATCTGACATTCACCTACAGACTTAAATAAGTTAAGACATGACTAGATTTTCTATCTTTCTTTCCAAGGTCTACCCTAAATGAGTTTCTTTTTGGAACAAACGACATATCAACATCAGATAAACAAATGGTAAATGAGAATCTGTGGAAGCTGTACATTTTCATACTCTTTAATTTCATAAATGGTTATTTTATCAAATTTCCCGTGTTTTCCAGAGAAAAAAAGTAAATGGAGTTTGGCAATTCGACTGCCAACATGGAGAACTAGAGTGCAAGTTAAACAAGGTGGAGGCCTGTGGTATAGAAAAAAGCGAAGATCAAGGCAGTGCCTTGGAATTTGTAAAATGCATTGAGGTTGAAGATGGCGATGACTCAGAAAGAGCTAATGCTGTAAGTTTTTATATTAACTAATTTTGTCGGAAAATTAATTCAATCATTTACTTATATGCCAAACATATCATTTTTACACATATGTAAGGTGACTGCGGTGAAAATTAATTTTAACGTAGCAGTAAGGGAAAATGAAGATTTATCAAATATTTATTCTTCAAAGAAAAAATTATTTGAACAGTAGCCTGAAGTCTTTCGTTTATCTGCTAAACTTGGAAATTTTAACTCAAGATCTGAATGCAAAAATACGAACTACATATTGATTTCGGTTCAAAAGGTTAGTATTACAAGACTAAAATTATAAACTTGGTTAAATTTCAATGTTTAAAGAATACCAACATGCGTTTTTATTGGCAGTTTTACTTTAATTTTTAAAATTCACTGTTGAATATCCATAAAATGTCTAATTTTTACACAAAATTGAACTTTGAGGTAAATATAGTTAAACATGTTCTGCTATGATTTCTTATCTATAAAATTCTGATATCTAAAAATGCCATTTTTGCAAATATTTTATGAAGATATTCAGCTAAGCAAATAATTTACTTAATTAGTTTTTAAGTGTCCAAACCATTGTTATTGGCCGAAACGGTTATTAAGTGGTTTGCAAATACAGGGATGCTAATAAAACTTCATCTTGCAGTGTTCAGACGCAATAGGAGTTAGTGCGGATGTAATACTCAAATGCTCAAGGGGTGCAGAAGGAACCGAGCTGTTAGCAAAATTGGGTGCTCAAACAGATGCAGTTACGCCAGAGGTCGAAGGAGTACCTACGGTTACTTTTAACAATAAGAATGATGAAACTCTTAATGAAAAAGCTCGTGAAAACTTTTTAGAAACAGCATGTGAACTTCTTCACAATAAGCCGGAAGGTTGTCAGTAATCAGTGATACATCTAGATCGTTAGTTTGGCTATGATATGGTCATATATCGCTATATATTTCAATTTTACAATTATATTTAGAAGTGAAAAAAATCGATGTTAATCTAATGCTAAATAAAATTTATTTCTTCAGAAGCAATTCAATAATTTACTTACCACCATGTACCATTTTGGTAATATATGTCAACATCTTAATCTTTATGTTTATCTTTTCGATGTTTTGTTAAACTGTTTCTATATTGCATAAGGACAAATGTGCTCCGCGAATCGAAAATGACTATAAGCAACTACCGTTGGTGTTAATTCGAAGTTTTTCCTATTGCCCCCAAAATGTTTTCCACAGACAACGTGAATAGTCTAGACCAGGGGTCGGCAACCTTTTTCGGACGGCGGGCCATTTTCAAAATAAATTTTTTTATGCGGGCCGCACATTCAAATATAACTTAAATAGTGCTTTTATATCATATATTGTAGTGAACCGTCATACGGCTGTCAACATGAACGCACATATAAACATACAGTAGCAAACTGGCGAAATGAAAGAATTAGTGATGGGCATATCCGGAATGAATAATCGGAAAGTTTCCGATTGTTCAAAAAATCGGAAGGTTCCTATTATTTCGGAACTTTTCGGAATTCGATTATTTTACTGTT
Source organism: Agriotes lineatus (assembly GCA_940337035.1). NCBI lineage: Eukaryota > Metazoa > Arthropoda > Insecta > Coleoptera > Elateridae > Agriotes > Agriotes lineatus. Next base: position 104,304 of record CALNHX010000283.1, read on the forward strand.
CGGTGCACAAAATTCGGAACTTTCGGAATTCGATTATTTTACTATTCGGTACACAAAATGAGAAAACGAAATGCCAATTTGAACTGAACGGTATACGGAATGTTGTATTGACTCACTTCACTGCTATATGCTGGTTGGCGAATGTCGACGGGTCGCGCCGTGTGCGCACGTGTATGATGCGTGAATGGCACTAATGGCAGTGGTATTTCGTAGATTAATTATTAGATAGTACACCTAGAGACTTCAAATTCAAGTATTGTTTTATACTATCTATTATGTACTTTATGTGCTATTAAACTTTAAAACATCACTACCATTTTCCGAAAGTCTATTAACGTAACTACTGCAATAATTTGAAAAAATATTTTATTTCCTCATATCCCACTGTGCCACTCAAACTCATAAATTGTTTTTTAGGATACTGCATTGCTAACTAGCGTCTACATAGTTACAAACGAGTCCGGTAGATAAAATTTACCGGACTCGTTTGTAACAATGTAAACGCTAGTTACCAATGCAGTATCCTAAAAAATCTTATACGATACACGACCGGTAGAATTCTGATGGCCTTGCCAAACATACAGGTCTCGCCCTACGGTTCGACCTGTAAAGTATTGGCGCGGCCATAAAAATGTTGCTACCGGTCTAATAACGTAAATAGCTATTACTGAACGTCCTACAAACCCAAACAATAGATGCCAACGCAGATAAGGGCTTACGGCGCGACGGCGAGTGCTCTTATCGTAAATTTGCACGCACTTCATCTTCCTTCCGCTTGTTGTTATTTCGCTCGTTTTCCCTTACTTGCATTTACGGAATGTAAAATAATCAGATGATATTCCGATTTTATAAACATTCCGAAATGGAACATTCCGATTATTGAAATCATCCGATTATGCCCATCACTGGAAAGAATGCTACACTTGCTAAGCGAGACGTCGTATTCGCTGGGGAGTGGGGATTAAACTTGCTCAGTAAAATAGGTTTCCCACTATGCTTCTGTTTGTCGCGCATTTTTGTCACCGGCCACATTTCGGCACGCTTACGCTCTAAGTTTGTTGATTTTTCCTAAAGTTATATTGGTGCTTTGGCGGGCCGCGCAAAAAGTTGCAAAAGGCCGCATGCGGCCCGCGGGCCGCAGGTTGCCGACCCCTGGTCTAGATCAGTGGTTCTCCACTTTTTTCCTAATTGCCCCCCTCCCTTAAGAGCTGCTGCGTGTCCATATTTATTCAATATCTTCCATGTGACCACCCACAGCTTCTCAGTGGTCCCCAATAAGAACCACTGGCATAAAATATTGTAACATATTGTCTTATTTTCATAAATCGGATAGCAAATATTGTATTTTCACTTATAATGCAATAAATATTACCAATAACGAATTGTGTAGAGCTCACGAATGCTTTTACAAAATGCATATGGGTGATTAGTGCTGCCAGAATAATATAAAGCTGCATATGCTATTTATATAATGTAGGGAAGCTTACGATTGCATTCACAAAGTAAGATTGCTTAAACTAATAGAATAAACTTAATAAGAATCGAATATACACAGAAACTTAATAAGAGTGACAAAAATAACGCTAGCAAATACAAAAAACCAAATAAGAACACCGAAAGGTATCACGGAGAAGTTCAGAAAGAGTAGTGGACTGCGACAAGGAGACCCGCTGTTCACCCTATTATTAAATTTAATAATATAAAAAGTAATGAGAGAGAGCAAACCAAACAGATGGAAATTATTTTTTAACAATATGCGTCAGTGCATGGCCTTTGCTGTCGATGTGACGATCACAGCCGGGATAAAAGAATTATTGAAAGAAGCGATAAGAAGAATACAAAATTAATAAAGAAGTTAAGATTAAAAATAGATAAACCGAAGATCTCTACATAGAAGAGTGAGTTTAGGCCGGGATAATAGCTAACACTTGGAAATAAAAAAAACGAGGAACAGAAATATGAAAATGTACAATTCCTTAAATATTTGGGGACAGTGGAAGAGTACAATAGTGACAAAAGTAATAAAGTGCTAGCAAGAATAACGGCAGGGCAGAAACAGAAGCATACATAATCCGCAAAATACCTTTAAATTCAAATAGATATCTTCTTATTCTTCTTACTATATGTCCAGTGTCCTGTTTCAACCACAAAGTGGTTCTAAATATCTTAAAATCCAAATGTATACAGGGTGATTTTAAAATGTTTCGGCAAACTTTAGGGTATTGTTCTACACACTAAGACAAGTAAAAAAGTCCATATAAACATGTGTCCGACAATCGCGCGTTTCCGAGTTACGCGCAATTTTTGAACTTTGGAAATAGTCCAGTCAAATGGTGCTCAAAAAGGGCGAATACGGGAAAGTTTTGGCGAAGTTTTGCGATTTGGTTTCTATATGTTTTTTGGGTCGCTGTACTCGAATATCAGGTTTTCCAACAAGAATTTTGACCGGAAACACGTTTTTTTTAAGCAAAAACGGTGTAAAAAACATTTTTTTTGTTTTTCTAAAATTACCTGAAAGATTTCCATTTTTCGTAAATGTTAATCTATATGAAATGAAATAAGATAAAATTTCCTACATTTTATGTATGTGAGGTTTTTTCTCTGATCAATCGTTCAGCCGCGAGAAAGCCGCGAAATTATAGTCCAGTCAAATGGTAGAAAATAGGGGACAGTTTTGGAGTTTTGATATTTGGTTTCTATATGTTTTTTGGGTCGCTGTAAGCGAGTATCAGGTTTGCCAACATTGCATTTATAAATATTTTTTTTCATATACCATTGTTGATTTACGAAAAATGGATAGTTTTCGAGTTACTTTGAAATAAACTGGCATAATTACTTTTTTTTTTGCTTTTAACACCTAACTTTGCGGCGCTCTCGCGGCTAAACGATTGTCGGAGAAAAAAACCCTCGCAGATAAAATATAGGAAATTTCATTCTCTTTTATTTCATATAGGTTCAATATTTACGAAATTGGATAGTTTTCGAGTAATTTTAGAAAAACTAAAAAAATCGGTTTTTACACCGTTTTTGCTTAAAAAAACGTGTTTCCAGTAAAAATTCTTGTTGTCAAACCTGATAATCGTGTACAGCGACCCAAAAAACATATAGGAACGAAATATCAGAACTCCACCAAAACTTTCCCGTATTCGCCCTTTTTGAGCACCATTTGGACTATTTCCCAAGTTCAAAAATTGCTCGTAACTCGGAAACGCGCCATTGTCGGACACATGTTTATATGGACTTCTTTACTTGCCTTGGTGTGTACAACAATACCCCGAAGTTTGGCAAAACATTTTAAAATCACCCTGTATAGAAGAGCAAAATTAAGAAATTGTGAAACCATTGCTTAATCAGTAATGACTTACGCGAGTGAAACATAGGCGTTAAATATGCGTGAGCAATTATGATTTAATTTGTGGGAAAACGAAATACTCAGAATTCTCGGGAGCAAAAGTAAAGGTTGCGAGAAAAAGGTAGATAAATATGGAAACTTCACAAAAAAACTAACATCACATAAAGGCACAAAGAGTTTTACTCTCCTCCAAGACACACTCTTATTTATTTCAACTTTTTTTCACTTTTGCTACATTCTTTACCTTTTTCAGCATTTAATTCTCTCTAACTGTGAGGTCGCTATCAATATGTGACGTTTCGCATTCCTGAAAATTGTTTGAAAACATGCTAATAACCATCATCAATTTATAAAGCAATATAAAGACATCTGGGCCCCACAAGAGGTTACATAAAGCCAGATGCTCGCCGCGAGATTCTGTCGATTGTCTAAGGCCCTGAACACACGGGATTCCGTATCCGAGATTCGGTATGCGGGATACAGAATCTGAGTCTGTTCAGACACGGCGACTGAATCTCAGACGCGGGCCTTCAGTCACTTGCAGTGCCGTGCTGTTATAGACCTAGCATTGCTGTTCTTTGTTTCTGTCGAATTAGTTTAGAAGTGCTGTATTTAAAGTCAGGGATTGGGCTCTACTAAGCTAATAAATTTTTCATTGTCAAATAATGTACACTCCATGATCTTTGTATAGTAACGAACGCACTGATTATTTGATTTAAATACAAGGTAAAGAAAATCTGCTACGCATATGATATGATATCGCGTGTTGTGGCACGCAAAAGTATGCGCGTCCAGACCCTGGACACACGTGGATTCTGTATGCGAGATACGGAATCCCAGATACAGAAAATACACGCGCTCAAATGGAGCTGTTCACACGGCATTCAGCGACGCATACAGTATCTGGCTGCAAATTTTCCTTATCCCTCCCTTTCGGCCGCCGGCAACAAATTCTGTATCTCGGATATCGATTTACCATTGGAGCATATGATGCATATGAGTCCACGAGTACCAGGGCCTGGACACGCCTACTTTTGCCAGCCAGAACATACGATATCATATCATAGGCGCAGCAAATTTTCTTCAACTTCTATTTAAATCGAATAAGCAGGGCGTTCCTTACTATACAACGATCATAGAGCGTACATTATTTGAAAATGAAAAATTTATTAGCTTACTAGAACCCAATCCCTGACTTTAAATACAGCACTTCTAAACTAATTCGACAGAAACCAAGAACAGCAATGCTAGGTCCATAACAGCACGGCACTGCAAGTGACTGAAGGCCCGCGTCTGAGATTCAGTCGCCGTGTCTGAACAGACTCAAATTCTGCATACCGAATCTCGGATACGGAATCCCGTGTGTTCAGGGCCTAATAGGACACAGAAGTGAAGCCTGCGGATTGCGCAAGCCCCGCGGCGCCTTACGTTCAGAGCAATTCCCATTCTTAGCTCCCGCCAGTTTCCAAAGTTTAGCCCTCTCTGTAATCAAGCAGGTCGAGATCCCCGAAAGGATATAAAAGGACGCCCCAAGGCTGAATTGAACTACCTGAGAAGTCCTTAACCTGACCTGAAACCCAACCTTTCCGGCTAGTGTTAGTGAAACTACATTTTAGCCACCCTATCCAGAAACTACCTTGCTTCCACGCATGTGGCACCCTGTTTGGCTGAGTGACTAGCAGGAAGAAATGCCTATGACTGGCTGAGTGGCTAGGTCTGTGAATGGTTGGCACCAGATTTGGCTGTGACTCGTTCCGCAAATCATTCCGTCGGCGATCCCCTTTAAATAATCATTTCACAAAATAACATGCAGCAGAACGAAGAGATACAATAATATCATGTTCGTGTTGGTTTCACGACGCCGAACGCATGTAAACCGTAAAAACTACAAAATAATTATTTCTAGTGCGATCAAGTGCGGTGGAAATCGCCTCAAGGGAGCACTCACGCAAATTACAAATTTTCGTCGGGCGCGACTCAATAACGTCGGCCGTTAAAGCCCATCCTCGGACACTGTGAATTCCAATTTCGCGAACGGACAGAGCTGGCATACTCGCTTCCTGCACCAGGCGCTATTTCTAAATTATCTAAATACATTCCTGCTTTAGCGCTGTCATACGTGGAACCTGTAGAAGCATCACGAGGCGGCCCTTTAATTCGTTCATTTAATTAAAACACTTCTAGCAGTTCGAGTCTGAAACAGTCAATTACCACGATCTCACTTTGCTGGCAACGCAGCAACCAAGACCTTCCGCTCCAGAATTATTCGTTTTATTTTTAATTGTTGATTATGGGTGAATTTGTATTTAATTCATTTTCGGTTATGTATCTGTACTTTAGAAATTATTAATAAAGTTGTTACGTTTAGATTACGCCGCCTTTTAAATTTGAATTCGAATGATATTTCCCGCGAGTCGCGCGACTGGTTTGCACTTGGCTACGATACTCGATGCGCTTTTATCTTGGAAATGCCGATTGTAGGCTTCGACGCGTTCTTTCCGCTCACAGCTTTAAAACAAGCAGTATGATGGTTTAGCAATTCAAGAGCTTTTGGGGATGTTTAATAAGGCTTTTGGTTAGTTTTGCGTATTGGTGAAATGCAAGCCTTAACGTTTTCGTGTTGTTGATGCCCCGAGCTCACGAAAGGAAGTTTTCCTACGCCTTGTGCGGATTTTTTGTAATTGCAACCACGAGCTTTTCCATGTGCCCGAATCGCTATTTGGGGTGAGTAATTAGACGCGCTAGGACCCCCTGTATTTGTGTATTCTATCGTTGGACTCATATCTCCCTTTTCACAGCAAGCAGTTCCAGGCATTAAACGCCGGTTTAATTCACCTAAGCCAGTGAAATGTTGGGCCTGATCGCCGCTCCGAATCAGGTGCGACGATTGTAGTATTCACGGCGACCGCTGCAGGCGTTTTGCGAGCCGACGGGGTTGAACCTTTGCGGAACCGCTTTCCCCATGTTGCCAGCGCCTACCTAGGGCACAAGAAGGACCCGTTTGGGGGTTGCTTTACCTCCTGGTTTGGCATCCCAACCTCGCTGTAGCGGTGCAGATCGCGCTAAAAAACACCAGCTACGGCCGCACGAATTTATTGGCCGAGAGCCCGAAATCGCGTTTAAGTTTCCTCCAAGACTGAGCCCAGGAAGTTCTACGGGCCAAGTAGCTTGCGAAGCCGCCTCTTTTAACTTATGCAATTTGTAACATTGCTGTACTGTGTTGTAAAACTGTAAGTATGTTGTAGCATGTAATTAATTAATCTAGAGCGATTCTGCGATTCTGATTGATGCCACTTAGTGTAATAATTGTAATATATCTGTACTGTGATATTTACCCGGAATTATATGATCTTTATGCCAGTATACAGGGTGACTTTAGTTACGGTTGATTACTTTTGTTTGGAGCTATCTTTTAGGAAGTGTAATATAGTGTTGTTTATTGAGTTTACAAATTCTCGTTAGAATACTGGGGTGCATTCGCCGTTATTTCAAAATTTGTTGAAGTTTTGGGCATTTATTTAATTACTGTTCTACCGTTTCATTCTTAAAGAGCTACACGCCTCCGATCGCTGAGCTGGCGGCCGGCTTTTGCACCTAAATGTACCTAATTTTGTTTCTTTTGGAAGATCGCCCAGTAATTAAGAAATAATTAGCTAACAAAGTGTTGTCATAACTTTGTTTTGAGTCTATTCACTCCAAAAACTAAAAACAATCCTGTGCCAGAATTACTCCCGTAAATTGTAAACAACAAAATTTAAACGATAATTTTTCCAATAAATTGAAAAGTACGTTAAAAATCCCGCACCCGTACATGGCGCCCTTCGCAAAAATCTAAATTCTGCAATAATACGAAAAAAATCTGGTATGATATACGCACACAATTTGTTTTTACAGTGATCTTATAATTATCCAAAAATGTGTTTTTAAATTTTTAAGCAATTGTCAAAACATTTCAAAAATTACAAATTCTACAGAAACCGTACAAAATAGAGCGTTAGTTGAAGAGAAAAATTTTCTCAAAAATTTTAAGCTGAATTCAAAAGTGTAATAATGTACCGGGTGTTCTATTTAAAATAGAAGTTAATAAAAAAAAAGAAAAAACTAAATGAAACCCATTTTAGAGGTATTCAACTAGAAAATCGCCTATCTCACATCAAGTTCGAAAAAAAATGTTAAAGCCGTTTTTGAACAAAACCGAAAAAAACTGAAAAATCACAAGAGTAAACACCATACTTCCGGTTATGCGATTTTCTTTAAAAGCTTGCTGTCGCATCTATTTAGATAGTACACAAAACTTATATATGAAGTTTGAACGTCATACTTGTTTTCGTTTTTGAGATATTCTGTTCACACACAGCCAGACAGACAGACACACGCATACATACACAGACTAATGACAAAAACATCCTTTTTAGATTCAGGGGACTCTAAAATGTGAACATCTGTTGAAAACTCAAAGGAAGTGAAAAACATTCGTTTCCTTGTAATAACATATTTTTATTTTTTATTTCTTTCACTCTCTTTGAAGCTGCTTAGTTCAACCGCATATATTGTGGTGGTTGCATATTAAGACATATAGTTTGTTTGTGAAAATGTATTCCTAGGTATAACATTATATATAGAATGATAAAAATATTCAGTAATAATAGGATTAGAGGTCAAAATATTGCCGACAATAATTTTTGCGATTCAGATGCGAGTCTCTGTGGCGACGAAAATAACGACGAGTGCTTGCACGGGTCGTTATTTTCTAAAGCAACAGAAACGAGACAATCTGAATAACAAAAATTGTTGGCAATATTTTGACCTAGAGTCCTATTCGTCTTGACAATTTAACTTTCAAATTGTTATAAAAATGATCAATAAAAATGCTAACACTAAAATTATAAATTCACAAAACTACTGGTCTTTGAATTGTATCCATAGTAAGCGATCCTAGCAACATTTTTACAAACAAACAAAACTTTTCTAAAACTAAAATCCAAGTTATTTTTCATTAAAAATAGTTACAGAAAAAATTGTCGCTAAAATAATGCTCCTCAAAATATTGTCACTTATAATTACACGAGAGCTGTCGAAGTAAACTTGACATTTTAATGAGAATATCTTGCTTGGCAATTTAACGAAAAACACTGCCTCCGAAAAAATTACGAGTCCGAAGGACGAGTAATTTTTTCTGGCAGTTTTTTGAGTTGAATTGCCTAAAAGCAAGAAAACTCGAATTGTAAATGTTAAGTTTACTTCGATAAAAAAAAAGCTTGAGTGTAATTCGGTACGACAATTTAATGAATACATATTTAATTTACATATTAGGTAATTTAGAAGTCACTAAATTAACAAACAAGGCAAAAATTATTGTAGAATTAGGCCGTTTTAAAAGTTAGGTTCCGTTTTGTCGCTGGAAAAGTTAGGGCTAACTTTTGCCGCTGTCATAGTGACAAAAAAACGCAGCTTATGGGATTTTTAGTGTATGCAATAAATTGTCACTAGAATAATAGTTACAGAAGAAACTGTCGCTGAAATAAAGCTCCTCGAAATATTGTCACTAAAATAATCGTTCGATTGGTAGTTTAATTTTAAATTGAAGAATGCCATTGGTTGACAATGGCACCAGTTAAATTGTCAATTATAAAAATACAAAGATAAATTTAAGTAAAAGAAAGACATCATAATTATTCAAAGGTGTTAACACGCCTCTCGCTAGCTCAATCGGTGGGGCTGTAAAATGGCGGCCGTCTGGAAGGACTGGACGCGTTACCCTCTGCTACATGTAGACTAGTTGATTGGAATACAGTTTATTCCAATTATTCTTATTTACAAATTAACTTATAGACACATATCTACAAAGAAAACAAAAAGATGGCGGAGTGGCGTTCATTATGGGGGCCTAGGCTGGCGTGGTCCTCCTGGGGTGGCGAGGGTCTGTGGCCGAGACGAGCGCCGGGTGCAGAGAGCGTAACCGGGGTTGCCGCTTCGAGCGTAGCTAGCGCCAGTCTGCCTCTCGGCGGCTGACGTGTGACGGCGTCCTCGCAGCGGCTCGGGTGGCTGGTGCGGGTGCTAGTCGGCCTTCCTGGGGCGGTGGCTGAGGGGAGGCGGCGGAGCCTCTAGCTCGTCCTCCTCGGTGTCGGCCAGACGAACGTCCAGGTCCCAAGTGAGTATCCAGGGGTGAAAAAGTTGGTATTTCGGGCACAGGCGAAGAGCGCGTCTATGCAGTGTTGTCCCAAGAAGCCGGGCGCGGGCGACTTGGGCTAGAGAGTCCGGAGGCGGTGTTGGGGATGGTCCGAACAGCTCCTGAAGGTGGCTGGTTTTACAAGGCAAAAGAGTCTTTGAAAAAGCCGGGCGCTGAAATAAATACCCGCTGGGTCGCAACAGGGTTTACGCAGGGGTTCTGGGAGTGGCCATAGCTGTGGGCAGTCGGCAGCTCGGTCCGGGAGTCCAGAGGCAGGCCTTTGGGAAGGAGTGGCAGGATTCCGCGGCGATGTCCAACTGGGCAGTTGAGCGTTGGAACGGGAAAGTCCCAATGGGTAGTTGAGCGCTGGAATGGCAAAGTCCAAATGGACAGTTAAGCGCTGGAACGGCAAAGTCCAAATCGACAATTGAGCGTCCAACTGGCAGAGCCCTGACGATGAGACGGCTGGATGTCCTGGAGCGGGCTGCTAGCTGATCCTGAAGGTGGCTTCCGGTTCGACCCGCCAAGGCAGAGTGATTTCTTCTGGCAAATGTTCAACTATTTAAAGGGACCCAGTCCTTTGTGCAGTGCCTTCTCGACGCTCATTGGTCCAGGGAGGAAGGATGAATGCCTGGTTTTAATGTATGTGGAAGTTTTGCTGCTGATTTCGCGGCGTGTTTCATTAACGGCCTAATTTCTGCTGTATTGCGTTGTTGACAAAATGCTGATCAATTTGACACTACACTCGGGGGGTTTTAGATGCTAACTTCGTTGCGTGAATTAATCTTCTCGGAGTCTCCGTGTATCAAAGCTGATGTTGTTTTTGCGCTCGCGCTTAAGAGGTCGGCGTCAGTTCAGGATGTCTACTGGGCTCATTGAATGCGCCGTAATTTTCCCTGTATTTTGATATTGCATAACCCAGGGCACTGATTATGCTTCCGTTAATTAAATTTATTTTTAAAATTAAATCGAATTTATTTGTGTTCAGGTGGTTACATTTCAATGCACCCGCCTTGCATCTTTGCGAGGTTCCGGGAACGTTTTCAGCTGTATCACGTGGTGGATCGAACTGTTTTGGTTTGGCGTTTTTGATGCGCGCTCGGTCCACTGAAATGATACAAGGACGGGCCTGCTCTTGCTGGAAAGTGGCTAGTTTCCTCTCTCCGTAAATACCAAACATATGTGGCTTAATTGGGGCGATGTATTTCTTACGGTCGTTTTTTTATGCTATGACACAACGCCCACTGGTCACAAACCCCAACTCAGAATTTGGTCATAACGCCCAACTTCGATTCTGGTCACAACGCCCAACTTGGTCACAACGCCCAATTTTGATTTTGGTCACAACGCCCAACTTGGTCATAACGCCCAAAAGCGATATTGGTCACAACGCCCAACTTGGTCACAACGCCCACCGACGCCTGTTATAGGAGAGAGCTATCGACGCCACTTAAAGCACCGTTTTGGTCATAACGCCCAACTTCGATTTTGGTCACAACGCCCAATTTCGATTTTGGTCACAACGCCCAATTTGGTCACAACGCCCAATTTCGATTTTGGCCACAACGCCCAACTTGGTCACAAAGCCCAATTTAGATTTTGGTCACAACGCCCAACTTGGTCACAACGCCCAATTTCGATTTTGGTCACAACGCCCAACTTGGTCACAACGCCCAATTTCGATTTTGGTCACAACGCCCAACTTGGTCACAACGCCCAACTTTGATTCTGGTCACAACGCCCACTTTTGATTCTGGTCACAACGCCCAACTTGGTCATAACGTCCAAGTTTGATTTTGGTCACAACGCCCAACTTTGATTTTGGACATATCGGCCAGGCGGCAGAGAAAGTAAGAAAAATGTGTATCTAAAATGAATAATAATAAATTAAACTTTTAAGATGAGGTAATAGGTAGGAAAATTTTCAAGTTCCCGTAAGTAGTATTAATATTATTTATTTTTCATAATTCAGTGGCGTATTATGAGAAAACGGATTTTCTCCCATTTCAGTGACATATGTCGTATGGGATCGAATTATTAATTTTCACTACTTTATAGCAACAACTCACAATTTTTAATATTTCGTAGTTTTCTAGTTGAAAACTTGTGCCATTTAGAATATACGTGATTAAACAAAGTTTTTGCGTTGTTTTAATAACAACGTTTGATTGACAGAATTAATCACGTATGATTGTTGCTTATAATATTATAGTGTCCTTCATATATCCATTCATCAGAACATTTTATTGTCCATTAAAACCTCTGCAGATTCCCAAATTAAAAATTCATTTGCAAAAATTTTAATATCCTACTTCTATACAAAGGAGGTTCGAAAATATGAAAATGATTGAAGAAAAAAGTACTCTTATTTTTCAAAATACACAAAAATTTTAATTGGAAGTATTTGTTATAACATATCTATTAATAGTTATTAAGGTACCAAGGGGCATTATGAGTAAAATAAGAGCCCAAGATTGTTAGTGTACTAACCGAGGGCCTTTGGCCCGAGGTGTGTACAACAATCGCGGGCTCTTAGCTCATAATGCCTGTGGTGCCTTCAAGGTTTTATGTCCTACCAATTTTCTTACCTAATTCATATTCATATTCAATTCATATAATTACTATGCTATGGTATTTAAGATTGATCTAGTTAGCTGATCTAAGTTAGATTTGTGACATTAGATGAGCTGTCATTAATTTTCATTGTGACAGTGGTGCATAATTTTTGAAATAAAGGTTGTATCCATGGAAACAAATACTGTTAATTTTTCATAATAACCCTAGTGTTCTTATGAAGAAAATAATTGCCCTGGAGCGTTATTTTGTATCTAAGATACCTTAAAATAGAGTCATTAATTTTAATTAATGTACTGGTAGGACATAAAAATTATAATTGATTTTTACCTAATTGTTATTTGGTCCGTTTGTTAATAAATTATTAAAAAATTTGACACAAAAATTAAATTTGCTTGCACTGATTCCGAATCACGTCATATCCTGGTTGCTAAGTGAGGGAAAACTCAGGTTTGACAATACTCGTTTATCGTATCCGTTGATAAGTTAACTTTGAAGTATTTCATTTGGTAATACACAGCGTGGTAAGAAAAAAAATTGGAGAAACCAGAAAAAAATGTTTTCGGAGCAAGTAACTGTGACTTTATGTTTGACACCTACTTTTAACCTCTTTAAATAATATTTTTGTCTATTTTTGTTTTTTGACAATATCTCACTTATTTATAATAGTTATTTAACCAACAAGTGTGTTAATGAAGGCGATTAATAATCGAAACTGTTTAAAGCACGAACGAGCGATAGCGAGTGAGTGCCTTTAATAGTTGAGATTATTAATCGCCCATTAACAAACGAGTTGATTACAAAATTTTTTCGTTGACCGCAACATCTTTTTTTGTGGCGAAATATTTGATTAATACAACTAACCTCCATGCAAAATATCATCAAAACGCCAAAATCACAAAAACAGTTAATTAATGAAAAAGAGTGTATTAATCAAAAACAGTGTATTAATGACGCCTATTAATCCATCCTTTTTTAGGAAAAATAATTAATTAAAATTGAAATTAACAAGCGGTCAACGAAAAAAATAGATAAAAGTAATTTGACGTTGTTCTGGCACCTTTTCGATACGAATGCAGTGGGTAGTCAGTAGATGAAATTCATAGTTGTAGGTGGTATCGTGAGTAAGAGGATTTTTTTTTGGTGGCGGAAAATGTGAACATAAGTAATCAAATGTGTGTGAATACAGTTTACGGACTTGGTATGCGTTAGGCATAAACAGACCTATATGCGATTAATATCTAGTATTCGCAGAATCAAAAAGTTTTGTTTTTAGAAAACACTGAATTCTAGGATACTAGATTTTAAATCATATATGTCTACTTCTGTCTAACCCATACAAAGCCCATAAACTGTATTCTAGCTCAATGGACTGCCTATGTTCACACTATCCACCACCAATCTGTATAATATAACATATACTGTCCCTCATAAATTTGTAACACATGGATTTTTTTATCATCCATTTATCAGAGTGTTTTATTCCTGATACAAGTTTCTACATCTTCTCAAACTAAAAATGCACTTGCCAAAATGTAAATATATTCGTTTACAGGGGAGGTTCAAAAATATGAAAATGGTTCAAGAATAAAGTACCGTTATTTTTCAAAATAGACAAAAATGTTATTTAAAGAGGTTAAAAGAAAGTGTCAAACATAAAGTCACAGTTACTTGCCCCGAAAACATTTTTTTTTCTGGTTTCTCCTATTTTTTTCTTACCACGTGTATTACCAAATGAAATACTTCAAAGTTAACTTATCAAGGGATACGATAAACGAGTATTGTCAAATCTGAGTTTTCCCTCACTTAGCAACCAGGATATTACGTGATTCGAAATCAGTGCAAACAAATTTCATTTTTGTGTCAAATTTTTAAGTAATTCGTTTCACTCTGACTACGCAGTGTACAGGGATAGCAAGTTGCTTAAAACTGAACACAAAAACGTCAATCATAATAAATCCGCCTTTTGTATTGCAATCGGCTTATTTGTTAATACCTTGTTGAAGTAAACCCTTTTTGTCGCTTCTGCGTCAATTTGAAAAGAGCAGCATACAATATACCTGAGTGCGGTCTACAAGCGGCAAGGCAGCAAGCGAAGTTTGCCTTTAAATAACATTGTCGTATGTTCTCTGTACTGCATAGTCAGAGTGAAACGAGCTATAGAGAATCGTATATTAATGACCCTTATTAATGAATGATTTTTTATTAATAAACGATTTTAAAAATTTGTTTATGTTGGTGGAACTGTAAGTGTATGTCAAATTCGAGGTTAACAGGTTAGGTTTTGAGTCAGTTTTGACACAAACTGACTCAAAACCTAACCTGCTAACCTCATATTTAACATAGACTTACAATGTCACCAACATAAACAGTGCCAACCTAAGAAAAAAATCACAACCATTTATGGTCACCCGGTACCATTAATGTCAAAACTTTAAGTGTCAAATTCTTTTCATGGAATAAAATTAGATTCTCTTCAAATTAATAATGTACGATCAACGGAAAAATATTGTAACTAACTCGTATGTTAATCGGCGATTAATAATATCTACAATTAACTCGCTCGCTAGCGCTCGCGCATTAAAATGTCTCGATTATTAATCGTTCTCATTAACATACTTGTTTGTTAAATAACTATTAATAGATATGTTATAACAAATACTTCCAATTAACATTTTTGTGTATTTTGAAAAATAAGAGTACTTTTTTCTTCAATCATTTTCATATTTTCGAACCTCCTTCGTATAGAAGTAGAATATTTACATTTTTGCAAATGCATTTTTAATTTGAGAAACTGCAGAGGTTTTAATGGACAATAAAATGTTCTGATAAATGGATATATGAAGGACACTATAATATTATAAGCAACAATCAAACGTGATTAATTCTGTCAATCAAACGGTGGTATCGTAACAACGCAAAAACTTTGTTTAATCACGTATATTCTAAATGGCACAAGTTTTCAACTAGAAAACGACGAAATATTAAAAATTGTGAATTGTTGCTATAAAGTAGTGAAAATTAATAAATCGATCCCATACGACATATGTCTCATAATGCCACAGCTAACTATGAGTTCCATATAAAAAATACAACTTTATATGTTATAACCCGAATTTAGAAACTTTTTGGACAACGCATTACGCCACTCAATTATTATGAAAAATAAATAATATTTATCGGTTTCAGGATATTAAGCCTTTGTTTACATATACAAAAGTAGGCTGGTAACTAGGTCATAACTTATCTGTAGGGTAATGGAATATTACCCTACATGGCAACCATAACCATATAGCAACCGATAAACTATTGAACAAATCACGGATGTTATGAATCATAACAGCCTCAGATGTTTTAAAATCCTCGCTCTACGAGCTCGGATTTCAAAACATCTGCGGCAGTTATGATACTCATAACATTCCTAGATATGTTAATAGCCATAATACTACTTACGGGAACTTGAAAAATGTTCCTACCTATTACCTCACCTTAAAAGTTTAATTTATTATTATTCATTTTACTTTCTGTGCCGCCTGGGCGATATGTCCAAAATCAAAGTTGGGCGTTGTGACCAAAATAAAACTTGGGCGTTATGACCAAGTTGGGCGTTGTGACCAGAATCAAAAGTGGGCGTTGTGACCAGAATCAAAGTTGGGCGTTGTGACCAAGTTGGGCGTTGTGACCAAAATCGAAATTGGGCGTTGTGACCAAGTTGGGCGTTGTGACCAAAATCGAAATTGGGCGTTGTGACCAAGTTGGGCGTTGTGACCAAAATCGAAATTGGGCGTTGTGACCAAGTTGGGCGTTGTGACCAAAATCGAAATTGGGCGTTGTGACCAAATTGGGCGTTGTGACCAAAATCGAAATTGGGCGTTGTGACCAAGTTGGGCGTTGTGACCAAAATCAAAGTTGGGCGTTATGACCAAAACGGTGGTTTAAGTGGCGTCGATAGCTCTCTCCTATAACAGGCGTCGGTGGGCGTTGTGACCAAGTTGGGCGTTGTGACCAAGTTGGGCGTTGTGACCAATATCGATTTTGGGCGTTATGACCAAGTTGGGCGTTGTGACCAAAATCAAAATTGGGCGTTGTGACCAAGTTGGGCGTTGTGACCAGAATCGAAGTTGGGCGTTATGACCAAATTCTGAGTTGGGGTTTGTGACCAGTGGGCGTTGTGTCCAGGCCCCGTTTTTGAGAATCCCGATGTCTGTATGTCCAAAGCCGCTTCTTGCTCCCGGGCGGTGAACGTTCGACCAGAGATGATTTATGGGTTATTGCTCGCTGTTTGCGAGAACTCGCTTTTGGCTGAAATTCTCCGTCCTTTGCAGTATTTATTTATGGCGCTTTTAGACCAACATTTCTGGAAAATATGCGCGGTCGATGCGCTTCGCAAGCAAATCGGCCGTTGTATTGTTCTAGCCCAGTATGGCCGGCGCCTCGGATTTTTGGTTTTTAATCGCTGTTTGCCGATTCATATCAGTGTATTTAGTAAATTAACAGATTAGAATTCAAATCCAGTCGAACAATTCAGATTAAGAAAGATACAGAAAGGTTCTAACGTATGATTTAAATATTACTTGAATTAAGGTGGAAAGTTAATGTCCAATAATATTTGAAGAAATCATTCAATATGTCAGGTATAAATAATTGTAGTATCATATTAGTGTTAAACTTGAAAAAAATGCATGAAATATATTACTATGGAGAAAATGTATTATGTACAAAAACAAATTTGATTCGAAACAACATGTACCTATACCTATTTTGTGAAAAGCCAAAATTTGAAAATAAAACCCTTTTATAAAGTGATTTTTTAATCTGGTCGATATATAAAAGGGTATACATGGTATAAAATTAACGAGAAGAGAAAAAAGGAAATTTTAAAAGAAACTATATAATGTATTTATGAAGAAGGTGTATGGTAGGAGTACAATAATAAGTTAAACTGCTACAATCTACAAAAGTATTTTCCGGAATTGGGTGCTGTACTGAGTTTATTGTTAGTTAATTATATCATCTGAATTGGATAACTGGCGTTGCATTTATTACATTTTATTACATACCGCTGGAGAGGTAGAAGTGATTCCGGATGATTTTCCATGTAATTTTCTTCAGATGCTGTTGGAGGTCTAACTGAGAAGCTTGTAGATCTTCGAAGTAGTCTGATTGTTCAACACTGGCTCCTCTGCTACATTTGTAAACTAATTTTTGGTTACTGTGTCGTTGGATTTGATGCTAATTGGTCTGCAGTATCCTGCCAGAACGTCCATCTGCTGTTTCTTCCTATGGAGACAATTAATTGAATTGACATTACGTATTCCCGCCTTATATGCGTAAATATGAAAATTGATGTCAATCTTGCTAAGGTTGGCTGTTTCAGAGGGTGCTGCATCAGTGTTTTGCATTGTGTATCTTCGAATAATTCCTTCGTAAACTCACACACCTTGTCAAAGTGGTCCACTACGTCGATTATGGTATTGAAGTCTTCTTCAACCGTCCCTCTCTCGGGAGGATTTCTTTTTTGTTTATGTGTTTCAGTTGGTACTTATCTGATTTGGCTTCTCCTTCCGATGATTTGAAGTCCGCACTTGCGAGTATAAGCTGTCGCTGTGCAGTTTTTATACTGTGAAAGTAATTTTAATCTTGGCAATCGCAAATTTGCTTGCTCCTAATAGATTGCTGCCGTTATTGCTGTACGTGTTTACATATTTTTGCCTTCTTGTAGTGAAGTTTCGGGTGGCTGTTGTCCGTTTCGTAATTTCTGGAATCCATTTCCCACCAGGTGCCACCAATGTTTCCTTCCCGGCGTCTTCAGTAACATGTCTTGCTGCCGTTTCTAAAAACCATTTATCGTTAGAAGCCGTTTTAGAATGATATCGATGATTTCCAATTATTTGATTGTGGTGGCTTGTAATTTCCTTGGCTTTATGCCCACTGGCGTTGCAACTGGGAACTTCGTATACTTCGTCCACTTGATAATCTTCTTGTAGAAGAAAGTGCTATTTTTTTCATTTTCTAAGATAGCTGGATGCTGAACTTCCATATTCTTTATATTAGTAACCACTATGACTTGTTCTTCTGCTGTAGAATATGTTGTTTTAGATATTAATAGTTGCTCCACCTGCTGGATTGTCTGTATTTCCTCGCGGATTTGTGTAGTTGAAAACTGTATCGCAGTGGTTGTAGAGCCTACTGGTCTCGGTGTTGGTGCTTTTTTACTTGTAGGTTGAACAGTCGTTTCGATGCTGTCCATTTTATTAGCAAACTTATTGAATAACTGGTTGTAGCAAGCTTCGGTCTTCTGTGGTATTTATTACGATGATTTTCGAGCGCCATCAATGGATTCCAGGTAATGGATAAGCATTTGCAGGAAATCCATTAATTGTAGGAAATTGAAGCGACTGCTCGTATAATTTATTAGTTTCAGGATCCCATTTTCGAGCGATCGCCCTGTTGATCCATGGACCCCAACTGTCGAGCGTGTCAGTACAAAAGATAGCTTCTTGATACTTTTTACACATTCCTTGGTGGAGTCATGCAACCTCTTCAACCCTTGGGATGATTCTTTAGAAAGGACCGGCACATCAAAGATGGTATCCACCAGCTTTGTTAAGATGAGGCGGTTGTTTTTGGTACCTTTGATGCAGCAGATTGCAAGCGGTGTGGTAGTTTGCTTGAGTAACTTCTAGATGCTGGATCACTCGGCTGGGCTCTCCTTTGTCGTTTTTAAGTACTGCATTTTGATGACATCGTCTATATGCTGGTTGTCATCCACTAATTGGGTGAATAAGTCCTTGAAAGTGATGCATTCTTCATAATTTCCCTCGAATATGGGGATTTTAACTTGAGAGAGCGACACGGCTGCTGCATGTTCGCTCCTGGTTGGTGCTTGTAACAAGTTAATGAATTGCTCATACCTTTCTTTTAACGTAGCGTACTCAGGACTAAAGTATGCTTATTCTGAGTCAATTTCATAAAGAAGAACTTCTTCATCCATCTCTGACACACTATCCCAAATTGTCTTCAACTCCCTTTGCGTGTCGGCGTAGTTTACAAATTTTCGTCCCTCTGCTATTTGTTCAGCATCGGTCATGGCTCGTTTGAACTTTAGAACTCGAATTTGTAATTTTTGAATCGGAAGTTTTTGTTCAGGGTTTTTGACCATGGCTTCTTGCTTCCTAGTTTCGGAAGTGTTGGGATTGCCCTTGAAACGGTCTGCAAATATTTTTGCTTTGCCGTAAATACCTTAACGTGATCGAAATACCCCTTTATGAAATAGTTGTGGGTTGGAATGTTAAGCTGCACCATTTTTGCGTTATTGATGGTCGGGGAGTTCCAGTACTCATTTAGCGTCTTATTTCGACTGCTGATGTAAACTTCTGCCTTCCGGCTGGCAGAGTCCTTTTACGATAAAGGAAGTATTGGATTCACCCCAAAAATTCTAAATTGAGATTTTAACAGACGTTTTAGAATCCTCTAAACCCAAAAAACGTGTTTTTGTTCATTGGTCTGTCTGTCTGTCTGTGTGTCTCTATACAGAATATCTCAAAAACGAAGAAAGGTATGGCGTTGAAACTCCATATGTCAGTTTTGTGTACTATATAGATGCAACAGCAAGCTTTTAAGGAAATCGCATAACCGGAAGTATGGTGTTTACTCTTGTAATTTTTCAGTTTTTTTCGATTTTTTCAAAAACAGCTCGAACGATTTTTTTAAAACTTTACATTTTTATTACATTCTTAATGAGTATTGATGTAAGATAGGTGATTTTTTAGTTGAATAACTCTAAAATGGGTTTCTTTTGCTTTTTTTCCTATTTTTTTTATTAACTCCTATTTTAAATAGAACACTCGGTATATTATTACATTTTTGAATTCAACTTAAAATTTTAGAGAAAATTTATCTCTTGAACTAACACTGTCTTTTGTACGGTTTTTGTAGAATTTGTAATTTTTAATAATTTTTGACAAATGCTTAAAAATCAAAAATCAAATCTTTGGCTAATTATAAGATCACTGTAAAAGGAAGTTGTGTGCGTGTGTCGCACTAGATTTTTAATATTGAAAAACGCCTGCGTTATTTTCTGCGCGAGTTCTTCTTGTGTGAGGGCTAATTGGTTGAATTCCTCCATATTTACCATTATTTGGGACCTGGGTGGGTTGGTAGACGATATTTTATTCTGCAGATACTGGTAACCCCGGGGATGTAAATTTTCTTAAGCTGAGATGAATCTGGCTGGAAGAACCACGAACAGAATTGCCTGGAGGCTGGCAGGTTCCTGTTACTTGCGCTGGTTCAGGCCCTTTTAATTCGGAGAATACGGTTGAGACTGCAATCTGTATTTTAAGGCAAGGGTAGTCATGCCACTCAGAGAAACGTTATAATTTGGTAATTACCTGAAGTGCACCCTCACACCCCAACATTTTACGCTTGGAAAGGTAGTACCTCGATGAATCAAACACTTAATGCTGATTGTTTTTATTATTAAATCTTGGCCTATACGTATATACATATCTACATATTGCTTACTTCTAAAAATTGCGCTATTTCAAAGTGCAACGTGTTTACTTTTACTAGATCGCTGTCGTGTGTCATAGCAAACAGTCAGCATTTAGCAAGGCCGCTATTCGTTAATTTTGCAATTCTGCTAAACATGCAGTTGTGACACATTGAACTTTCGTGAACTAGTGCATTGCACTGCCGGTTTGCATTTCTCAAATTTTGAAATGAAAATACAATGTTTAATTTGAGACTAAACATTCGATATGCTTATCAACCAAGTTTCACTAATAGCTATCACTTCGTATTTATTTTCAATACATTTTGTACAGACAATTTTTCATGAATATGTACGAAGGTGTTCTATGAAGCTGTAGAACAATAATATCAGACTTTGGTTCCACTGTGATGCACCGTTCGGTGTGGGAAAGCCGAAATACCTCAACAAGTGTGAAAAAACAACAAAAAAATTTTTTCTAAAGGCTAACGATTTTGATCATTTTCACAAAAAATATTTTCCTCTTACTCGTAAGTGACACCCCATAGTTATTAGCTACCCAAAAATTACAGAGAGGTAAATATTTGAGGGAGGCATAGACGGATCTAGAGACTTCCTAGGGGGGGGGGGGGGGTCAACTCGAGTCCTCGGACTAACTTAACTTTTCAAATCATCACTTTGGACTTGCAAATAGCTTCTGGTAAACAATTATATTTTTACATAATATACGAGGAGCGTTCAAATTTAAACGATAATTTAATATTTATTCAAAAACAAACGCAGGGAGTCTAATGTGTATCATGTAATTATTCTACTCAGCCTTCCTCTCTTTTAATTAACTGGTGCCATCTTTCCGGAAGTTTCTGTATTCCACGAGAAAAAAAATTTTTTGGGTGCTATCGTACCCATTTCGGAACAATTTCGATTACTTCTTCATTACAATGAGATATTTTTCTCTCTCTTACACAAATTTCTTATCGTTTGATATCTTCGTTGATAAGAAATTTACTACTAATGCGTTGTTCCACGCTTGCATGCACTCCCACCTCACTTATGCTTGCCAATTGAACGAAAATGCATTATGACGCCTTAACGACTGAATGAAGGTAGGTCATATTCCAGAGCATTAATTAATGTATAAAACTTCTGTACATGTCTTTGTCTTTTGGCGCAATTCAAATTAACGTTCATATTTGAACGCTGCTCGTATTTATGTTCATATTTCTGCCAAACGGAAGTAAGGCAATTATTAATAGTATCTTCATTAGATGTAAGTAAATTTTCAGGCAATAATATTGATAAATTGAATGTGCATATGGCTAAGTCGCTGAATCGAAAATCCAAGTCTAATGGAATAAATATACTTATTCGATAGTAGTCCTCAACTGAAACTACTCGTGGTTTTTGTAAAGTTGCGTCTAATTGATCTTGCTCTGAGACATTTTTCCAAATTTTATTAAAAACATTTGTGGTGTTTTCTCTCGTTCTTTTTTCCAACTCATGGAATTGGCATGTTAAGTGCAATTTTAGGCAACCTATATAACATCCTACTGGGAAGAGGAAGAGAAAACATTGTGAATGGATTATATGTCAAGATTAGCAAAAAATATGTTATAAAATAGACATTGTTTTACATACGAGTACTCACCTTTAAAATTGAAATTTTACAGACTCTGGATATTTTAAACTTTGACTAACTAGTCGTACAATTTAAAATAACCAATTAAAACATTATATTATTAACAACATTGCAAAGTACCTACGCTGGTCACTACGCATCAAGTGCAGTTCATTGTTTTGTCTAGTGACAACTGGTAAACACTAGACTGGTTACAGAACCAAAAGCGACGAGCGACGACAACCTCGGGGGGAAGAGAAAAAATTTGCGCCTATTGGAATTAAAAAGAAATGAACATGTGAAAGAAGCATTCGGCAAATTCAAATTTAAATTACGGGAATATGCTATAAGGGTAAGTTTTCTTTATAATTAAAACAAAATAGTCAGTTTTTTATTCAAATACATTTTCTAATAGGCCCAAGAGAGTGTCAATTGACCCAATTGACACCCCCTTGGATCCGCCTGTGGAGGGTGTTACACATTTCATGCAGACGACTTTTCATGAAAATTTTCGGAAGTGTTCTATGGAGCTTTTAGAACAATAATACCAGATTCCACTACGATACACCATTGGGTGTGAGGAGGCCCAAATACCCAAACAAAATCCGAAAAATGACAAAAACTTTGTTCTCAACAATTAAGTATTCTTAACGATTTTAATCATCTTCACAGACAACATATCCCTCTTACTCATAAGTGATACCCCATAGTCAGTATATACTTAAAATTCTAAGGAGGTAGATGCCTGGTGGTACAAATTTTATTTCGGGGCTTAGCTTATGGGGTATGAAAACTGGAGTTGCGCGAGGTCTATTGATCGTAAAATACTAGTTTAGTTTTTATAAATATTAAGTTATTAATGGTCAACGAGTAAAAATTGCTTCAGAAAAACGAAGACCAAATTTATTTCAATTTTTAAATAACTATCAGTAATGTAGAAATAATTAGTTATAAAAATTTACGAAATCGGGACATTCTAGGATTTTCCCAATAAATGGATTAATAATAATGGTGAGGCACTAACACACCCCATGAAGGAGCTTGGCCTGCAAGGCGGAAGGTCAGAGCTTCCGTATCCTCGCTTTGACACCCGGCTGTCGCGTGTCAAATTCATAGCACGTGGTGATGTGGTGAGCATAACGCATTAGACAACCGCATTATTACCCCTTGTTATTTCGAACGCAGGTCCCCAATTATTTAAAGCGACTGGGTAGGCCGCCCGCCAGGCATCGATCTGGGATTTGAACTCCAAACTTCCGAACCGCAGTCCGATGCTCTAACCATTGGGCAGCGCTGGCGCTCAATAAATGGATTACTAAGATTGAATGAAATTTATTACAATTGATATTCATACAATACGGATGGGGCCACAATAATATACAGGGTGATTCAAATTCGAGGCTAACCATTGGGATTTCGAAAATGGTAAGAGTTAGAGGGGTGGTTTAAATTTGGCAAAGTTGTGCAATTTAGTGCACAATAATATGCTGCTGAGAAACCAACAAAATTTTATTTCGTTTTCGAGATTTTTAAAAAAATTCAAAATTTGTCATTATCGTTTTTATTTTTTCCTGATCTTATTTACGAATATATTCAAAAATTAACAACACATTTTTAAGGCAACTTTTACCGGCCTACAAGATGACAGTAACGGATTTTTAAAACGATGTTTCGTCTTCTGCCAACCATCATCAACTTTGTTTTTTCTTACGGTCGCCATCTTATATTTTTAGATCACTGAATAGAGTTTTTCTTAGGGATTTTAAAAATGTATAACTTACCTACCTTATATCAAACAATTAGGCTAATATTCACAACAAACGTAAATTATTCTTCAAACACGTACTTTGGAGTTATATTTGACAGGCAGCTATAAAACTGTTACGTAGTTCTCTGATGTTTTCGTAGCGTTGCTTATAAATGGTATTTTTCAATGATCCTCATGAAAAAAAAAGTCTAACGGAGTAAGGTCCGGACAAAGCGCGGGCCATTTGATAACCCCTCTGTTACCTATCCATGCATTCGGAAAAATTTCATTTAAATAATTACGAACTAAAACACCGTTATGTGGTGGGGCACCATCTTGTTGCCACCAAAGTTGTCTTAATTTGTTAAGTGGAAGTTCATCCAAAAATACAAGCACTGGTCCTCTTAAGAAATGTAAGTAGTTTTTTTTAATTTGCATTTAGAGTATCCTCATAAATGAAAGGGCCCAGTATTCTATCTTTAGTTAATCCGATCCAGACGCGAAATGCAAAACGAGTTTGATGCCGGACTTGCCTGTTCTCTCTAGGATTTTCAGTTGTACATACGTGTTCATTATTGCGATTAAAAACGCCTAAATTGGAGAAGCGACATTCATCAGTCCAAATTATTTTTTTAACAAAATTCTCACCGCGATTTGTTTGATCAAGTTGTAACCAATTGCAGTAATTAAGCTTCCTTTGGCTATCACTTGACTTGTATGTATTCTATAGGATTTAAAATTTGATAGATTCAGGGCCGGTTGCAGAAAGCAATGTTAAGTCTGGTGTTAGCTAACATCGCGTCAAAGTGAACAAAATCGCATCAAATTTTGTTTACTAATGTATTAGTTACCATAAGCATTTGAGATTTGATTCGTTTTTGTTCACTTTGACGTCGCGTTAGCTAACACCAGACTTAACATTGCTTTCTGCAACCGGCCCTCAGTGTTCTCCAGACTGTTGTTTGCAGAATATTCAAATTAACAGATATTTCTCTAGTAGAAATGGATGAGTTTTCGTTCACCTGAAATTAAGTCATGAATTGATTTATGGCAAAAACATAAAAAAAGACTTACTGCCTGAAGAATTACCTCCCGATTTGCTAAAGGTATCCTACTCCCGTATTTGGGTCTCGGTGCATTCAATTGTCCATATTCTGACAAATTTCGGTGAAGTCTTAAGAAATAACTGTCGTTCGGTTGATTCCTTTCAGGGTACATTTCAAAATAGGTATTTGCTGAATCTCTTGATTTTCTGCCATTTGCCTAATAGATTTGCGCTTTTCGTCGTATGAAAAAGGCATTTTTAATACGACTAAGTACCTAACTATTCTAATCACACTCTAACACCCTTGACAACAAAACACAATTAAAATGACAGTAGCAGCCATATTATATAAAACTAGCAGTCCAGTGAGACAAATGTCTCATTTAATAATACAAAAAAGACCGTTTTGCAAATAGAACGCGTATTCACCACACGTACGTATATGACGTCATTGTTGGTAGCAAACTACCAGTCGCATTCGCCTTGATAAAATTTGCCTAGAATCTAACCTAAAAAGTTCGGATTAGAATAATTAAGATAATAATTAGTGTTAGAGACTGAAATTCGGTTCCTGACCTGACATGACCATTCCAAACATATAACTTTAATAACTTTTTTCTCTATCTCTTACGGTTTGGCTGCTGAAACAGCGTCCCGGACGGACGAACAGATAAGTCTATTAGATAAAGGACTAGCAGTCCAGTGAAACAAATGTCTCATTTAAAAAAACAAAAAAAGTCCGTTTTTTAAATAGAACGCGTATTCACCACACGTACTATTGCTACCAAAAAAACTAGGACAACGTTTTTTTAGCTGTGTGAATCTGAATTTTTAATTGGCAACTGAGATGTGATTAACTTTCAAATTATTTTAAAACGTCACTTTCAATCATGCCTAAAGTAAGCTCAGTTTCAAAAGCCAGGATTAATGCATGCTTAGAAAACGGTGTAACTATTCACCAAATTGCATGTTAATTTAGTTTTATAATTATTTTATATTTTAGCTTTTGATATTAAAATTTTATGACGTGAATAATTCTAAGCTGTCATATGACAGTTTCTTAAGATCATTTAATCAACTAAAACAATAAAAATGCATGGCTATTGGATTTAGAAGTTGTCCTAGTTTTTTGTGGTACCAATAGTACGTATATTTATTTATTTATTTATTTATTTATTTATTTATTTATTTTGAGAAACAAACAGGCAATAAGCCTAATTACATGTTTCTTAACTCAACATAAATTTTATTAATATACGAAGCCAGTTTAATTTAAATTAAATACTCAAGCTTAAATTAACTTAAACTTAATTGTGATTTATTATGTATATCCGATTTTCAGAATGTAAGAGGATCAGACAAAATTCATCATTCAAAATCTAAATCATATAAATTGTTCCTTAAACGATTTAAAGAAATGCCAAATAATTCAATATTTGTACTGTTCTTGTTAATAATAGTACACATATTAATAATAGGAGAAAATAATCGTATGTTTGTTCTTGCAAATGGTATGTAGAACGAAAAAATAGGACGAATTCCATGAGGCGGGATTCGAATAGAAAATTGTTGCAATATAGCAGAACAATCGAGACTATAATTAAGTATTTTATATGCAAATATTATGATGTGAGTAATTCTTCTATGCTGTAATGTTTGAATATGGAAGTGATCACGTATCGGTTGATACGACCCAAATTCAAGACTAACCCCAAATTGTTTATAATATAACAATTTTATAAACTTATTTTGCACTTTCTCAATGAGCTGCTGCAGATATTGAGTATGCGGAGACCAAACGGTACATGCATATTCGAGGTGAAATCTCACATACGCATTAAATAAGATAATAATAGGTTGTATTTGACTAAATAAGTAAGTATTTCTTATTATAAAACCTAAATTCCTGTTGCAAGTGCCAACTGTTTTCTCAATGTGATATTTAAAATTAAGGTCCGACGAAAAATGTACCCCAAGATCCTTAAAGTTCATAATTCGTCGGAGATCTTTGCCATTCATTACATATTGTGCATTTATACATTTTTTTTTAATCCCATAGGTCATAACAAAACATTTAGATAAGTTAAAATGCAATTTATTGTTTAAACTCCATTGAAAAATGCTGTCTACATCAGCTTGCAATTCAAGTGCATCCCGTTCACTATAAACAGGCTTGTACAACTTTAGATCATCAGCGTAGAGAAGACACCTCGAATATTTAATGACACCAGGCAAATCGTTAATGAATAATAAGAAGAACAGTGGTCCTAAATTTGAGCCTTGTGGTACACCCGATGTAGCATGAAAAGCTGATGAGTAAGCTCCTTGGTAAAAAACTACCAGTTCTCGATTTTGAAGGTAAGATTTTATAAAGTATAATAATTTACGTGAGAAACCAAATAATTGCAATTTTTTTGTTAAAATATTATGATTTACTTTATCAAAAGCTTTTTTAAAGTCCGTGTAGATTACATCCATCTGTCCCCCTTTATCACTTTCAAAACTAATGTCATGTACGAAAAGCGTTAAATTTGTAACAGTCGATCTTTTTTTGAGAAATCCATGTTGAAACTCTGACAGTACACCCCTTACATGAGAATAGATTTTGTTATATATTATATACTCAAATATCTTTGCCGGCACAGGTAAGACCGCCACTGGTCTGTAATTTTTAATATCAGTCCTTTTACCGTCCTTGAAAATTGGTACTATTTTAGATCTTTTCCACCTTTCGGGGAATATAGAAAGTTTCAATGCCAGATTGAAAATTATTAATAGTGGGAAGGACAAACTTTCCCAGCAACCTTTGAAAATGTAACTAGGAATGCCGTCCACACCACAACTTCTACTATTTTTTAATTTTCTAATCGCCTCAATAATGTCATTTAATTTTATGGAATCTATATTTAATACATCTGGTAAGTATAAATCACTC
Source organism: Agriotes lineatus (assembly GCA_940337035.1). Lineage (NCBI taxonomy): Eukaryota > Metazoa > Arthropoda > Insecta > Coleoptera > Elateridae > Agriotes > Agriotes lineatus. Next base: position 132,238 of record CALNHX010000283.1, read on the forward strand.
CCTAAGATATTATCATCATTATCCAAATCCCTATCATAAATAGAAGAGAAATGTTGTGCAAACCCTTCAGCAATATTCACGTTTCCTGAGAATTGTTGATCATTCAGTGTAAATTCCTGAGTGGAGGTGTCATTAGATTTTCTACTTTTCATAAAATTCCAGAACATGTTCGGTTGGTTATTAAGTACAATACTATCTTCAACGTTTTTTATATAACTTTTATAACATTTGTCAATATCTTTCTTTACCTCCGATCTTAATCTTTTAAATTCTGATAAAAAATATGCATTTCTCTGCTTGTTCTTACGAAAGTACTCCTTTAGTTTTATTTTTTCTATTACATCATGCGTGAACCAATGTGGATAGCTCTTTTTATTAATGTTAATTTTTGGAACACATAGGTCAAAAATTTCGTTCAGACGGTTGTAAAACATGTCGACGGCTTCATTTACATCTTTACATAATAGTAACTCTTGCCAATTACAATCATTCAACAGATTGTACATTAGCAGGAAATCCGCCCTTTTAAAATTATACTTACAAGGGATATCCAACCATTCTTCACGCCTGAGATTAACACTATCTGAGTTATAACTAAGCAATAATGCCGGATGATTATCATCAAGAGGTACTAAAGGAGTATTTTCTTTATGACGTCATTGTTAGTACCAAACTACCAGTCGCATTCGCCTTGATAAAATTTGCCTAGAATCTAACCTAAAAAGTTAGGAATAAGATAATTAAGATAATAATTAGTGTTAGAGACTGAAATTCGGTTCCTGACCTGACATGACCATTCCAAACATATAACTTTAATAACTTTTTTCTCTATCTCTTACGGTTTGGCTGCTGAAACAGCGTCCCAGACAGACAAAATAGCGTCCCGGACAGACACGTCTATTAGATAAAGGATAAAGAACAATAATTTGATTCAAAGGTATCTTGATAATAAAAAACAATAGGTATCTACACTTCTACGGTGCAATGGTATCTAGATGGTTTTTGTTTGATTCAATACTAATTTCCGTTATTGTGAATATTAGCCTAATTGTTTGATATAAGGTAGGTAAGTTATACATTTTTGAAATCCCAGAAAAAAACTCTATTCGGTAGTCTAAAAATCTAAGATGGCGGTCGTAAGAAAAAACAAAGTTGATGATGGTTGGCAGAAGATGAAACGTAGTATTAAAAATCCGTTACCGCCATCTTGTAGAGCGGTAAAAGTTGTCTTAAGAATGTATTGTAATTTTTGAATATATTCGTAAATAAGATCAGGAAAAAATAAAAACGAATACGTCAAATTTTGAATTTTTTCAAAAACTTCGAAAACGAAATAAATTTTTCTTAGTTTCTCAGCAGCATATTGTTCAGCACTAGATTGCGCAACTTTGCCAAATGTAAACTACCCCTCTAACTCTTACCGTTTTCGAAATCCCCATGGTTAGCCTGGAATTTGAATCACCCTGTATAACTGAGATAACATGAACAACAAAGTAAAATGATTGAGTAAGAAAGAGATGACCATACGAAAAAAATATTTTAGTAGGCATGTTTAGTTGACTTATGTGATAATTAAAATGAGCGTCAGGCCTACTAGAATATTTACTACTATGTTTATCTCTTTCTTACTCAAGCAATACGTGTTATTTTCTTGTTCATGTTATCTCATTGCTGTTATATACCGATGGGGCCACAATTATATATAACAGCAATGAGATAACGTGAACAAGAATATAACACGTAGTGCTTGAGTAAGAAAGAGATAAACATAGTAGCAAATATTCGAGAAAGCTTGACGCTTAATTTAATTATTGTCAAGTAACAAGACGGTCTAGACCCATGATACAAGGAAACAGAGATATGACATTCCCGTGTTTTATAATCGTTCACTTTGCGCATGACGTCACGCGGTGACAGTCAACAACCGTGACTGTATGAGTTTATTACGTAAAATTGTACATTACTGTTGATTGTTGATTAAATGAGGCCTGTTGATGCAAATCTTGGTAAATGAATAGTTAATTACGTTATAAGGCCGAAAAATGACTGATTAAAATACGAGTTTAGATGTTTACAGACGAGGCGAGGAACGGGCCGAGTCGGGAATTTCTAAACGAGTAATTTAATCATATTTTTCCGCTGCTGATCATGTAAGTTAGTGTTACAGCCTTAGTAACATAACGTGTAAGTCGGTGATTATATTTGTTTGCTGCTCGCCGTTGACAACGGCACTTAATATTATTATTAAGTTCCTAGGATAATAAAACTAACAGCGCAAGATACAGACATACACGTTTTGTTTATATGTAATTGGAAGTGTTTTTGTGACATGTGACACTCACAGGTAACACGATTCACGAAAATTAATCCTGGTGGCAGGTGACAAACCAAACGATTTTTTCAAAAATCTAGGAACATTTTGATAAGCAGCGGAAAACATATTATAAGATAACTCGCAATGTACCTATCGCCTATTAACATTTTCGGCAGGCAACAAGCCTCGGCTTCGCCTTGGCTTGTACTTGCCTACCTCAAATGTCAATAGGTTCTTATATTCTTTGTTACTTAAATAGCTATTTACGGCCGTGTATCGTACAATGTTTTATTTCATACTGTTTACTGGCGGCTGTGGAAATTCAAACGTATGAATAACATGTTGGTGACACTGTAAATCGATGTCAAATTCAAGGTTAGCAGATTAGGTTTTGGGTCAGTTTGTGTCAAAACTGATGCAAAACCTAACCTGATAACCTGGAATTTGACATAAACTTACAGTGACACCAACATATTATTCAGCAGTTGCCTAGCAACACTTTCCGGCCTTATGATGTAATGTTCCGCTTTCCGTACTCAAATTAATGACGTAAAGTCGTATTTTCCGAACAGTATGAAATAAATGCAATTTCATTTAGTCGGATATCATGTGATTTTCAAATGTGACTTTGGTAGTAGCCGCAAATGTGATATTCTCATTTACCAAGTTTTGTATCTACTTACAGGTTTTAAATGGGATAATGAGTGGGTTAAATGAAACAAAAATATGTAATAACATTTTAATTTATAATTTTCTAAACTGTGAACTGCATTCTGAAGACGAAGCTTTTGACTTCGGGATATTTACACTAGGTACAGCATTTTTCTTTAATTGGCGATAATTTTTGGGCTTATAGTCCAATAATTCGTGTTTCGAACGTAATCTTCGCCTTTGAAATGAGTAGAACAAATCCGAGAATTATCAGCGTTGAAATGGTCAGCACGACAACAACGATTCACACTTAAGGGTCCTCCAGCGCTATGTAAAACTACAGTAAAACTAGAAATTTAAAGTTATACAACCCATTATGCAGTAGATAACAACCGAACGGCTGGCATTTTTCATTTCAAAAGATTAAAGGCTTAAAGATTTAACTCACCACGCGTCTATATTATATTCGTAATATTCTCTTATCTGCTGCATTGACTAAAAGGAACTACCGCAGATAGTTATTTCTGTTATTTACAACACATTATTGAGATTTCATTAAACGACTATAAAATTGTCATTAAAAAAATAAGTATTTTTGGGTTGATTGGAATGACATATTATTGGAGATACAGTAATTTCTACAAGTACTTGTTAATGATTTGAGTTAGGCAACGGATCTATTTAAATATTTCGACTAATGCGGAATGCTGAATCGTAATAATTACCTATTGCAGGTAATTAGGGAATGAACAATGACTAAATAAAAGCAAAGATAAACCCTAAACTTTCTTAGTGTTGTTGAAAATCTCTTGGTTTCAACACGCGTAATTTATTGTGAAAAGAGCCTGTTTACAGTGTTACTGTTTATGTGATTGTGCTTACTGAGCTAACAAACATTGAAATGGGACGAAATTTTACACATAAGGAACGAAAACCTAGCAGAGCGAAGAAAACTAAACGGCTATTGGCCAAAAGGATGTGGAAAATCCGGTAAGTTGATTTCTAGAATATTATTTGACTTGTTATTCGCATTTTACATTCATTTTACGTTACTACTTATTTCAATAAAAAGATTAATTTAGTTATATAAGTTGAAATATTATTCATTGCTACCTATCTTCATTTTGGAATTAATTAGTAGCATAGTACGTATAGTAGCAGTGTAATGTTATGTCATTTATAAACTCCCTATTGAGGAATATGTCATTATTATAGCACTTGAACTGGCAATATAAAAATTATTTAAGGATTGCCACCACTAACAGCAATCGTTTTAAAATATTATAATACCCGGGTGTAATAATCGCGGCAGTTAAAATTAATATAATGCATCTTGCACTTCAAACATAGAAAAGTTAGGTTTTTTTGAGGGTGTGTGCAGGTTGATGTTTTATCCGTTTTTACCCGATACTGACAATAACACGATGTTTGTTATAGGAAGACCACAAGAGAGGAAAGTTGTGGTTTAAATAAAAAAACATTCGATGATGGGGAAATGCCCAACGAATGGACCGACATCACTCCAGAAACTCCAACAACAAGCGCTTCTCTGGAAGAAAATAGCACAAAGATGATTTGCCATGCTGCGACGGATAGGAACAAAGAGGCGTTTGACATCCAAAAAAATCAATTTTTGGAGCAAATATCTACAACGGACGCAAAACAACTGGAAATAGATACTCGAGAACAAGCTCTTTCAGAATTATGGAAGCGAGAAAGAAAACTTCATCTTACTGCATCAAATTTTGGAAGAATTTGTTGTATGCGCTCCACAACATCAACTGCTAAAACAGTAGAAGCGTTATTATACTCAAAATTTATGGGTAATGAATTTACAGTGTACGGCCAAGAAAATGAAGAAAACGCAGTCGACGCATTTGAGACCGTTTACGGCATCAAAACAAAAATTATAGGGCTTTGCATCGATAGTGCAAAGCCATATTTATCTGCAAGTCCAGATCATGTTACAGAAATCGGCGATGCAATTCCGGAAATCAAATGTCCAGCGTCTTGTAAGAATTTAACACCACAAGGAGTTTTGGAGAAAAAAAAAATTGTACGTTACAAGGGGACTCTCTAAAATTAAACTCAAAACATAAATATATGTATCAAGTACAAGGGCAACTGCAAATAGCAAATAAGGAAGTTTGTTACTTCGTTGTTTGGACCCCCAAAGGAGTCTGCATCGAAGAAATTCGTAGGGATAAGAAATTCTGGGAAAACATGGCATTTAAATTAGATGATTTTTATATGAATTCTTTACTTCCAGAACTTATAGATTCACGGCGTCTAAGAAATTTGCCTTTGCGGGATGTATATCTAGGTTTAAAATAAAATGCAGGATATGTATAGTCTGTTTTTTTGCTTTATAATTCAGAGCAGGCCTTGCATTTATATTATTTTAGCAGTGTACAACAGTTTAGTTACAAAATATACCTAACGTCAAAATCAAGGTCCCCCTAGATTGTCACGTTGACACTTCATTAGCGTTTAATAAAATGCCACGAAAAAGCAGCATTAATAGTAAAGCTAAAGTAGCTATAAAACGCTGTTTTACTAATACAAAAGATATCAATAGTAAATTAAGTAAAACAGCCATCATTGGAAGAGTTGGTCAAATCGTTGATGTAAGTATTAATTATTAAACCATTATAAAATTTCTTACAATCCATCACCAACCGAATGACAATATGAAAAAGGAAAAAGAATTTTTAACTTGGGAGGACTATAGTTTCAGGGAGGATATTAAGCAACTTTGGATTTTTTTTTACTTTGGATAGTTTATTGCGATGTGCAAGAGAGGAACTAAATTATATCAGGACTCGTTCAAAATTATACTACACATTAAAAAATATGGGATCTAAATACAATGTGAGTGGCAGAAAATTGGTTTGCGAGAAGAATCATGTAATTTCGACGAAGATTACTTCTTTAAAGAAATATTTACAATTTCGAAATTTTAGTGAAAAATGTATGTTCCGGTTTTTGGATGAAACTGGATATTTCGCAATGGAACCAGTCTGCATAGGTAGACCCACGACACAGACTTGAAAAGTAATCCATCTAAAGTTAAGGCGGACTGAAAGAGATATACTATTTTGCATGCAGGATGCACATCAGGATTTTTACCAGGGTGTGACTTACTGTTGGGTTCCGACAATAATGACAGCTACTAATATAAGTATATGAACGGTGGCATTTTTAGGCAGTGTTGAAAAAACAGTTAATCTCACTTATATGTTTAGTATAAATAATAACTTCTACAACCCAGATTTGCAAACAAAAATCATCAGCAAGTTTTTAATAATATATTTTCACATTAGAACATAGAAATTTTATGACGTTTCTGTACAGTTAGACAACAACCATGTTTAAATAAAATTTCTTAAAATAAAGCAATACCTTATTTAATGTCAGTGGTTCAGTAATTGTAGCTTTCATTATGTATATAGTGCTTATAAGATAACACATTGACAGTTGTAATAAATTTTTGACATTACTAGTGTTTTTTCTTTGTAACCAACTACCTACACTGTTACAAAAATGCAAAAGCAAAGCCTGCTCTGAATCATAAAGCAAAAAAACAGACTATACAAATCTTGTAAATATATTATTACATTTGAATTTTTCTTTTATTTGATTTGATCAGGTACCTACTGTATTATATGTAATTGCTTAATAATAAACATCTGGTTCCTCTTTAGGGAAGCGAAAAAACTGTAAATTTGGTCCAATAAATATTAAATTATTATTAGCGCTCCAACTACACACTGCACACCGCATTGTTTGTAAATTAATTGCCAAAAAACTAAAAACTAACACAGGAGAATATAGGTTAAAGCCGTCAAAACAACGATGGCATGTCACCACTTGACGTCACGGAGCTAATGACTGGTGGGGGAAGCATGCGCAATGTCATATCTTCTAGTAGTCTTTGTATCATAGTCTAGGTCGCCTTGCAAGTAAACATGCCTACTAAAATAATTTTTCTAATAGCCATCTCTTTCTTACTCAAGCATTCTATTTTGTTATTCATGTTATCTCATTGCTCTTATACAGGGTGTAGAAATGCTTTACGCACCATAGGGTTTTCAATGGTAATTTCCCTAATTATTTTAGAGCAAACTTGTAAATAGGTTTTTTGTAGAGCAAACAATTCTGCATCCATTTATGCCATCATTTTTGTCATTTTATGTCAGAAAACCTAATAATGAAAAAAGCTAGAATTTTCATTTTTTCAAAAATCAGTGCAAATTGTGAAGTGGTGGTATGCTGGAAGCAGATCAGGTGCAATAAGTGCCATGGTTGCCGCTACATTTGACAGATGCAAACAAATAAATAGCAAACTAATTTGTTGATGCTTTGAGATGCTTCAATAATTTAAAGGCACCACTGATTTGTGGTAATTGGTAATTTTATTTCTTTAAATTTTTGGTTTTCCGAAATGTAAAATGACAAATGCTAGCATAAATGGATACAGAATTTTTGCTCTACAAAAAACTTCCATACAAGTTTGCTCTAAAATAATTAGGGAAGCAAATATTTTCGTATGAAAAAAATTACCATTGAAATCCCTATGGTGCGTAAAGCATTTCTACACCCTGTATATAATTATGGCCCCATCCGTATAATTGTGGCCTCATCGGTATAATCTGGTTGTACCCAATCCTGAAATTCGATTTAAACGCTTATTGACTAACACCGTCCAAATGCACAGATGCATTATGCCCATGTGACCTTGAAAGTCACGTGCAGCGTGCAGCAGAGTGCTATCTTATCTTTATCTATGGTTACTATTTCACAAAATAGTATCACGTTAGTAAGGTTACCTGAGCTTTTTGTAAGATTTTAAATCACTATGGCTACTGCAAGTATACCACTAGCTCCACCAGAACCCCTAAAGAAGAAAGGAAATTTAGGAGATAATTGGACTCAATGGAAACAAAACTTCAAAATTTATTTAAATGCGGCAGACATTGACCAGAGCAGTACAAAAGCTACTGCACACTTTCTGCACACTATCGGTCAGTATGGTCGGGATATATTCAATGATCTTGAAATTCCAGAGGATGCCTCCTTGGAGGAATATTTTGCCAAGTTCGACAGTTATTGTAATCCAAGAACCAATTTGACCTTTAACAGGTATCAGTTTTTCGACACCAAGCAAGAAAAAAATCAGCCATTTGACAAGTTCCTGCTCACGTTGAAACAAAAAAGTAAGAACTGTGAATTTGGCGACTTAAATGAAAGCCTTATAATGACTCAGATAATTTCTGGAATTAACAACACCCATCTGCGACAACGCCTGCTCAGGATGGATCTGGATCTAAACTCAACCATAGAAGAATGTCGATCCACAGAGGTATCAGAAGCTCAAGCACAAAAGATTTCAGCAGCTAAAGCCGAGAAAAGTCAAGGGAAGCCTCACGCTCAAGCTCAGCAGAACACGTCAGCAAAAGCAGCTGCTCCACCAAAATTTGAGAAAAAGCAACACACTTTCGCTGGAAATAAAAATGTAAAAAGTGAGCAAGACAAAGGAGCTCCCAAATGGATTGCAAATTGCAACTTCTGTAGCGGTGCTCATGTTTATGGCAATTGCCCTGCAATGAAAAATGTGAAAAGTGAGCAAGACAAGCAAGCTGTTAAGTGGATTGTAGGATGCAACTTCTGTGGTGGTTCGCATGCTTATGCTAATTGTCCTGCTTTTGGTACAACCTGCCGTAAATGTCAGAAACCCAATCATTATGCAAAAGTTTGTAAGAATTAAGTTTCAGGGGAACTCATTGCAACTATTTTACTTATGTTTCATAAAAATATTTCTTTATTTTATATAAGATTATAAAATGTGAATGTTTTTAAAATTACTTGCTATTGCTATATGCGCCTTAGTTCCTTACAGGGCACAACATTACTTTTATACTTTGGTTACTTGGATATAAGTATTATTTTTTATTGTGTATGTTAATATAAACATTAAATGAATGTTTACTTATAACATCCTTTATTTTTCTGTGACGTAGTAAGTGCATTAATGTCCTAAGTGATATTCCTGGAAAACTATTAGGTATATTACAATGTTCATATTAAAAATATAAATTAAAACTTCTTCAAATGTGAAATATACAGGGTCGGACAATGATGCGGGGGTGGAAGATATTTCAAAAAGTATGAAAGTTACACAAAATTTGTTTAGATAGAAGTTGTAGGTACAAAGGTGCTACACATTACCAAAATATGACTATTCAGTTCACCTGTCATCTATCAAAAGTGAACCAATGAAAACGGCAGATTTTGCATTTCATAGCCAACCAAAACCAATTGTAGTGACTATTGTACTAGTACCGAATTGCAGCGACAATTCAATACATCTGTCAAATAATTCAAATAGACCAATGACAATGTAGCGTTGTTCTGTTTTCAGCCAATAAAAAAAAATTATATCGACATAATCACTAGTGGTTTCAAGCGGCATAATTTTTCGACATAACCACTAGTGATCCTGGCGACATAATTTTTTGTCATTTTCAATATGATGACAGTTATAATTTTTCGTTTTGGTTGCTTCTATGGAAACGAACTCACAGCAATCCAAGTTTCACGTAAAAATTTGCTCTCAAAATAAATTTTTACAGTTATATTCGTTGAATTTTCCCTCGAATACCATTCTTAGTCAAAGTTAAGTAGAATATTTTTATTTATTATTACTCGTGCTAGCACACTCGTCCTAATCGAACCTAAGTGCAATGGACATTCGTGATACCCCAGCAAAAATATTCGACATAACTTTGACTACTCATGCTATTATAAGTGACTATTGTACTAGTATTCAATTTACTGTTTTGAACAAATTAAAATATTTATTGAAGATGTTTACATAAAATGCTTTTAACATGTATAACTAAATGTTGAGTCTCTAATTTAAAAAAAAATGGGTTTGGTTCACTGAATAGTTCTGCAAAACTATCAGTAGTCAAAGTTAAGGTGACAATTTTTGGGGTGGTATCACTCATGAACATTGCATCTACAATAGGACTCGTTGCTCCGCAACACGTCCTATTTGTACCCAAACATAATGGACTTTTGTGATACCTACTACCCCAAAAATAATCGACATCATTTTGAGTACCTGTAGTATTATATATGACTATTTACGTATTTAAGTAAATGTTGCCCAACAAGTACAAACTCAATTATAGGACAAACACTAAAAGTATACTAAGTAGTTACATGCAAAACCTAAAACATCTAAAGTATGTAGTTAGTCAACAGAGCAATTTTTTTTAGACTTCACAAATGCTATTTTAGGCTTTTATCTTTTACTTGCTTTAGACTATAACCAAATATTAGTTTGTCACCAACCAGACTACAATAATGACACAATATAAATGGGAGATTTTACAAGAACATTAGTTTTAGCCATTGGAAGATAAAATGTATAAAAATGTAAAACTGGTAATCTTGGAACAAAAATATGTAGTTTACTTAATCAATCAGAACAATCAATTGATGAGTAATGAATTAATTTATAGAAGAATACTAAGTTACTTTACTTTCTACGAGACTCAAGCGATATCAATTGGGTGTATTCAGTAGAATAGTGTGATCAAAACCGCGCTCAAGATACACATGATTGACTTTAAGCCACAGACATTTTAACATTTTGCTTTATACACTTTCTAACATGTTTTTATAATATTCACATATTGGTTTCCAAATAACGGAACAGTAATCGATCTTAGTTCTAATGAGAGAATGGTATAGAATTTATAATGAATTTGGTTCACAAAATGATCTTGTGCTTCAGTTAACAAAGCTTAGATAGTGTAGCATTCTATTGGCAGCTGCTACAGAGTGTTTGGTTCACAATCAGACAATAGACCAAGATCTTTAATTGTACAGGGTGTATCTGAATTGCTTGGCCAAACTTTACCAACGTGATGTATGGAACAAAACTGTAAAAAAATTTCCTATAAACATCTGTCCAAAATGCTTTCTTAAAAAGTTACGTGTGATTTTCAAAATTGATACAAGCAAAATATAATAAGGTTATTATTTCAACCGTTTATTCAAGTTTGTCAAGTGTGCGGTGGTCGAATTAGATATTATCTTTTTGTTTCTTAGCAAGTAAGTAACAGGCATAGACACATTTTCAAAGTTAGTTATGAATTTTACTAACGTAGAAATAGCAGACATACATTTAACGTATGAGTGAGCAAACGGTAACTGTAATTTGGCTCGACATTTCCGAATCGAAGATGTCCAGATAAAGGAACTTTTGCGGCAATCCACCAGCGTTTTCGTAAGAGAGGATCTTTTGAACGGAATACTGAAGATTGTGAGGTTCAAAGAACTACTAGAACGCCGGCGTTGGAAGAAGATGTACTCAATAGAATTGCAGAGAATCCTAAAAACAGTACGAGGAAAGTATCTGTAGATACTGAACGTAGTATACTTAAAATATTTATTCAGTAACTAATACATGCGTTATGTCAGAATGACAATATCAACTAAAAACTAAACTATGTTGGTTTCCATGACGCGACGCCAAGGCTCCTACAGTGCTCCCCCCCTAGCGACAGCGGTGTACGTACAGAAACGCACGGGACGTTGACGAGTACGATGGGGCTATGCAGCTATGTTTCTCAGTTCTCGTAGCAATTGAGTGGGACGCTTGTCACCCAGGGACGTACCTTTCAGAAGGCGTGCAAGTCGTTTCTCTTGTGATTCCGCAAAGCAAGAAGTAAGACGTTTTTTAAGGGTGTTGTAGGGGTCTGTCGCAGGTGCATTACGAATGATGTCGGCTACCTGAGCGAGGACAGAGGTGTCGATGGAACCTACAACGTAATGAAATTTTGTCAGTTCCGTTGTGATGCCAGCTGTAGCAAATTGTGCTTCTAGCTGTGCAAACCAAAGAGCTGGATCTTCTCGCCAAAAAGGAGGCGGCTTGACCGCGACACGTGCGACAGCAGTGCTATCAGCTGCTGTCTCGGAGGGTGCAGTGCCAGTTTCCTCATCCTCACGCGATTGCCTTGTTTCTGACATCGTCGGTGTCACCACTGTAGATACTGAACGTAGTATACTTAAAATACTTATTCAGTAACTAATACATGCGTTATGTCAGAATGACAATATCAACTAAAAACTAAACTATGTTGGTTTCCATGACGCGACGCCAAGGCTCCTACATATCCTTAGAAGTAGGTGCTTCGCATAGTATGGTATGGACAGTTCTGCATGAACAGCTACTTTACCCGTACCACATATAGCAAGTGCAGGGTCTTACTGCAACTGATTTTCGGCCACGAATACTATTTTGTAACTGGTTTCTACAGCAGTGTATCAATCCGAACTTCCAATATGTTGTGCTTCTTACGGACGAAGCAAACTTTTCTAGGGATGCAATTATTAATTTCCATAATAACCATCAATGGGCTGAAGAAAATCCTCACACGATTAGACAATCAGAACACCAACAAACTTTTTCTAGCAACATTTGGGCTGGCATTGCTGCCGATTATTTAATAGGACCAATGTTTTTACCAGGCAGATTAAATGGGCCTCTACATCTTATACATTTCTGTACCCTCCTAGGCATGCTTCGAATAAGATCATCAATTCTGTCTTGGGAGAACTCATTCCAGGCTATTTGAAGTTGATGCCGTAATTCGATAACTGTTCTTGGAGCTTCTTGCAAATTACACACTTTCCGATCCATCATGTCCCAAACATGTTCTATAGGGGACAAATCTGTGAATTTGGCAGGCCAGGGAAGAACGTTTACATTCGCATTTTCAAGAAAATCCTTTGTGTGGGATGAAACGTGTGGTCATGCATTATCTTGCTGGAAAATACCATTCTCTATGTCATCTAATAAAGGAAGCAAAACTGGCTGTAGATCTTCATTTACATATCGATTGGCAGTTAATGTACTTACCCTCAATAAAAACTAAAGTTGATTTGCCTCCAAACCATATTGCTCCCCATACCATACACCCTGGAGTTTGCGCTGTATGTCACGCGATAGCTAGGTCCATATTTCTTCTTTCACCCTTAAATCTTCCCTTTGCCAGCCATCAGCCATTCCTAGACAAAATCGTAACTCGTCACTGAATAAAATGTGGGCCCATTCAGCATCCCAGTGCAGTCTTTTTTTCTTATTGCGTCATCCTTGAACGTAATTTACTTGTCTCAATTCTGAAAATTTGATCATTTGTTTACATCCATGAGACATTATTTTTACTAAATTTTCAAAGAATTATAACACTTCCTTCAAGGTCTAACATTTTTTTTGGAACTCATAGTTTTCGTGTAGTCCGGAATAGTCCCAGAATTCTTGAGCGAATTCAACAATCAATAGTTCAAAGATGCAAAACCTGTATTGATGTTGAAGGAGGACATTTCGAGCACTTACTCTAACGTCTAACCATAACACATTTAATCAACCGTGTTAATTACAAATCTATACGATATGAAATTTGTATTTTAATAAAAATTGTTACTGATTATTCGCAATTTTTAAAATCACACGTTACTTTTTAAGGAAGCATTTTTGGACACATGTTTATCGGAACTTTTTTTACAGTTTTGTTCCATACATTACGTTGGTCAAGTTTGGCCAAGCAATTCAGAAACACCCTGTATAACAGCGTGTAAGAGAGTCGCCATTAATGGTATAATTGTAATGTAATTGGATTAGATTTCCTCAAATATGGCATTATTTTACATTGAGATGTGTTTAAATGCAACTTGTTTATTTATTTTTTATTTATTTATTTACGAAGCACCATTTTCACAAAAAGAATACACTGACAATATACATATACGATATAATAATTACTAAATTCTAAAATAATAGTGATTAGTACACTTTCATATTGTTACTACACCTAAGTTGACTATCCAATATAAAAGTGCCATTTCATTCCTCACATTTCGTACCCCACATCTCGTACCCGGAAACTTCGTTCCCGAGCGATCTCAATTTGTCTCCTAGATTACAGGGTGTTGAAAAACGAGTGCAGCGATTGAAATGCAGTTAGAACAATGAGAAATATTTTAATGAATTTATTTATTATAATAAACTTGTAAGAACAAAATAAATTGTATTTATTAAAAATGACGGTTTAATCTTTAAATTTTTTATATGGTCATAATTTCTCATTCTGTACAACTTTTCTTAGTAATATTTTGCCATATCATGAACAAAAAGTGTAATCACAGCCGACTTGTTTTTCAAAAACTGCAAATATTCTTAAAATTCTCTACAAACCAAGCATGAATTTTAATTCTTATAAAATTTTTATGTAGAACTAAACTTGTAAACTCAATCTGGGAACACTGATATGTATAGTTCTTATAAGTTTATTATAATAAATAAATTAATTAAAATATCTTTCATTTTTCTAACTGCATTCTGATTGCTGCACTTTGACTCAGAATTAATAAAAAAATCGCTCTACCTAAAGGTTATACGCAAATTTTTATTCACCCTGTATAATTGTAAACTACAATAACATCTCTGGAAAAATTGCAGTACTGATAATCATTGTGTTGATATTTTTATCAATTCGCACGTTTACTGTTAAGTATATATATTACGCGTTTTCAATTAATAATCAGGGTACCGTTAGAATTTACTCAGTATCGTCTTTCAGCTGTTTATTATAAAAAACAATTTCAAATGAGCATAAGAGTTGTTACATTCCAGTTCGGATGCAACTTCTGTTTCAACTTTGGTAAAACATGAAGTGAAAAAATGTGATTGGGCAAACTCATGTGATTTTGGACTCGTAAGTCTATATTACAACAAACTTAAAATGGGACATATCATACATAATAAAAAAAGTAAACAGCTTATAGGTATACCTCATTAAATCAGCATTCTCAAATCACTCCATCACTATGATAAAAAAGCTGTACACAACATGGAATCCGTATTTGCTCAAGGAGATCAAGCAACTGGAAAGGGCAAAGCGCAGATGTACAAAAATTCTTGAAGAACTCCGTAACTCACCCTACGACGTTAGACTACAGACTTTTGACTTACCAAGCTTGAAATAATGAAGCTTAATAAAGATAGATCAGCTGCACTTGTAAGAAAAACTTTCTGAGCAGTTGAGTGGTTTATCGATAGAACTCTCTGGAAAACAGTACACTCTGCGGCCTTAATTAAAATAAATTAAAGAATCGCTTGGACAAAAATCTGGACAGTTTATTTAATACATTAGTGCACTACTTTTACAGACAACAGTGAAATACATAATAGTCAGAGTTTGAAAGCAATAGACTTATCAGTTTTACCGCTTCTTATTGCTAATTGCCTAATAATAATAATAATACGAGGGGAACTAGAAAAGTTATCTACCTAACTATGAAACGAATTACATACGGTTTTCAAAATAATTTTATTTTTCAATATAATCTCCCCCAACTTCAACGCACTTATGCCATTTGTCCTTCAAAGAGTTAATGCCCGTTGAAAAAAAATATCCTTCTTGGGTCTCGCTCGTCTGTTTCAAAACGACGCCCTCTGAGATTCTTTTTTAGGTTTTTGAATAGATAGAAGTCGGACGGTGCCAGATCCGGACTATAAGGTGGATGGTTTACCTCAATAAAGCGGCATTCCTGCAGAATTGGTTTGATTTTGGCGGCCTTATGCACGGTCGCGTTGTCATGAAGAATGAGCGATTCACCTTGTGATAAATTTGGACGTTCTTTGACAATAGCTGTACGCAGCTTTTTGAGGGTGTTACCATAAACCTCTGCAGTGATTGTAGAGCCTTTAGGCATATATTCAATCAAAAGAATACCTTGCATTTCCCAAAAGATGGTTGCCATCAGTATTCCAGCTGAAGATTGCGTGCGGGCCTTCTTTGAGGGGAGACCCCTTATGCACCCATTGCATAGACTCTAATTTCGTCTCAGGGTCCCAGTGATGTACCAAAGTCTCAACACCAGTCACTATCCGCATTAAAAAGTCGGGGTCCGCTTCCAAAGATTCCAAATTGTTCCTACAAATTTGCTGTCTATGCAGCTTTTGCTCAGGAGACAATAATCTGGGAACCCACCTTGCTGAAACTTTACTCAATATTGTCAAAACGCTAGGTTCGGATATTTCCAATGCTGTAGCAATGGTGAAGACTTTTATACGGCGATCCTCAAGAACCATGGCTTCCACTTTCTTGCACATTTCAACATTTGTCGCTTCTGCAAGTCTTCCACTTCTGGGATCATCTTCTATAGATTCCCGTCCCCACCGAAATTGTTTTGACCAAAATTTAATTGTGAAATATGACGGAGCATCGTCTCCATACACCGCAATCATTCGTTCGCGAATCTTTTTCGGATTGTTGCCTTCCTTTGTAAGGAATTTTATTACACTTCGATGCTCTAATTTCAAAAGACTCATTTTTAGACACAAAACACTCTACAAAATATAAAATTACTGGCGGATATGAATCACATTTTTCATGCAGCAATGAAAGACTTGTCACTGTTTGACATTACAAGCTGAAGCTTATCAATTGTTTCTATCATGACTAGGTAGATAATTTTTCTAGTTCCCCTCGTATATTATAAATATAAATGCCAATTACTATAGTACTAGCTTTTACCCGCGACTTCGTTCGCGCGAGGTTCGTTATTTGTGTATTAAATAATGACTAATTATTTTCTGTCATCCCATCCCATCCCATCCCATCCTATCCCCGTCCCCGTCCCTTTCTCCGTCCCCGTCTCCGTACCGTCCCATTCCTTCCCTGCCCTTCCGTTTCCGTCCCGTCCCGTCTCGTTCCTTTTCGTCCCGTCCCTTCCTTTTCCGTCCAGTCCCTTCCTGTTCAGTCCCTTCCCGTCCAGTCCCGTACCTTCCCGTCCCGTCCCGTCCCTTCCCCTTCCATCCCATTCCTTCCCTTTCCTTTCCGTATCATCCCGTTCCGCCCCGCCCCGCCCCGTCTCGACCCTTCCCGTCCCGTCCCGTCCCGCCCCTTTCCCTCCCGTCCAGTCCCGTCCCTTCCCGTCCCGCTCCTCCCCTTCCATCTCATCCCCTCCCCTTCCATTCCATCCTTTTCCTTCCCTTTCCGTCCCGTTCCGTCCCTTCCCTTCCCGTCCAGTCCCGTCCCGCTCAGTCCCGTCCCGTCCAGTCCGTCCCGTTCCGTCCAGTCTAGTCCCATCCTGTCCCGTTTCTTCCCTTATGTCATGTTCACCGTCTTGGACTTAAAAATAAATGTAATTTTCGCAATCAACGTCCCAAAAAACCTCAATAACGACACCCATATCGATTTTTAGGCTTACTTACCCCATTTCACCCCCTAAGGGGTTGATTTTCGGAAAATCACGAAATACGTGTTTGATTATTTGTTTTTAAGAGTACTCCTACGAAGTTTCAAGTCGAAATGTCTATTTAATATTATTTCTCCATACAAAATTGGAACCCCCATTTTACCCCTTTAGGGGTTGAATTTCGAAATATCCTTCCTTATTCCTTGTATACATCATAAAGAGAACCTCTGTGCAAAATTTCAGCTTTCTAGGTCCAAGGGTTTGGGCTGGGCGTTGATGAGTGAGTGAGTGAGTCAGTCAGGACTTTTAGAAATATATATAAGAAAATCGTACGACACTCATTAATGGCCAATAGAAAAATCAGTTCACGAGCCGTAACCAAGACAATAAAAAAATTTCTTGGAAATTTTTTGTAGGTAGACCAACCTAACTGTGAGGGTCTGTGGCGTTACGATTTTCTTACCGAATCTGCATTCGAGCATTAATTCATATCCGGAAATTATTTTCGTGCATCCCAACAACGTCCTAATTAGCCCTCGCGTCCCGCTCGGGCAAATTAATACGACGTTGTTGGACCGCACTCAAAAAAATTTCCGGAACGAATTAATGCTCTTATGAGATTATATGTGATAATTATAGTTAATGCATATGCGCCGACAAATGAGAAAGATGTAGCATAAAAAGAAGAATTCTACGACCCATTGTAAAACACCTTTGACAATATAAACAAAAAATTTAGTGTGATACACGCACACAACTTCCTTTTACAGTGATCTTATAATAAGCCAAAAATTTGATTTAAAATGTTTTAAGCATTTTGTCAAAAATTTTCAAAAATTAAAAATTCTGCAAAAACGGTACAAAATAGAGCGTTACTTGAAGAGACAAATTTTCTCTAGAATTTTAAGCTGAATTCAAAAATGTAATAATATACCGGGTGTTCTATTTAAAATAAGAGTTAATAAAAAGAATAGACAAAAAAACAAAAGAAACCCATTTTAGAAGTATTCAACTGGAAAATCACCTATCTCACATCAATACACATTCAAAATGTAATAAAAATGTAAAGTTAAAAAAAAATCGTTAGAGCCGTGTTTGAAAAAATCGAAAAAAACTGAAAAATCACAAGAGTAAACACCTACTTCCGGTTATGCGATTTTTTTCAAAAGCTTGCTGTCTCATATACATAGTACACAAAACTTATATATGAAGTTTCAACGCCATACCGCTTTTCGTTTTTGAGATATTCTGTTCACAGACGGACAGACACACACACAGACAGACAGACCAATGAAAAAAAATATGTTTTTTGGGATCAGGAGACTCTAAAACGTGAAGATCTGTTGAAAACTCAATTTCGAATTTTTGGGGTGAATCCAATACTTCCTTTATTGTAAAAGGAAGTAAAAACATAAAAGGGATATAAAGATATTATTAGGAGATATGAATGCAAAGATCGGTAGGGAAAACAGAGGAAGAGAAGACACAATGGGGAAGGAAGGAGTGGCCATTATCAATGAGAATGGTGAGCTCTTTGTAGAATTTTGTTCTGGAAACAATCTTGTTATAGGAGGTAGCCTTTTTAAGCATAAAGTGATACACAAGGTGACCTGGACTTCGCCCGGAAAAACACAAGAACCAAATAGATCACATAAGAATAGAAAGAAATTGGAAAAATATGTTAAGCGATGTAAGAGCGATGAGAGGGGCAAATGTAACTACAAACCATACGTTACTGCGAGCAAAAAAAAATGAAACTAAAGGCAAATACGGAAAGGATAACAAATCGAGAGAAATATAACATCCAATGGCTAAAAGAAGTCAGAAACCAGTACAAAGAAAAATAAAAGATATTGAAATGTAGAAGTATGGAATAAATGCAAGACTACCATAAAAGAAGCGGCAAATGAAGTATTAGGATACAAGAAAACAACACAAAAGACATGGCTATCTAAACATACATGGGAAAAAATAGAGGAGAGAAGAAAGATCAGACAAAAAACATTGACAAGTAGAAATGAAAGAAGAAGACAAGAAAAGTTATACAGAGAAAAACAGAAATAAGTAAAACCAAGTGCAAGCAACGGTAAAAGGAAATATATAGAAGAAACATTGAAGAGAGCAGAAGAGGCAGCAAGGAAAAATTATATGAAATCCCTATAAGACATAACTAAAGAAATAACACGGAAAAAAACTATTAATGAGATAAGGGTAAAAGACAAACAAGGAAAAATCCTGAAATCAGACATAGAAATAGAACAAAGATGGATCAAACACTTTGAAGAAATATGAGAACAACACAGGTAGATACAGAGGAAGAAGATCACCAAATAAATGTAGAAAATCAACATGAACGGGGAAGCGATCACAAGAGAGGAAATAAAAGGAGCCATAAAAATGTTAAAGGGCCACAAAGCAGCAGGAAGGGTTGATATCCCAGCAGAGTTTATAAAGGAAGGCGATGAAGTAACAGTGGAAATAATGCACGAAATATTAAACAACATATGGGAAAAAGAAGAAATACCGAGAGAATGAAACGAAGGAAGAATAATAAGAATACCAAAAAGTGAATGCTCAAATTGGAGAGGTATAACGTTGCTATTCATATCAAGCAAAATACTTGCGAGAATACTGTAAGACAGAATTAAAGTTGGTGTAGAAAAAAAAAATAAGAAACAATCAGGCAGGATTTAGAAAGAGAAGATCATGTATAGATGACATATATACACTGCGATTTTTTTATATTATGTCCAGCGTTTTTTCATGAGTGCAGGGGCGAATGGGCAACATCTTGGCGGCCCAGGAAATAATATTTGTCGGCCCTTTTTTAATTTCCGGATATGGCTAAAATATACATTTACAGGGTGTTATGCATTTTACCTTTAGAATTAAATAGAGCATAAGTTTATTACAGATTTTTGAATCAGATTACATTTACTATCCAAAAAACATTCTTTTACTTAAAAATGCCGGACTCCCAGTCAAGTACATATAAGTATAGAAACATACAACAAAAACAAAATAAAAGTAAATCAAAGTTTAAAGTCTTTTTATTCCAAGTATAGAAATTAGGTTTGTTATAAACGATTAGAGAACTTACAACTTCATAAAAATTCTTTAAACACAAAAATGTAAGAAAAAAATATATAAAAACTTTACTCTTTTAACAATCTATTTAATAACTTGCTTTGCTGCATAAGCTTATCTATAATGTCAATATTATATAAAATATCATTTTCGCAAGCCATTCACATAAAAGCATCCAAATTATTATTCGACATTGAATTCCGCAATCTATTTTAACTTGGAAAAACTGCTGTCACATTGCGCTTGATTTATTGATAAATTTAATAAATATTTGTAAGCATTTCCTAGTGCAGAATATGCCTCACTGTACATATTGTACTTTTGAATGACAGAATAACAGCAAATTGCACATTTAAGACAAGATTTACATTTTTTATTATTAACATAAAAACCACCATCTCTTTCAAAATCAACGTTGTCTTCTTCATCAGTTTCATCTGTATCTATAACTGTAACATTACTCTGAAATTGTTGATTACTCGCTGCATTTGTTGTTGCCGAAACTTTAAATTTATCCCAATTTTTCGCGAAACTAACCAATTCTTCTTACAGATTTTCTTTTGTAATATTTGGGTAATAGTTTTCTAGCAGTTCACACAATTTTTTAAAGCTATTTGATGGTACTCCTTGTTTAACTTCATCAAAATTTGTTGGAGACAATAAGACAATATCCTTATAAAGCTAACCGTATTCTTAAATCTACATTCTATAAAATTTATAATTTTACCTAAAATTCTATTATGGGTTTCACTTCATAGTTTTTTCGGCTCTTTTATGGGATCATCTTTCGCCAATTCTCCAGCCATTTTCTTTCGTTTTCTTATTCTCTTTTCGGGAAAAGAAAATGGTATGTCGATGTCGATTTCTTCAAGGCTGTCAATTTCATCTTGTGCCCATGCAATGAACGTTTGCTAGATGTTTCAATATCACTCATGTTGCGACTTACGGACTTTAATTGTGATATACAATTCATAATCATTTCGTGGCATCTTGGTAAGTCTAATCCGCTAGTTTGCAAATATTTCGAGACAGGACCAATAATTGAAAATAATTTTGTAAAAATTTAAGCCGTTAGTAGCATTTCATAATCTATAAATTGTAAGCATGGTAGAGGCCTTCACACGGACATCTGGTGGCATATGTTTTCAGACAATTGTATATCGTGTAATGCTAATAATACATCGATGTAAAGAGCATTGGCGTGATTTTTGTAATTTCCAAATATTTTTTTCAAAGCTGCTTCTTTTGCCCACCAACGAGTTTTTCCAATTACTTGTAATTTCTTTTTTTTTTGGCCTCTAAGAATGTGCTTTTCCAAATATTCGTTCTTTGGTAGGATTATTCGAAGAAAATTGCAATGGAATTTAATAAGGTAAATAAAGACGCTGCATTTATTGTTATTTTGACGGTGTCGGACACAACTAGGTTCAGGATATGGCTGTAACACCACACATGTAATTGACTAGGTGTATTTTCAGACATCCATTTAGAGAAACCATTGTAAGCCCCTTGCATATTTGCTGCACCATCAGTGGCATTAGAGACGCAATTTTTTAGTGGAATATTTAAAGATGAAAATTCTTTTTGAATGAGGTTAAACATACTTTTCCCGGTAGAGTCTGTAAAACTTACAACGGAAACCAGTCTTTCATAGATTTGACAACCCAAAACATACCTTATTACAATTGAACATTGATCTTGAACTGAAATATCCTGTGTAGTGTACAATTGCACAGAAAATATTTCTGCTTTTTGTATTTTTTCCAGAATGGATGTTTTGATCAATAGGGGACTTCTATTTAAGATAGCATGAGACAGAATGATTCTACCTAGAGACCCTGTATATTAAGACCCTGTATATTAAGTAAGATAAGAGATGGGACAAGTGGAACCAGTTTCCAAGGCTAAGTTGATCAGTTTCTGTTTTTCAAACAAAATTTCAAGATGTCATTACCAAACTGACATTTACTTAACACAACCAATTTCTAAATGTCAAATAACGAAAATAATTATTCATTATCAATAAAAATTTTACAGACTGTAGATAGGTATAAATTATCTAATCACATTTAATTACAGTTTATTTGTAAAGCTTTGTTCGTTAGGCTACTCAGACTTGCTTAGTGCAAGAAAATGTTTTCGTTTGTGTGAAGTGCATTCTGTTCGTTTGTAGTTCGAATTACGATCCAAACGTGATGAATTTATTCCTGGCGAGTAGATTGAACGAGTCAAGTGTGGGTTCAATGAGCGCGAAAACTAACCTTAAAATTGTTTCAGTTTGGATTTACGTATAGTTAGTCCCCGCGGGGTTACATTATCTATGTTAGTTACAAATTCATTTCAAAAGATGTAAGAACATTGCAATCAGCTGTGAAAATATGGACTCCCGGTATAACTTGTCCAATGGGCGATTACTCTAACGGTGTAAAAATATTGCAATGTTAATCAAACAGAGCAGCAACAAAAAGGTAATTAAAGTTGTTAGAGTAGTCAGAGAGTTATTTGATATGATTGATTAAGGGGCTTTTACGTTTCAGCATCATTTTCAACTATGCGTATGCTGTTACTTCTAAAGACTCACGTTGTATAGAAGAAGCGGAAATGCGCAATTCTCCCTAAAAAGCTATGTTGAAAACGCTGTGTGGAAGAAGTGACAAATTGCTAATAAATCAACACACAGAAAAAAGGCCCAAAATTCTATCTATAGGAATGGTATCTATTTCAAAATTATCAAATTAATTTTTAGTTCAACATTATCTATTTTAGAGAACTGTGAAATACATTGAAAACAACATACAATACACCAAGTGTAGGCTATTGGGAACAACAAATGATGCAGACGATATTGATAAAAAGAACGGCAGTATTATACTATATAGAAACTTAAAATTATAGTATATAAACATTAAAATTTACATTTTAGTAGATCACGTAGTACCGCACCATGCCAAATACACTAACAATTAGCATTCGTAATACTACAAGTCATGCAAATGTATCAAAAGAATGGCAAGAGTTGCAAAAACCCATTGTAGAATGAAATAAAAATTGAAAAGAATTGGAAGTAAAGAAATTCAACAACGGAAACAAATACTCGAGCAATTAAAGCTGAAAATTAGTTGTTACAGAAGTTATTAGTTATTAAAGTTACTTTTCTTTAAAATAACGTATAGGTATATTTCATTTTTATCTGTATAACAACAAATTAATATGAGTGTTTATTTTATTTTGAGGAAATTAAACACATCCTCTAAAATACCACTCTCAAAAGTGATATCTTGCAATTTTCTATTTAAGGTTGTAATTTGTAGGGTATGACAAATGTAGTTCACAAATTGTATTATATCCACTAGAACCACAAATAAACTTTAATCTCAAAGCTGTTGCTACCGTTTTATTTGACCAGGGTGTAGTACTTGCTTTTTGTTGATGCATTGCCTCAATTTGTCATCATCAAAGATGTTTTGAAAAGCCGATTTCCTTTTTCTTTTCAAATGTAATTTAATACATACATACATACATAATCCGGTCCTCTTCTACCTTTCGGTGTCGAGGGGCCTATGTAATTTAATACTAGTCTCTAATTTTTTTCAAAATTACTATTCTTCTGTAGACGTTCTTTATGACTTTGTTTTGATTTGCAATAATGTCTTTTCATTTAAAAAACTTCCAAAACGTCGCTGTCAAAATGAGGGGTAGTACTAAGTTTTTCTAGAAAATTATACGTAACTTTGTTTTCAAAATTTTTATCTTCATTATCGGAATAGAATTCGCTCCCACAACTGTTTATGTGGAATAATGATGGCACTGCATTATATTTTAGTCTTTTACATGGGGATTTGCCTGTTATTAAGAACTGGTCTGGTGTAAAATGTTCTTGGCATAATCTGCACGATTTTTCAAGCTGCAAGAACGTAATACCAGATCTTTCTACCCATACTTTTTTATAAGGATAATTGTTTGGAAACCTAAACTCAGAAATGTTCTTGCTAGAACGGTTCTTACATCCAACTGCTGAACAGCCAGTGATTTTAGTAAAATTTATTAACAATAATGATCCTCAACACCGAAATGTCAAAGAGGCTAAAGATAATGAATGAATGAATGCACTAATAAAAAATCAAATAAACAGAATGCCACTTGTAATTACAGCAAAAACTACAAAATTCAAATGACATTAATAATTTCCATGGCCGGCTGTCACTTTGACATTTGTCACACAATTCAGCAGGCCATGGAAATTGGTTCCAACCTATCAGCATTGATCACTTGTATGTCCCATCTCTAATCTTAATATACAGGGTCTCTAATTCTACCCTAGTGTTGTCTTTTGCTACCAGTGACACCAATATAATGGCAAGAATAACTCTAAATTACTAGTTACTATTGAATATTACTAGTTAAGTTGGCATGTACAAATACAATATAACCTGACTTTCTGTATTTGTTGTTGTTCTTTGCTTTCTGATTCTGTTCCTTGTAATCCCGCCAGTAGCCTGTTTCGTGTGTTTTACTAAAAGTGTTTATTCCTCCACCATATACTCCACTAAAGGAAATTTGCATAAACTACGCTAAAGTAAGTTCTTGAACTCAATACATACTTTTATTTTGTGTTATTTGCTAGTTGTAAAAGAGTAGTAATGTGTAATCATTCATTTTATGCTTTTAGGAATACCACAAAATGCCGAAATGCTTTTACAAGGATTGTAGTAACACATCCAAGTCTACGAAGTTGAAAACGCTGCGATACCATCCATTTCCTAAACCAAAAACAAACCTCGCAAAATGTTTTTATGGTTAGAGTTTTGTGGTAATGAAAACAACTATAAATTACTTATAACCCCCATTTCTTGCGGGTAGATCTAGATTGACAAGAGGGGAGGAAATATTGACGAAACGAATTGCTAAGGGACGTATCCACGTTGAACGAGCAATCTAAAGGATCAACACTTTTTTAATAGTTATTAGCAAAACCAATTCAGATTTCCATGTTACCGCTGATATCAAATATATTTAAGTGATTTGTTTTTGGTCAATTTTGAGAAACCTTTGGTTACTTAATTGTTTCTACTTGTATTTTTCTATAATAAACTTTAAATTATTTTATTACTAGTTGCTTAATTGATACTATAATAGTTATTTACTACAGAAGTAGCATAAATAAAACACTATTTAAGTCTGGTGTTAGCTAACGTCGCGTCAAAGCGAACAAAATCACATCAAATTTTGTTTACTAATATATTAGTTCCCATAAACATTTGAGATTTGATTCGTTTTTGTTCACTTTGACGTCGCGTTAGCTAACACCAGACTTAACATTGCTTTCTACAACCGGCCCTATGTGCTTTATTCATAAATAAGCTTTATTTATGACTGAAAGTTAGGTTATGATGTACTTGTACATGCCAACCTAACTAGTAACATTCAATAGTAACTAGTAATTTAGAGTTATTCTTGCCATTATATTGGTGTCACTGGTAGCAAAAGACAACACTAGGGTAGAACTTTTCTCTCACTTATTTCAAGGTCGTATTTCAGTAGAAGTCCCCTATTCTCTTATGATTTGCAATATTGAATTTACAGTTGTTTTAGATAATAAACTTACGAATGATCCAGATCTACGTTGTTGTACATTTTCATGGATATTTTTGCTTTTCTCGATGACCTCATTTAAATGTTCTTTTAAGTGTACATCATATTTACTTACTAACAATATTAATTCCAAAAAGTTACCATGGTCCAATGTGGTATCAGCTAAAGTATATGCAGCTTCATATTTCTTTCCTCTATAACTTAATCCGCGTTTTCCAATAAGTTTTATAATGTCTATAATCACTTCTAATACTCGTCGTTTTTTCTTTATTTGCTGCTGTCTGATATTTAATGTAGATGAAAGAAGCAAATTGGAAATGTCCTTTTGATTCTTGCACATAAAGTATGCTACGGAATGTTCATGTTCACTGCTCCTGAATTCGTTGATAAGTGTGCGAAAAGTCATTCATATACCAAGAACAAATCGATTTTCGAGCTTTGCGTATACTAGACATACAGTACAAAACAACTATAAAGTGTTTTCATTGTATGTTAGCCAGTTCCTTACTGTGCCATTTTTCATTTCGAAGGCTTTTTCGCGATTAAAAAACTCAATTAAAGTTGGTTGTCTCGGATGAAACGAAAAAAAATTTTGAATGTCGTACAAATTTGGCTTTTAAAATAACGATCATAGTGACTATCAATAATATTAATTGCGGATTGATAGCTTGATTTTGCTTCGTTGGTTTTTGCAATGCTTTGAAAATTACAAGAAGTTGTTAAAGCACTAGACGTGGACGCTTGGTTTCCACCTTCGTTTTATATTCTTGTTTCAACTTGCGAACTTACGGATTCAGGAAACGAAATGATTCTTAAGATGGGTGCGGTTGACTAATAATAGAAGAAGAAGCTACTTTTTCAAACATAAATTTAATGACTTTTGACTTGTGTGCCTCAGCTTCCATTGCCCTCTTTCTCTTTTCGCGTAACTTCTCCGCTCCTCCTTTCAGTTTTTCTTTGTCCATTTTTTAACGATTTATTATACAGGGTGTCTCAAAAAGAATGGGACACCGATTAGCCATAGATTCCTTACATCATAATAAAGCGATTAAACCTAATATACCTTAGTACAAAGTCTCTTCAGTAAGAAGTTATAGGGCCTTGAAGTTCAATTTTTTATTTTTTATTTTTTTGTTAATTTCCATAAATGTAGAGATATCGATCTGAATTTTGGTATACGTGCTTAGTATTATGTCCTGCACTAATAGAAAAATTTCGTAAACTAGACTTGACTGTAAAGGGCACTTTACCTAACTTTTAAAACTTTTTTTAGCTCTAACTTTGTTATCTGTAACAGCTTTTAGAATTTTAGGTTAGTATCTGAAAGAAAATTAAAATACACAAAAATAATCTACTCTTACTTCATAGGCGTAGGAGCAACTGTTTACCTTAAAATACCCATGAAAGGGTTTTGGTTGTCACTAACACATGTAATTATCAAGTAGGCATGATCATAAAAACAATGATCATCTAGTTAAAAATAATGATAAATCAATTAATGACATTAGTGACATAAGAATTTGTTCTTTTATGTTTAAGAAAATGCCGCTGCATAACGAATTCTCCAATGCTGAAAGGTTCGTTATGTCGCAGCATTTTCATAAGCACAAAAGACAAAAACTTGATGTCACCAACGTCATTAATTGATTTCTTGTTGTTGTTTACTAGATTACAATCATTACCCATTGTTTTTGTGATCATGGCTACTTGATAATTGCACATCTTAATGACAACCAAAAACCTTTGATGGGCATTTTAAGGTAAACGGTTGCTTTTAGGCTTAAGAACTAAGAGTACATTATTATTGTGCTCTTTAATTCTCTTTCAGAGAATAACCTAAAATTTTAAAAATTTTTACATATAACGAAGTTAGAGCTAAAAAAAGTTCTGAAAGTTAGGTAAAGTGCCCTTTACAGTCAAGTCTAGTTTATGAAATTTTTTCTATTAGTGTAGTATATAATAGTAAGTATTCAAATGGATATCTCTACATTTGTGGAAATTAACAAAAAAATAAAAAATAAAAAATTGAACTTCAAGGCCCTATAACTTCTTACTGAAGGGACTTTGTACTAAGGTATATTAGGTTTAATCGATTTATTATGACGTAAGGAATCTATGGCTAATCGGTGTCCCATTCTTTTTGAGACACCCTGTATATATATATATATACAGGGTGTATACGAATTCGACCGACAAACTTTGAGGGTGTATTTACTGCCTAAACACGTACCTAAATTGTTCGTATACCTATAACCAATCTCCTTTCATTTCAAAGTTAGAACCTCTTTTGTGACTTTTCTTTTAATCTAACATTGAAATCATTGAATGAAATTTTACTCAAATATCGTACTATACTAATTAATTAATGACATTAGGTACATATAAAACATGACATTTAATTAATCAGACTACCAGTGGAAATAAAATATTCAGGTTTGGAGATTTGAATGCGTGTAATGTGTAGGAACACTAATTTTTAATGGTTTTTGGAAGTCCAGAATTCTTTATGGAAGATAGCTAGGCCATAGCTGATAATAAATTTTATTCTTAATATTCAAGCTAAGGGATTCCTTCTAATTTTTATTTTATTTAATAAAATAAATCTTGAAAAATTCATAGTGTTTTTTCGAAGGGTTTTGACCTGTGCAGAGTTTATCTTGCAGATAAGGATCAAGGTTGTCTAATCTTTTAGGCTGTATTTAGTGAGAGAAATATGCACCCAAAGTTTGTCGGTCGAATTCGTATACACCCTGTATATAATTTATTATAATACGGCGATAATGGATAAACCTAAACCATATTTTTATTAAATTCTTTTTACAAATTTTATTATTTTAATTACCTTAAGTCCGATTCGAATATTCAGGGTAAATAACACACGCAAAACACAAAGCACTTTAAGCCTGCTCTTACACAGTTTTATATGTTAAATTTCTGTGACCGAATGATTCCGTAGCCGTATGAAAACTAAATATTTCTAATCGCTGGTGGTACTTACTTCTTTCTTTTTCAGTCAAAAATTGAATTTGTCCCTCTCATTTCATAAAATCGAATAGTAAGCAATCCACAGCGCGTGACGCGTGACTTATCTTAATTACCACAAAATAAACAAAACATAAAAGTTTGAGAGTTATTTATGGGCAGTCGGAAGAAGAAAAAAAAACTCAATTTTTTGCTCATTAATGATATAGGCAAATAATTGTGTAAAATACAGAAAAAAATTTACAAACATCCTACAAAAATTTGTTAAGAAAATGAAAAATTCATTCCGGTTCTTTATTTTCGGTAAGTACATGTTTATGAAGATAGGTTGGTAGATCACTTAGACGTACTTTCAGCCACCGGCCCTGCGGACCTCTGAACAGCCGGCCCACCGGGAAATTTCCCGGTTCGTCTTATGGCCCATCCCGTGGGTGCTCCAGTGCTCAAGCACCCACGAGATAAGATTAATGGGTGCGGAGCACCCATGAGAAAGTTCCTCTAATATACTAATATTTCTCAATCGCTTTGCTATTTGCTTGCTAATAGTTCTAAAACAAAATTTTAAAATTCAATCGAAGCAAATCTCATGTGTCATGATGTTACAAATGAACTATGTACCATATTAGCTCACGAAGTATTGAAAAAAACGGCGAGATTTGTACAGGATGCGTGCTATTACTATTTGATGATAGACGAAACGAGCGATATTTCCAACCACGAACAAGCATCAATATCAAACTGCTTCTGCAACATCTGAATCATTGTTTAGAATCATAAATGATGTTTTGTGTAGATTTAATTTCAGCATTAAAAATTGTCGAGGTTTATGCACTGATGGTGCAGCAAATTTTAATGATGCACTAATAGGTCTTCAAGCCCGTGTTAGAGCTGTTGAGCCTAAAATTATTCACGTTCATTGTTTAGCTCGTTCATTAAACTTAGTTGTTCAAGATTCGATGAAACAAGTAATGGCAGTTAGAGACTTTTTGGCAACTATAAGAGAGCTTATTGTGTTTGTGCGTGGCTCTCCGAAACGTCAGGCATGTTTTGAACAACTTCAAGCAACTCATGATTTTCATTCTGATTCTGAACTTCAAACTCTTCGTCCATTTTGTCCTACAAGATGGTGTTGCCGAGTATCTTCTCTAAAATTTTTTAAATAATTACAATGTACTGCTGATATTTCTTACAAATATTGAAACTGAGAAAACAAATGCCGGTGCAAAAGCTAAAGGATTTAAAAAAAAATTATATTCATTTGGATTTATTTTTATTATTCAATTCATCATAGATATTTTTGATCGCATTGAAACACTAAACGCTTCTCTTCAAAAAGTCTCACTGCATTTGCAGGAAGCTGTTGAAATGGTCGAATATGTAAAGCAAATTATACCATCCTTTCGAACAGAAGAAAAATTTCAGTCTATTTGGAAAAGAAGTTTAGAGTTTTTCAAAAATTTAGATATAGACGAACCAAAGATTCCAAGACAGAGAAAACCGCCAAAAAGATATGATGATGGAAGTGACCTGTATGTGTTCTCTACTCCAATTGCTTTCTATCAAAAAATGTTTTTTGAAGTAGTAGACACAGTGATAAACTGCTTTGGTGATGGCTTTGATAAGAACTCAATGACACATTTGAGGAATATGGAAAAATTTCTTGTTAAAAAAGGGGAAAAAGATTACGAATATGTAGCTGAGTTTTATTCGGATGACTTTGACAAGGATTGTCTAATTCTTTATCGGGATATGCTTCTCGATATCTCCTAAGGCAAAAATGTAATTATTGAACATCTTGGTAATGCAGTGTTATTTTTATCACCAAATGGTGCTGTAATGGAATTGATACCAAAAATTGTGAAGTTTATAAGAATATTACTTACTATGCCTGTGTCAATATGTACTGCTGAGAGGTCATTTTCCGCTTTACGGAGAGTGAAAACTTGCTTAAGAAGTACTATGAGTCAGCGTCGGTTAAATGATCACACATTGGTACATGTTAACAGAGAATTGGCAGAAGAGGTAGATGAAAATGACGTAGCAGACATTTTCATACACAAGACAACAGTTCGTCAAAATACATTTTTTACAAGAAGGCAAAAGTAATTTGGCTGGTGTTGTGTTGCGTGTTAGAAATGTTAGTATTAAGGAGTTGGGTGTATGCCTATTATAGGCAGCCTATAGTTCATGTTTGTATTTCTTATAGGTACCTAATATAATACTTTTTTTTTACTTTCATCAAATGTCTTATTTCATATTATTATTATTATTACACTATAAACGTGTAATATAAGGTAGGTATACGCCAAAATAAGAAAATGAAATTTAAAGACTTAAAAAGCGTACATTATCCAAAATTAAATCGAGGCAGAGAACGCATTGCATACAATGTCTGTATATAAAAAAAGTTCAGGACGACTTCTAAAAAAAATAATGTATAAAAAAATCACGGGCAGATCCCCGGATTTCCCTTTTTGCGGGGGACTTCGCCCCAACCCCCCCTTTAATCATTTTCTTTAGCAAGCACCCATGGCAATTTCTAAAAGTCTCTCTCTGGCCCATCCGCCCCTGCATGAGTGTTTAACATTTTGATAACATTTTAAATAAACTAATTTCATGTTGCTGTGGCAAATATGAAAGATGTTGTAACGAGATAAAAAAACCACAGTGTACAGGGTGATTTTTTTATCGTGTAACAACTAGATAGGCAACACATGCTACAACTGCATGCATTTCATAGATATCTTAGTAAACATGAAATTTTTTTAGTAAACAAAGATCCAAGTGGTTACTTTAGATATATTAAGAAACTTTACGACAACTATACTGCGCCAAACAGTTATTGCACTACCTAAAATTCCTCTACAATAGATGCATGAAGCATCTAAATGCGAAAAACTCTCTGAAAATGAGCTTCTTGAATTCAATGCGGGTTGTTTTGCGTGTAGTAATGACAGTTGTGTCTATTTACGCACTCAGTATTGCTAAATGAACCTTAATCAGAAAAGAGAACATGTCTTAAGAACTGGGGATTAGCAGTAACTCTGTTTCTTAAGAAATGGCGGAAATTTGCCCGATGTGGATAATCTTTTTCATTAAGATGTTGTACTAATGTGACATGGTATGGGTGAAATTAATTTGTTGCGAATATTTTATAAACTGATGTTTGGCTAATGTCTACTGTTGTTGCAATCGCCCGTTGGCTTGTATAGAGATTTGCAGTAATTTCTTCTATAACTGCGGCTTCGTTTCCCACGGTAGTGACATGTTGTTGTCTCACCTTTGGCTTTTTAAATTGGCTCGTACTTGCGCAATTTCCTATCCAAACGCCTGAAGGCATTATGCGATGGATGATATCTGTCTGGATACCTTTGCTCATATCGTCGTACAGCTAAATCTGCCGCTCCTCGGCATTCTCCCAAAATCAACATCATATCCGTTTTTTCTTCGTTTGAATACATTGCGAATGCTATTACAGTTTTGACAAGATGACATTTTATTTAAGTAACAAAACGTCAGTTGACATTTGGGTTCCCAAAGCATGCTTAATATTAAAAATAATTTATTACTTAAAAAAAATAAAGTTCACTATGCATTGCATGCATGTGTAAGAAGTGTTGCCTACAAGTATGTTACACGATAAAAAAATCACCCTGTATATTGCGAACTATTATAGAACAAGCAAATGAATGGCAAAATAGTTATTTTCATTACAAGCGTCGAAAGTAGCAAATATCATGCGAGTGTTGATTAGACAAACAAGGGCGTAGCGAAGCGAAGCCCGAGTGGATCTAAAACAGGAGCGCAGATATTTGCACTTTCGGGCGAGTTATGAACATTATTTTTTAGACGACCACTCAAAGTAAATTCTATTTTTAAGAATTGTTTTTATTTCGTTTTGCAAAATTGATTGTTATATTATTATTGGTACAATTGGCAAAAGCGTCTGGATGATTTGAATCACGGTCTGCTGAATTGTGTGAGAAACGTCAAAGTGACGTTTGTCACACAATTAAGCAGGCCGTGATTTGAATAACTTTGTGCCGTTACGATATGACTAGCACGATATAATATCGTGCTAGTGTATGAAATTGTCAACTTTCTGTAGTAGGCTGCTGTCGCGATAATGTTACTTTCATACGTGGTCGTCTAAAAAGAAATATGGATGAGCTTTGTAGGCTTCGAAAGAGCTTTTGATAGAATAGATAGAAACAAAATGTGGACAATTTTAAAAACATATGCAATACCGAATAAACTCCTAAATATGATTAAATTAGTATATTCAAACTTTACAGCAAAGATTGGCATAAAGAACAAACTTAACAAAAAATATAAAGATAAAAAGTGGGGTAAGACATGCATATACCCTGTCACCAATGCTATTTTTAATGGTAATAGATTGGGTGATAAGGAAAACGGGCATCAATTGTAGATTTGCAGAACCATTAGAAAATATAGAATTCGCAAATGATGCCTGTTTATTATCGGAAAACTCAATAGAGATGCAAAAGAAGATAGACAAACTGAAAAAAAGCAATAAAGGTAGAATTAAATATAAATAAGAATAAAACTAAAATTATGAAAATAGGAAGAGGGAAATAGAACAAAAACAAACCGACATGGATCAAATAGAAGAGATACAGAGAATAACATACCTAGGAAGTGTTATTGATAGAGGAGGAAGCAAAATGGATATAAAAGAAAAAATACATAGCCCAAGGTGACTTTATTATTCTCCATAAAATCTGGCAATCTAAAGAAATACATATGAAAACAAAACTCAGATTGTTTTAACGCAAACGTAAACACAGTATTGCTATACGAAGCAGAATCCTGGAAGAAAAACGAAAAACATGGAAAGCAACTTCAAGTATTCATAAACAAATACCTCTGAAGAATACTGCGTATATACTGGCCAGAAAAAATCACAAATGAGGAGCTTTGGGAAAAAACACAACAAGAACCAATATAGACAACGATAAAAAGAAGAAAATGGAATTGGATAGGACATACGCTCAGGAAAACAAATGACATAACTAAACAAGCATTCGAATACAATAACAGAGGGAAAAGAAGGAAGGGAAGACCAAAAGCCACATAGAGAAAGACAAAGCAAGAAATCACCGACAAAGGATTACAATGGGATGAAGTGAAAGAAAAGACTAAGGACAAAACCGAATGGAAGAAACTATGTGAATCAATGTGTGCAGTGTAGTAAATCAACGAAAGTGAAATAGTGATAAGGATGAACAGTGATAAATTAAAGAAAAACTGGTACAGAACTGACAACTCTGCTACCATATAGGTGGAAACACCAAATGCTAAAGAATCGTTGAAAGATGCCCTATGCTTCTACAGGAGCAAAAATGAATGATGATGATAAATTATATTAACAAGTAAGACAATTAATTGTCGAAGTCATTTTCTTGTCCTTTTTAAGCATCTTCATCTTGTTTGTCCTCAAATAGCAATACGTTGTTCTGTTCAACCCATTATTTAATCTCATCTTAGTTAATATTGTCACTACTAATTTTGTTAAACATTCTAGTTGTTTTAACAGTACTTTAAAGTGCTAATGAAAACTCTATTCCAGGCTTCAACTAGTCATTTATGCATCTGCAACATTCCTGAGCATCAAACAAATGTTGCTGATTAAATAAATTCACCACCATGCTGGGCTTGTAAGCCAGTGTGTCACTAATATGACAAAATGCGTTACGCAGAAGGTATCGATCCAGTCTATCAAGCATAGTATATAAAAGTGATTTAGATTACTGTATAATCCAAACTAGGAAAGATCTGAATAAACAAGAATGTAGTGTATAACTTTAATTTTCATATACAATTTTACCATAATAAATACTCGCACAACAGTGGTTGTGAACTTTCCACTGCATGTTTTAAATGTCCCGTCACCATTGTTGTTATTTTGCCTGAAAGATCCAAAATTTTGTATAGATTGTACAATACAAACGACTTTCAATCAAGTAACTTAATATTTTATTTTACAAATGTATACATTTCTTAAAAATAACAATTTAAATACCAATAATTTAATTAAATTAGGAAATAATCAAAGTCAACATTAATATCAGAAAGTGGTAGGTAGCATATCCAGATTTATAAAACCACCATTTCTGCAAACATTGCTGTAATTATCATACAAAGTATCAATACCGGGATATAAAAATGTTATACCCTAGTGAGAGATGATATTATTGACGCAAATCCCCTTTCGCTGAAATGTGACGTTTGTACTTTCACATTGTGTGATTGACAGCTTGAATATGTAAAGTATATACAATGAAACAGTATTGCTCCGCTATAAAATGATCAGTACACTTATTTTTTAACAATATCTAATTCTTGTAACAATTACGACTAAACTCTCCTACAGTCTATTATAGGTACCTACTATAAAACAACTAATTTTTTGAAAGCTTATAATATAATTTGAATTATTTACATGTTAATCTAGGTACTTTCACACATTTCTTACAAAAATTCTCACTATTTAGTCTAAAAGACACACCTGTCCATATCACAACTTACATTATAGAGACTGCCTTCGAAATTTTTGTCAAAGTAAATTAATTCACATAGTCTAATTTTACCACATCAATATCAACTAAATGGTCATAATATTGCTCTAACAAAAATAAAGTCTTAAAACTTTGAGTTAAATTAATTGCCTTCATCTAAATAACAGTCTTAATGCCAATAAATTAAAGACTTTGTTCTTGTTAAAGTTGTTCTGCTCTGCAGTTGGGGCAAGTGGGACTAGTACGAAACCACATTGTAATACAGTTGTCATGGAAAATGTGGCCACACGAAATACGCTTTGTCTTGCCCGATTTCAATTTATCCAAGCATATCGAGCAGTTCTGGGAAATATTAGAATTCCTACGCCTTTTAGTACTGGAACAAAATTATATGCGATTAGTTTTTATCTAAAAGAAAGAACACTTTTGGCTTACACAATACTGAACATCATAATAACTGACATATGAATGAACAAAGAATGAATAATCTTCTACGATTTTATAAGTATAAGTCGATGCTTCCTAGTAAAATGATACCGCTCGCACGGCAAAAGTTTGCTTCGTGCGGCGCAGTTACAATCGTACATTCGGTAGTGATCAGCATCTTAACAACACCCACATACGTTACCAAAGGCGGCGTAGAAGTTATTCGGTTATTCATTTTTGACTTATTGTGATGTCCAATAAAACGATTACTTGCATAGCTTCTTTATACCCTTAATACATAACTAACTATTAACAAGCCTTTACATTTTAATAACTTATAGTAAAACTATGGCAAACAAATGGCACAAAATCCGAAAAACAAACCATAAATAAATAGCGTATTATTATAAATAAACTCTAAAATTACATGGTGACAAAAAGTTAAAATGAAATGCACAGTTTATATGTAGAAGCACATCAGCACCAATCTCCTTTAACTTTATTTTATTCGGTTCATAATTTAAATTTAAAGTTTATCCAATTCACTCGTCACTAAATCAGTCACTTTCGTCTCTGTATCGTCTCCTAGATTTATCACGATTTCCTCCGTTTGTAGGTCAACTATCCTCTCATTTTCTAAATAACTAATTCTGTGCTCAGTTACTATGTTGCAGCATTTTTTATAGTTTTTTTGTTACTGTCGCTAGTTCTTCATATAACATGATTAAACTTAAATGTGGTATTTCTTCCTGCCACATTATTTTTTACTTAAGCCCAAATTAACTCAATTGGGTTTAAGTCAGGGTGGTAGCCGCAGTACTTGGTGCCCCTTACTGCGATAAATGGAATAAAATTTATACGTAATTTATTGTTTTTTAGGAAGTTCTATTATTTCGTAAACCACTTTACCATATCTGTCTTTTTTAGTTATTTGTAGGGGCACGATCAATTTGAACATTATGGTATGATGCGTTATCAATTACCAAAATTTTGTGGAGGTAAATTTGGCAGAAGTTTTTCGTGTAACCATTTTTCGTTGTTGGTCGAGTTCATTTTATCGTGGTAGTCTTCACTTTTAATTCCTGGCTTAAATACTAGAATACAGTCTGTCAAAAAACCCATTTCACCACCTGCGTGAATCACAAACATTCTTGGTCCTTTAGAAATATTGCACAAGAGTCCATTTATACTGTCATCACTCCATGATTTAGAATGTGTATGTCCATTATGAACATGCCTTTCATTCATGTACACAATCGGATAATTTGATTCCCGATAGTATTTTATTTGTTGTAAATATTTAATTCTTAAAGCCTTGATGTCGTTTCTTTCTGTTAAAAGTTTTCCGTTATTCTGAGTTCGATGCCATTTAAACCCGAGATCCTTTAAAATAACACCTAAAGATGTGGTTCCACCGTTCCAACCTAAATCCTCGAAGTTTTGCATGTAACTTACCAATTGTCAATCCTGCACCTTCGGTTTTATGGTAATTGTATGTTATATTGCAAAAATCGTCTTTTTCATAATCTTCTAAATCCGTTACAGAAAATTGACGTGGACGTTTGTTATCCAGAATAGAAAATGTTCAGCTGGACTTTCACCTTCTTTGATAATTGTTGCCACCGGTCTCACAGACGCTTTTGTTGCTTCTGATACAGTTTCTTTAATGTATCGGAAGGATTTAAATTTTTTAAATAATTATACACATGGTATATTAATTCGCGCATTTGACTGGGTATTACTTGCCTATGTTTTGTGAGGACAATTTGCTGTATTTACGCCCTGTTCCACCCTTTTCTCCCATTTTTAGTTCTTTTCCCGGTTCAGTTAAGCCAAACAGTTTAGTTGTGTTTCAAAACTTTATTCCATTCGTGTCAAAGATTAGCATTTATCAGCCTATTTATGTTCGTCAATATTTTCTCAATTAAGCTTTGTTCCCATCTGGATGACGCAATGTGCGCTTATCATATTTTTAATGAGTTCTCAATGCCAGAGAGTCGGTTCTTGCTTACCAATGATTTCTTTTCATAAGCAAAATTATTTATTTATTTTATGTTTAAAAATATACATGCAGCAGTAACACTGATATGGCCCGATTCAAGTACAAGGAGCGACTATAGTAATACATAATTCAATACAATAAACTCATTAAATAGACTCAAAAAGAAAAGATTCAATAAATAGATAATAATAAGTTATAAATATATAGTTTATAAAGTTATAAATACCGAGTCGTAGACTATGAATTACGAAATGTAAAATGTAAATTGCTGGATGTCTTGTTGGATGATTGGATAACTCTTTGATTGAGTTGTATCGAAGCTGGATTGGGTTGAAGGCTATCTGTTGTAAGTGTGACGGCGATATAGAGTTTTGAAACTGAGTAGAGTTGGGGCTGACACAATTTCTTGGGTAAGGTTGTTCCAGACGTCCACGATGCCATTGGACAAGATGTTTTTGTGTTGAGCGTGCTTAAATTTTGCTTTTCTCACTTTCATATTGTGTCCTCTGCAGTTTCGAGTTGGGGGCAGGTTATAAAAAAGGCGTAGTTCCGGAGAGTCGTAATGCCCATTCAGAATTTTATGTTTCCAGTACATGATAAGGTTGGGATGTCAAGTCGACGGAGTTTAATTTCATACGGGAGGTGTCTGATGTCCGGTACCAGCTTCGTGGCTCTGCGTTGAACTCCCTCTATCAACGCTATGTCTTTTATAAGGTGTGGGTTCCAGACAGATGAGCAGTATTCCAGATGAGGGAGAATATATGTTTGATATAGGGCCTTGAAGGATGTGGCATCGAGTGACTTAAGGGCGGTAAAGTACCCTGTTCGTCTTCTTGACCAAGTATGTTATATGTCCCTCCTCACGGATCATGACGCCTAGATTCTTGATATACCCCGGTTCAAGAAGTGGCTGTCCATTTATGAAGTAGGGGTAGCGCGGGTTATAACGGCCAATGTGAAGTACTGCACATTTAGTGTCATTCAGTGGGATTAACCATTTCTCCGACCAGTTCATGACGAGGTCGAGGTCCGACTAGTTCTTGGTGGTGTTCGAGTAAGTTACCATATATATTTGTATCATCAGCGTAAAGAGAGAATTTGGGTTTTGTGCCATAAGTGATGTCACTGGTGTAGAGAATAAACAAAACCGGACCTAGAACCGAGCCTTGGAAGACTCCACTTGTGACAGGGCGAGATGATATGAATTTTCCCGTCTTTACTCTGAAGGTTCGGTTGGCGAGAAAGGACTCGATCCAGGATAAAAGTTTCCCTCGTATGCCAAGGTGGTGGAGTTTGTGCAATAGTCTATGATGAGGTACTCGGTCGAATGCCTTGGAAATGTCCAGGTAGATAGCATCCGTTGGTTTCCGATGATCAAGGTCCCTAATCCATGATTGAGCGGTACAGAGTAGGTTAGAAGTCGTCAATTTATTTGGGATAAAGCCATGTTGCTCAGGTGGAATGCGGCCAGTGCGAATGGCAAATTCCAGAATTTTGTCTGCAAGGAGTCATTCCATCACTTTGCAGACTGTGCTGGTCAGACTGATAGGCCGGTAGTTTACTGGGTCAAGTTTATTCTAAAATAGGGCTTACCAAAGCAGTCTTCCAGTCCTGGGGGAATACACCTGAGTCGAGTGATTTTCAAAATATGGCGTATAGCAAGACATTTGTTATTGTTTATCTTTTTGTTTTTTCCTTTCATCAATAGGCGATTTTTTATTATTTAAAATTAGTGGTAAAAGCTTTAATGCATGTAAAAGGCATCATTGAGTTTCACCAAGTTGGAAGAATCTTTTTTATATTAAATTATATTCCATTTGTTTGATGATTTTCTTTGGGTTTATTAATTAAAATGGTTTATTTTGGAGTATCTAGAAACTTAATGATGAGTTGTTTTTACACATATTCTCTCTTCAACTACGACTAGTGTCTCCTCTTTTTGTTATTTGGGTGATAAGTATTATATTTTGGTATTGTTTTGTTGATCGTTTTAATTACATATTATAATAAATAATAATAATAATAATATTTTTATTTAGCAAAAGCTAATACAACCAACAAAATTAAATAAAATACAAAAACTAAATTAAAGGTTTCAACAATAATGCCCAACTTATTTAACAAAATGTAATAAATGAATAATAGATAGGTAACTAAATAAATAAAGTAACTAAATAAATAAATACATACAAAAATGTTATTAACATAAATAAAATTCATTACCATAAATAGAATTTAACATAAACAAAAATTATTAACATAAACTCTTTTTTAACCTCTGCTTAAAGGTATGTACATTTCTTGCGCTTTTAGTTTATAAATTATTAATAGTTACTGAAACTGTATAAATGTATTGTAATTTCAATTGTAATTTAAATATAATTGTTACTTATTTTGTAAATCCTTTCCATCTAATAAATATCTAATAAAACATCGCCTGCTTCTAATTTTCGATCGTAATGGTGTATGATAGTTATAGTAATGATCTGCAATCCCTAAAATTCATATTTACAATATTTGAAGTAGGTTTATTACATTTATTGGCAATGAGACGGCCTGGTACTCTATAGAAGGCCTTGCGTATAGGAAAGATGATAGTTCGGTTGCGCAATTTTTAAGAAGGATGGTTGGTATGTGGTCTGGGCCAGGGCTGGAGGAGGCGTCTAGTGACTTTAATATCCTGAGTACATCTATTGGGAGGAACTGTATGTCAACTAGATGTTCAGATGCAGTTGGTACCTCCAAGGCGGGCAGTGGGTCAGCAGGTTCAACCACGCTGAACTTTTTAATTCATCAGCGAAAGTTTCAACTATGCGCTGGGGTTCTTGAATAGTTCCGTATTCGGCGGTTTGGAGAGTCGAGGAGTATTCTACTGCTGAAGCCATCTGACATCAGATGTAAGTATACAATTGTTTTCCCTTGGACATCGCAATGCTACGCTCATACCGCTCCCTGCTGTCTCGGAGCATATTGTTTGTTTCGTTAAGAAACATCATATTTCATCATAACGACGCATTTCGCCCCATGGCAAGTCTATTTCATAAGTTCAAGAGAATGCAAATCTTAAGTAACACAGGCGGGGATTCATTTGATTTCAGCATTTTAGACCGGAGGATCAATTATCGCCCGGCCCCTTGACCGTTCATAGGTGGTGGTTGTTTTCCGCGTTGAAGTCGAAATTAGTGAAGCTACATTGTTTGGCTATCGTCAAGCCCGAGTTAAGTGACGTGCTGGTGAACGTTTAGCCGACGGTTTCTTTCCGTATCGTGGAACAAGGCATCTCCAGTCACGCTTAAAGCGGATCTTAAGTGGAAAACTTCATTTGTGTGCTAACCCAACATTGTAATGAAGTCACGAATTGTCTTACCCAACCGACCTACCGTAATGTGCTTCATTCGTACCCGTCCTTGGGAAAAGGCCATCCACGCCTGCTTAAATATCGCCCCTATGCAGTTTCCTGTCGTTCTTTTTGAGGCAATAGCTGAGACGCGACCTGCAGCTTGAGATGAACAACGTCATCAGAGCCAATAAATCCATCCAACAGGTATTTTGTTAATGATAATATTTGTAACGCATATAAATTTACAGTGAAGTGATTTCGTGTCGCCTCGGCACGCAGTGCCATTGTTTATTTAAATTTTAAGACGATAGAAATTAACGCCTTGAAGTGAATTTTGAGTCTTTGTTGTCTATTTTGAATGTTGTAACGTAGTTCTTTTGTAAAAATTTAAAGTTGTCACCGTTTTTTTAAAATAGTTATATCGAGTGTTGTCATTTTTGTCACCTGTGTTTAGTTTAAACGTTGCGCAATTAATCTCACTAACAATTTTTCGAGCATTTTTAACTGTAATGAGTACTTCTTTGGATGTTCATTGTCACCTACATCAATATAGTTCATTGTTAATTATCTGTGCTTTTCATTAGTGGATTGATCATGTTTGCATGTGTATTTTCCGATGTAGGGATTCAGACACCTGTAAGCGAATGCAAGTCAAGGTGAGTTCAGCTGTTTGCCGCTCAAGCATTGCCAAGCTAGAAGTAGAAAGGTGAGCCATCTTTCACTTTCTGGATGAGTTCACCTGTATTGTTTTTCCCGATTTACACAGAAAGTGGTGGCGCTAAACATTAACATC
Organism: Agriotes lineatus; assembly: GCA_940337035.1. NCBI lineage: Eukaryota > Metazoa > Arthropoda > Insecta > Coleoptera > Elateridae > Agriotes > Agriotes lineatus. The sequence continues at coordinate 174,244 of CALNHX010000283.1, forward strand.
TGTATTTCGTTTACCGGATCATAGCCCTAATCTAAAGTCGTAAAGAGTCCAACCTTCTCAATCAGCGTTTTTAAGCCGACACCCTTGTTACAGCCCATTGTAACGGGGTTAGGGCAATCAATCTGGGAATCTCCAGATTTTGTCGTAATGTGGTTTTTATGTGGTAACAAACTGGCATTTTTGTTTTAAAGAGCAGTTCATGTTGTAACAAGCTGGTATCCTAATGTAGTGCCATTGTTCTCTTTGTCATAAAGCCAGTTTAGGCTGTAACAAACTGGCTCCCAAACGTGTGGCCTTGTTTTGCCCACTTGAAGGCCTGTTTTGTGTCATCAGTACCATTTTAGGCTGTAACAGTTTACCTAAAGTGAAACTCATTTTGTTGAAACCATGTTGCTTGAGATTGACAATATCATAGACAACTGCGCCACTTAAAGTGGAGAATAACACTAATTTGCGAATATATATTGCAATCGTTTCCAAGGCAACTAGTAGACAAATGCATGAATAAGGAATGCATTTATTGATAAAAAGAGAATGTAGGTAATTAGAGTCTATGGCAGAATTTTATTAAACAGTATTTAATTGATTATTAAGTAACAAACGACTTCCGGGATTGAACCGTGTCATGATTGAGATCGAAGAACTCAACGTTTCGCCCACTTTCGTAAGGGGCTTCATCAGGAGGAAAAAAGCAAAAGAGCACGGTAACTCAACGTGTTAACCACGCCAGAGGCGAAACTCTTTGCAAAGGGGAAGGGACAGAAGAGCACGGTAACTCAACGTGTGAACCACGTCAGAGGCAAAACTCGACTGACTATCGGAAGAAGAAAAGCGAGAATTTATAGGCAAGCCGTCGCCTCTGACGTGGTTCACACGTTGAGTTACCGTGCTCTTCTGTCCCTTCCCCTTTGCAAAGAGTTTCGCTTCTGGCGTGGTTAACACGTTGAGTTACCGTGCTCTTTTGCTTTTTTCCTCCTGATGAAGCCCCTTACGAAAGTGGGCGAAACGTTGAGTTCTTCGATCTCAATCATGACACGGTCCAATCCCGGAAGTCGTTTGTTACTTAATGACAATGGCCGTGAAAGCCTCAAAAATCATCTTAATTGATTATTGTTGTTACTCATTAGGTATATGAGTAAGTGAAGTCGTTAACGTCGAAATTATTGTTTTTGATTAGTAAATTCTTTGAACTTTTCTGAAACATGTGCTCTGAAGTAAAGACAATTTCAGAAAAACTACTTTACTTTAAAAAAATGCCATAGTAAGCGAATGAACAATATTTTAATAGTTATTTAGACTACAAGTGGTAGAAGTGCAACTTTTTTTCACAAGTGTGGAGGGTTATTAAACAAGGCGCAGCCGAGTTTAATAATCCACACGCGTGAAAAATAAGCACGCTAACACGAGTTGTCTATAAGATTTTTTAAAATTTCATTAAATATTTAAATCCAAGCCTATTTTGTATAGAATTTTATTTGCCTTCATTCTAGTCAAGTAAGTTGGTCAGTTCTGATAACTAAAGAAACATCTATTTAAAATCGTGCATTCCTAAATTAAAAGCAAAGTGTCACTTTTTTTCAGTGAGTGAAAAAAAGTGGCACTTCACACACTGAAATTAATTAAAAAAAACATACTTTTTTATATGAAATTTTAAAAAACTAATTTTATTAACGGAAATCTAAAGTTTCTTGCGTTCCGCTGGTACCAGCTGTTTAGCGCGTTTGAGAAATTTCAAAATAAACATGCGTATAGCCGACTTTTAGGCAAACTCACTTCGTGCGATCTATATCTCAATTAATTAACTTACATTTATAACAAGTTCCAAAATACTGAGTGTAACATAATTAAGTATCCATTTCTAGTTCGTCAAAGCTAGTCAGTTACTGCATCTGAGCAGGTGTTTTAAGTAATCAATTAGGTTGTGATCAATGGAAATACAGTGATACCCAATTCAGTGTGAATTATAAAATGAAACTACATTAAATCCAAATTCTTCTAGTGAAAGGTTCACTTTTTCTTTATTTTCCACCCCCTTCAATATTCTTATTATGTTAAGCATCAAATTTTGGTTGCCTACTTAGTAAACTAAGTGGCTTCCCCCTCTTGAAATGTTTGAAATTTCAGTTTTGAATGGTACAGTACTTTCTCGACACATCACCCTTTGTCCTTAAGTTGGCAGTATTGTTACCAATGTAACAAAAAAATGTCCTACCCGTGGCAGCAGAGTGCAGGCAAGCAACACACCGTCACGCATTAATAGTGTAAAGATTGCCTCCCCACTGGAGACATGCACTAAGGAAGAACAGCATTCTATTAATAGTTTTTTGAGTGAAGGAATGAAACATAATGAAAATTATCAACGAATGAAGTTTCAATATGATGATGCATGTTTGTCACTACAGCAACTGTACAAGGTGAATGGCGTGGCTTCTTTGACTAGCTGAGGCACACCGAGTTGTGACACCACAGTCCTACAGCAGTTGAAGACTTAGTGAGGAAAAAATCGACGAGTAACGGTGATTAAAATAGCTGAAAATTAGTCATGGCTAATGGTACCGCATTACACATGATTTACTCCAATTTCACAAAGTGGATGCCACAGCAGCCGACTCGAAAATTCAAACAGCGACATATTGATGCCTGTGATGAACATTTGCAGCACTATGAAGCAGAAGGTAATGGCTTCCTAATGAGAATTGTTACTTGAGGTGAAATCTAGATCCACTACCACCACCTGCAAATCGAGAAAAGAAGCAAAGAAAGCGCCATCCCTCCTCACCAAAAACCAATAAAGTTCCGCATGCATCCATCTGCAAGGAAGATTATACTGACTCTCTTTTGGGATGAACAAGGCGTAATATTGGAGCATTAAATGCCTATGATGAACACTATCACGAGTACTTCATATTCAGATCTTTTAAGGAACCATCTTCAACCTACAATCAAATCTGCACATGCCATTTTGCACCATGACAATGCCTGTGGAACAGTTGCGACCATATAAGACCACTTTTGTACAACCAATTATTAAAAAACAAATATTTAAGTTTTAATTTGACTCACCCTCATAAATATTGCGTTGTAAAATCATCATTTCAACTACGGATAATAACTGCATTTATTTAATTTCAGGCAATTTTTGGACAGCTACTTCTACGGGATAATTTTTGAAGGACTATATTTGAAGAACTATTACCGAACAGCAACTCAGGCTTCATTTTTATTTGTAGTACAAAGCTCTATTTCTTTTTACTTAAAAAGATATGTCGTAGATTGAACTAAGAAGACATCAGTTCCCATTTTATCACCAAAGTTGTGGAGGCCAAAGTCTCACGGATTCGGGAATTCCTACCATCGGAACCATGTTGAATCCATTCCTTGGTCATCTATGCCAGCTTGCATTGCGCTGGTTCAACCTTTCAAGCTTAAAACAAGTTTACATATTTAAATCTATTTCAACGATGGTAAAATATTTTATTACCACTAATATTTTGTTACGAATTTAAATTACTCAATATTAAATGTGTGAGGAATGAGTGGCCTAGTAGACTGTACAGGGTGTCCCATTTTCGATGATATTACGGGGTATCTCACTTACGAGTAAAGATAGAGAGTTGCGGTTTTCGCAATACTGTGCTACTTTTTTGTGAAAACAAAGATGGTCTAAACAAAATTTTCATAGCCCGCTTCGTTTTTGAGATACAGGGCGAAATTGAAAATATTGCATTTTGGGACCCTCTCGTATCTCCTTTATCCTTTAACATATCGCAAAGCTAAAAACTGACTCTTATACAGTTTTTTACGTAGAATCCAGTGGCGTAGTCAGATTTTTGCTGTGAGCCGTCAATTTTTAGTTATAAATTAAACTTATGTTTTTTTTAACGAAACACTCTGTATATATTTTTGTAAAGCTTATAAAATTTCCAATCAAATGAAAGAAAAATATACAGGGTGTCCCGTTTAAAAAAACATATGTTTGATTTATAGCTAAAAATTGACAGCTCACAGCAAAAATCTGACTACGCCACTGGATTCTACGTAAAAAACTGTATGAGAGCCAGTTTTTAGCTTTAATATATGTTAAAGGATAACGGAGATACGAAGGGGGTCCCAAAATGCAATATTTTCAATTTCGCCCTGTATCTCAGAAACGAAGCGGTCTATGAAAATTTTGTTTATACCATCTTTATTTTCACAGAAAAGTAGCACAGTATTGCGAAAACCTCAACTCTCTATCTTTACTCGTAAGTGAGATACCCCGTAATATCATCGAAAATGGGACACCCTGTACATTTAGAAACATCCTTTATTTGCAAACCACCTTTTTTATATGCTCTTCCAGGTTTTCTGAGTCATAGTCCACATATCTCTGGAACCCTAGCCGCTTTCTGTAGTCTAGCAACTGCTACTAACAAAACTTTTTTTTCACTACCTTCCTTGCAAGTGATCCTTACACTGTCTAATTTGAGGGATGTAGGAAACATTTACAAAAATTGTTACAGTTTCCATGACAATGTACTTACTTCCCTAGAGAAGTGGATTACTTACATCCCGCATTTACTATAACTGACGAGATGCCGTGTTTGCCATTTGATTAACATGAAGAAAACCATTATCGCTTCTACTATTATCCATTTTTAATCAGAATACAAGCACAAAGCTCACAAAACAGCACTCGCAATCGTATTCATGCATTTTTCACAGTGCTTTTATAACTGCCAAACAAAACGTCACAACACTGTAACAACGCTCCAAGCTCCCGAAATAGGCTACTATAATTTAGAAAATGTAATAATTTTACGCTATTACCATTTATTTTACATACATAAGGTACATTGGTAATGAAAAAAAGTATGTACTTTACACAAGATGTAGGTAAGATTTACACTACTCGTACATCCACTACATCCCTTGTAAAGTAATATACTATTTGTAAGAGCCAATTTCAAAAATACCGCCAAATCTTAAACCGTACTCAGTGAAATCTACGCCACTGAATGCCTAAGACTATTTCACATAACTTTAGAGATTCAGTAAAATCAATTTAGAAGTGAGATTTTTATATATAATTGCACCCCAAATGGCAAAGTAACTCGCACTGGCAAAGAAACCCCATTTTAAAGTACAGTGGTGTGCAAATAAATCTGGGACAGTGTTTTTTTCACATGCAGATTCAGTTAAGAATTTGAAGAATATTTCCATGGATTTCCTCTTATCAGAGAGAGTTACGGGTTTCAGTACCTGTTAAAGTATAATGTAACTCTTTCTGATAGCAGGAAATCCATGGAGATATTCTTCAATTCTTAACTGAATCTGTATGTGAAAAAAGCACTGTCCCAGATTTATTTGCACACGACTGTACTTCAGGTGATTTATTATAAGCACTAATTCAAGCCTAGTTGTATTACGTTCTAAATTTGCTTTGGTTCTATCTACTAATATTAAGTTACCTGATTTATTTCACCGGAAATCTTTTCTTACTTCAGTAAACATTACACAAAACCCAACCAATTTTACATCATTGAAAATAAGAATAATAGCTATATTTACTGACAGCATGGTAGCTTTTGATGTAGGTACTATGCAAGACAAAAAAAACTGGGACAGTAAGTATGGTCTGTTGTGAATGTAACAGCCTTAATATGTACAGTTGCTAGATATTTCTAACTTAACCGCCAAATTGTTTAGAAGTTGCTATAAATATAATAAATGTAATTGGTCAAAGCCTCGTTTTGGCTAATCAAATTATGCTAGAATCTCTATCAAAACTTTATATATCTATTTACTTAATTTAGTTTGAGGTAGCTGATTACAAAGTGCCTAATATATCAAAATTGTTTTCATTATCATTGTACTTATTATTGTCCATTATTTCCGCCAGCAATAAAAATGGAAAAAAATTCTACGATCTATGTATACAGGGTGCTGCATTGACGGACATAACATAGGAAATTCCATGCTAATTAAGAGGCATTCAAATATTGGCTTTTTAAATTATTTTATTGCAAAATTCCATTCGGTTATTTTAAAAGACATGATAATTCAATTGGTGCAAGTTGAGCATTTTTGTTGGCTTAATTCGAAACATCAATTCGGGCTCGATCAGAGACGGTTAAAATTTGACAGGTAACAGATAAACCTAGTTGAAAACGGCCGATGTTTTTATTTTAAATTTAAAAATCTTATCAGAATTGAAAAATAATGCTGAAATTATGTTAATTGTATGTAGCGTCCTTTAAAAAACCTAAATAAAATTTTGCTGTAATATCATTAGGAGCAGAATCCAGGTCACATTTCTCTCCTATTGTTAATATTAATTCTGTGGTAAAAAGGCATAAGGGTATAAGTCAACTTATTGCATTTTTGTTTTTATTGATGCCACAGGTCCAGAACAAGAGGATATATGTCTACATACCATAATCGCATTGTTACACCAAGTTTTCTAAATGGGATAAGTAGACTTATTCCCTGAAAATTCACTAAAAATTGATCAAAAACAAATTAAGTCGATGACCAATAGATATATGTGTACCTATACCCGAGTCAAAGACTTTCGTGAGTTATCTATAATGCTAAAACAGTATATGTTAACTTATACCCTTTTGCTATTTCCGAACTTTCTGTTTTTGTTGAAAACAAATTATGTACTCTTAAACTACGAGTGCATTTCGATGCAGGGTGTAATAACCTCTTTTAGCAGTCGTTGTCGTTTTGTACATTCAATAGCAGTAACAATAATGTAACTGGTAGTTTACATATAACTTCACATTATTTACAAAAATTTATTGTTGAGACAGTTCTGAAATGGTCAATCAATTATTATGACTATTGCACATCTGTCAAATTATGTCACTCCACCAATGATTCAACTCCAATTGAGTACTATCAAGGCGGTCTATATTGTTCCAGGCCATGACACTGGGCCTATAAAGTGACCTTTGGAATGGCCTACCACAATCTGGCAACATGGCTGTGCCAACCTTTAAGAAAAAATTACTAGTTTTGATCACTAAATGAACTATCTGTCAGTGCACTATCCCTATCATTGTGATGCATTCCAGTTGAAAAAAAAAACTATAAAATCACTGCTATTTACATCGCAGTGCGTCACTTCTCCGTAATGTTCGATTTAAAAACAATTCCTAATGGGTAGGTACCTAATTCTCCATTGCAAGTAAATCGCTACTAATTTTGACTTTATCAATAAAACAGTAATTTCTTCAAAATAATTTGCCTGGAAGTTAGTGATATTGCAGTCAGAAGAAGTCTCTTCATCTTAATACCTTCTATATCTGCTCTTTTAAAGTGCTTTTCACACACAACACTAGCCTTTCCAATCTGTCAGTTTTCTCAATGCAAAATGTCTTTCTATTTTTGTGCCACCGTTTCATTAGATGGAAACTTGAACACGCTAACATATGGAGCAGCTGATGAAGCGTAAGTTGACTTGCAACTTGATACGTTACACTTCAAAGGCATTTCTGGAACTTATATGTACTGCTTTGTCAAATAGTTTTTAATGTCAAATATATTTCAAACAAACAAAACTTTGTGTGTCTTGGAATGGCCTAGCACACAATCTGGCAACAGAGCCAGTGTCATGGCCTGGAACAATATAGACCACCTTGGTACTATCAACCAATCCCCAATCACTTCCATCGATAACGTTCGTTATCTGACATTTTTGACAACTTATCAGTCATTATATTATACCTACAGGGTATTAAAAAAATGTTGTCGGATATTTTACCCACTTGTAGATCTCATCAATACAAACAAAAAAGTTCGAATATACATGAGTCCGAGATACAGTGCTAAAGTTAAAAAAAATCCCGGCCGCCCCTAAAATAAATAATTTAAATCTAAGTGAGCAACATGATCCTTAATAGCACCAATAAACCTTCAAAGTTTTACTAAAATCGCCTAAGGGATTTTTGAGATATTCAAGAATCTTAGTTTTGGTCTTAATAGGTTCAGAGAGATGCAAAATATGGGCTTTATTTTTTATTGAAAATGAAGAGAGATATGAAAAAACTCAGGAGACAAAAAAGTTGCACTTTTAGTTGCTTTCTTATAAAAAATACGAAAATTGCAAAAAAATTTGCTGGGCATTATTTTTTTGTAAAAGACCTAATCAACATGCTCCGTGTGTACGCCCCTGACATTACTGGATCAACTGTAATAGGTCCAAAAGAAACCTCATGAAGTTATAAACGAACTATTTAAATTTCATTTAAATCGTGTATTTGAAAACTTTAACACCCTGCATCTTGGAAATGAAGCGTTTCTGGACTCATGTTTATTAGGACTTTTTTGTTTGTATTGATGAGATCAAGTAGGTAAAATATCCGACAAAATTTTTTTAACACCCTGTATAACACTTATCCGTAATACATCTTACTCAGCTTTTGAAATATTTTACCGGTAATTACTTCGACACGAAGTGTACGAAGTATTGAAATTCCCTCATATCGAAAACCACTCTGAGTCAAATATCTCTAAAAAACGAGCCAACCGACTAATGAACCCACTATATCAAATCTCCGTCTCGGCGGTGCGGATCTTTTGGTGAAAATCCCAGCCCACTAGATCAATCCCCCGTTTTGGGGGGTGCCTAAACGTGCTGTGCGGGGGATGTATGTTCGTATGTGTACACGATTCCGGTCGCCAGGAACCTTCCTGAAGTCTTGGATCGTTTTCATACGGTAGGTCCTCCGAAAATGAAGGCAACATCAACTTTTGAGCTATGGTCGTCAGCAAAAAATTTTTTTTTGTTTTTTTTTGATAAATAACTGGTTCATAGTATTTCATTGTATTAGCGAAACGGAGTGATGCTGAGTATCGAAGTATTCTTGGAAAGCACGGAAGGGCGCTTTTCTTGGGTGGGGGGTACCGTATATTTTTACTTGCGATATGTATTCTTGCTTATTGCTTCTGAAGATTTAGACTCCTGCTTCGCCGTCGCCCACATTTTGTCGCAATAAGCAATTGTTGATATCCCTGTCAGAATTTTTGGCAAAAATAAAGGAACAATGTATTACCAATAAAGATAGTTCAATTATAAAATAATTTGCTGCTGGCTTATGTCACATTTACAGCCAGTCTTATAAAGGCCACTACTCTCACGTTAACTTTAATTCGCTGTTAAAATAAACAAAAGAGCATCAAAATTTGTTTACTAATGAACAAAATTTCATAAGCACTGACGTTTTGATGCGCTTTTGTTTATTTTAACAGCGAATTAAAGTTAACGTCAGATTAGTGGTCTTTATAAGACCGGCAGTTAGTGTAGTTTCTAATTGAAACCTATCAAATCTTTTTGTTTTCCTCCTTCAAATGATTTTTCCATTGAACACTCGCTATATTAATCTGTCAAATCAATAAAATGGTTGTGTTTAGTCATTAGTCAGCTACTATTGTACATAAATGTTTGAAAAAGGCCAACTACAGTCATTAAAAGTGAAAATAAAGTGATGTTATACAAAACACTATAGTTAATTTAACATATATCACTGTGATATCACTTCATTAAGGTATTACATTTTTACTTCTTTTTACAATAAATAGGTAAAGTATTGGATTTACCCCAAAAATTCGAAATTGAGTTTTCAACAGATCTTAACGTTTCAGAGTCCCCTGAACCCAAAAAACATATTTTTTTTCATTGGTCTGTGTGTCTGTCTGTTCATGTGTCTGTGAACAGAATATCTCAAAAATGAAAAGAGGTATGGCATTGAAACTTCATATATAAGTTTTGTGTACTATGTGTATGAGACAGCAAGCTTTTGAAAAAAATCGCATAACCGGAAGTAGGTGTTTACTCTTGTGATTTTTCAGTTTTTTAGATTTTTTCAAAAACCGCTCTAACGATTTTTTTTAACTTTACAGTTGTTATACATTTTTAATGTGTATTGATGTGAGATAGATGATTTTCAAGTTGAATACTTCTAAAATGGGTTTCTTTTGTTTTTTTTCTTTTTTTTTTATTAATTCCTATTTTAAATAGAACACCGGTATATTATTACATTTTTGAATTCAGTTTAAAATTTTAGAGAAAATTTGTCTCTTGAACTAACACTCTATTTTGTATGGTTTTTGTAGAATTTGTAATTTTTGAAAATTTTTGACAAATGCTTAAAAATTAAAAATCAAATTTTTGACTAATTATAAGATCACTTTAAAAGGGAGTTGTGTACGTGTCACACCAGATTTTTACATTTTGAATCTAACAATTTTGATACTATGATGTGATTAATGTTTTTCTTTAAGGAGGCATGTTTATTAATATTTGCCACACATTTACTTTGAAAGTTTCCTATCTACTACTAAAATTATGTCCAAAACAAAACGAAAACACAAGAAATACGTAACACATATTAAAACAGACACAAATAACCTCAGGGAAAATAACAAAAACCGGCCAAAGAACTGGAGGTTGGGGCTTTGAAACGTAACAGGAGTAAACTATGAAGGGGCACTTTTACAACTACAGGATCAATGTAAAGCATACCAAATTGACGTATTAGCAGTACAGGAAACCAACATAAAAGGTGAAAGCATAACAAAGCTCAGAGACTACACCTTTTTCAAGGGATAAGCTCAACAAAACAGACTGGGCACAGGATTTTTAACTCAGCGGTGGCAAATGAAATAGATTTTAAAATAACAATCGAAAGAATTAGCTATATTAGAATGAAAGGGATGAGGAAAATTACCATAATTAATGTTCATACCCCAAAAGAGGAGACGGAAGATGAAATTAAGGACAAGTTTTGGGAGGAATTGGAACAGCTGTATGACTCTATACCAAGCTATGATGTAAAACTGGTAGTAGGAGACTATATTGCCAAAATTGGCAAGGATAGTAACAACCCAGTAGCACGCAAGCATAGCTTACATCATAAAACCAATGAAAACGAACAGAGAGTAATTAATTTTGCGGCTATAAGAGACCTGAAAGTAATATCTACATTCAAAAAGAACAAGAACATCTATAAAGGCACCTGGGAATACCCAAATGGAAGGACAGTAAATCAAATTGACCACAGATTCGTAGAGGCAAAACAGCAACACCTACCACATGGATATTAAAAGCCGCAGGGGAGCGGAAATCTCATCCAATCACTATTTAGTAAGAGCAGTAATAAAGGGAGAAGTAAGACACAAACCTAAAGGGAGCAGAAAACAGAAGAGAAAACTACAATTGAGTCAACTAAGTAACAAGGAAGTAATAGATGAGTACATACATCAACTGGAACAGGAGCTGAGAAGGATAGATGAAGACATCAATAGAATGGGAAGATCTTAAAAACATTATAAAGCAAGTAGCGGAGGAAAGAATCTCCAAAGAAATAAAACAAAGGAATAATTGGTTTGACGAAGAGTGCAGAGAAGCATGGAAAAGTCTGAAGAAAGATAAAATGGAAATGATGAACTATAAATCCGAACGAAACAAAGAAAAGCTAAATGAAAAGAGAAGAAAACTTAAAAGCCTTTACAAGAGGACGAAGAGGAGAATGCAGGAAAAAACAATTGAAATTATAGAAGAACGCTACAGTAAAAAGAACATGAAATTATTTTACAAACAAGTAAGCTTTACAAAAAAAGAACACCTGTATGAACCATCCACGTGTAAAGAAAATCGGGAGTGTGCTCCCCTAGACTTTCTCGCATTCGCCTTGTTTTCTAGCAAATTTGAAAAGTTTATTGCAATGTATATACATTATACAAACAGCGATAAAATTACATTTTCAGGTAACCACTACCTGTTTAGGTAAAGTGCCGCTTTAGGTTAACCTATCATACTGAAATTTTGTATCTGGGAGTTTTTCTCAATAATAAATGTATGTGCATAATTTCGTGCAAATACCTTGAAGCAAACTGGTACTTTACTTGAATGGATACCGCTACCTGTTTAGGTAAAATGCCACTTCCGGTTAACCGATCATGCTGAAATGTAATATCTGGTAGTTTTTCTACATAAGAAATGTATGTACAAAATTTTGTTCAAATATCTCGAAGCAAACTGGTACTTTACTTGAATAGGTACCGCTACCTGTTTAGGTAAAGTGCCACTTCCGGTTAACCGATTTCGCTCAAAATTTGACAGGAATCTACAAATTTTGAATAATGACTATGTACATAATTTCAAGGGTCTAGCTTATTTCGTTTTAAGTTATCGTGTTCACACACACACACACACACGCACACACATACACACACACAGACATAATTCGAGAAATGGTTTTTTCGGACTCTAGGAGGTCTAAAACGTCAAGATTCGTCAAAATCTCGAAGTCGATTTTTTTGACGATTACAATACTTTCTCTATACTACCGTATGCGAGAAAGTAATAAACTTGGCAATTTAATAGTTGGTACCGAAAAAAAGGCACAAAGGTGGCTGGAATTCTATGAAGAGCTACTTGCTGAACACGGGGAGGAACTAAAAGAAGAAAATGCACGGAACCAATCGCGAAAAACCGACAAAAGCTTCCCAACACTGGAAGAGATAAACATAGCCATATACCAAATGAGGAACAACAAAAGCCCAGGTATAGACGAAATCCAACCAGAATTAATAAAATACGGCAGTGAAACCCTAGAAAAGAAAATATATGAGCTCATACTGCAAATAGGGACCAGCCATAATAATTCCGATTTATAAAAAGGGCAATAAGCTGGACTGTGAAAATTATAGGCCTATTTCCTTGATAAGTGTCGTGTATAAAATTTTAGCATCACTAATAAACGACAAGCTAAAGGATCTTGTGGAGGATGAGATACGTGAATACCAAGCGGGATTCCGGAAGCAGAAATCAGTAACAGACCATATCTTCACCCTTAAAACTATACAAGAAAAAATGAAAAGGAAAAGAAAGCAAGTTCACATCTTGTATGCCGACTTTAAACAAGCGTACGACAATATATGCAGAAAGGAACTATTAATTGCACTTAGTGAAATGGAATTACCAGAATGGATTATACAACTGATAACAATGACATTAGAAGGGACAGAGAGTAGGGTGAGGATTGAAGGAAAAAGGTCAAACAAATTCAGGATACAGAAAGGTCTAAGACAAGAGGACCCCTTGTCACCCTTACTATTCAGTCTGGCCCTGGAAACAACAATCAGACGAATCGGAGTGAAGGTCAATAAGAGTATTATAGATAGCCCTTACTAGATACTATCCTACGCTGATGATCTCACAATTATGGCACGGACACAAGAGGAGTTAAAACTGGTATTCCAAACGCCTGGAAAAGGAAGCAAGAAAATTCGGACTAATGATAAATGAAAGTAAAACAAAGTAGGTACATGATCTTCAACTCCATCGATCCCAGAGCTAATGGGCTTGCTATACTGGACAACCAACAAAACCTAAAATACAACTTCGAGAAAGTGCAGAACTTTACATTTCTTGGTGTAAATATAAGCAGCAACAAAGACAGAAATCAGGAAATACAACAAAGAATTGCGGCAGGATTAAGGTGCGTGGCAATGCTGAATTCAGTGCTAAACAACAAGACATTATCAAGGGAGGTTAAAGTTCGGATCTATGAAACGGTGATACGACCCGCAGTGATATAGGGGAGTGAAGTGTAGGTGTTGACAGAGGAAGTGCGTGGTAAAATAGCAAGGTGGGAGAGAAAAATGCTAAGAAGGATATTCGGAGGAGTGAAAACACAGGGAGAGTAGAGGAGATGAACCAATGATGAGGTGTACAGCTGATTGCAAATAAAACTGGGACAGCTAATATGTAATATTGTAATATGAAGTACAATAACATATTAAATACTCGTAATTATGTTCCTTTGCTTATACTTCTATCTTTAATAATATTTTATGTATTCACCTACGAAAATATAAGTTAGAGAAAGTTTCACATGTTATTAAAAACGCAAAAAGTAGTCTCAAGACTTGTCCCACTTTTATTTGCAATCAGCTGTACAAACTGTACCGAGAAGCTGAAATTGAAATTATAATCAAACAAGGAAGGTTACGCTGGCTGGGCCACCTATCGAGAATGGAGGAGACAAGAGTGCCAAAGAGGGTCCTAAAAGAGGAACCAGAGGGCAGAAAAAGAAAGGGCAGACCACCAAAAACGTGGATGCAGGACGTAATGAAAGACCTAGCACGCATGGACATAGCCGATAATTGGGAGACACGAGCCGGAAATAGGAAGGAATGGAGGAAGATTGTAGCCACAGGCCTTCAAGGCCTTTTGAGTTGATAGATGATGATGACTAAAATTATATCCACACCTTTTCGATCACCCTGTCTATATTAATATGAGTCAAATATGTAACCTTCTACATCACCAAATCATTATGTGAAAACGGGTTGCAAAGGCGTACGCACACGGTGGGTAAGAAGAGATTGATATCTACCAAACGAGGTCCACTTCGAACTCGAAGTCATAGATTCTTGTTTATGTCTACATATGCTGTTTTGTTATAGTAATTATTTATCACAAAAAATATCTTCTGAGAAATTGCAAAAATCTATGTAAACTTATACCCTTTTGCCATTTCATAACATGTATAAAAAGAAATATGATAAGATAACAAGAGATCAATAAAAAAACCAATTAGTGTAGGCTGTGATATGTGTTATACATTTGGCAGTACTGAAGTGTATTGTCAGTCTATGTCAAATTTGAGATTTGCAGGTTAAGTTTTACGTCAGTCTGTGTCAAACAACAAACAAAACCTAACCTTTTAATCTCGAATTTGACATAGACTGACAATACACTTCAGTACTGCCAAACATATAACACATATCACAGCCTACCCTAATTGGTTTTTTTATTGATCTCTTGTTATAAGTCCTGAATTTATTTATTTTCTAGTACAGATAGTCTTAGAATTAATAGAAAAATAAGTTCTAGTTAATGAATCGACTTGATTGTTTTGATTACCACGGAAAGGAATTAAATGTTGTTCCCAAAAATCTCCAGCAAGTTTTTTGACGTTACTGTAAAATGATTATTTTTGACTCATACCCTTTTGCCTTTTCACCACAGAATTATTATTAACCATGTTTCTCTAGTAACAATAATTAAAATTATAAAGGAAGTAAAACGTAAGGAATGTGCCCTCAGATTGTGCAATTTAACCGAAATTCAAAATTACTATTGAAACGTCTACATTATTTCTTTTACTTCGGTCATCGTCAGTCTTTCAATTTTTGTCTGTATAGCTACTTCTTAAACATTGGTAAACCTTTTGGTGCAAAATTAATGTACTGGATTGACAAAATGCGTCACTAATTTTGAAAGGATGCCAAAAACGAAAGCATCATTTGCTCATCTGGTATTTACCTTGGTAGGGTATCACAACCTTCTGGTGTTCTAGGGGGTGGAACATAATAATCCTGGCCATCTTGGTCTCGGTACTGGTAGTTTTGGCTAGGATTTTCGCTCCTGAAGTAGTAATATATTGCTGTCCCTATTGCAACTCCTACCATCAGAGCGAAAGTCAAACCAGGGTATGACATTTCTAAAGGGAAAAAACTAGATTCTGAAATTACAATTGGTGCGATAATTTATTGGTAATTACCTCGGCAATTCCTCAATGAGGATTTACGAAAAGCATTTTACTTACAACTATTAAAACGAAAACGGTAACATCACATCCAACATGCCAAATAATAATTTATTTTTGTTTTTCAGGCTGCCCAACTATCGAAAAGCTGAGTAGAGCAGCGTAACGCTGGAATTGCAAAACATTTTCTTAATTGTACAACATGCAATTTTGACATTACTAACCTATAAATACCATCAAATTGCGCTACAATAATAAAAATAATCGTTTCAAAGCAGTCGTTGCGCTGCTGAATTTACAGTTAACGATCAAATTTTAATCGCCTGCATGTTGGCAGCGCCGAGTGTTTTGTTAATGCGCAACTCCACTGTAAATGTCAAAAAGTCAACTCTTGGTGGGCTTGGTGGATTATTGCTAAGAAAGCGGTTGCTACTGGCTGTTAAACGGTTTAATACGTTTAGGAGTTCTTAAAAACTCAATAACTGCAACGTTGAGTAAGTATAGTAGTAAGCCTTTGTAACTCGTTGAAAAAATGTAAAATTTTACAAAATTTAGATAAATATTGTCCTATAAACTTTGTTTGCACACAATTCAAAAATTAAACATGGATTCCCTGTAATTGATCTCCATGTATCAATTCAAAAAGCAGATTTGATAATTCTAATGTTCTATAAAATAAATAATGCAGTCAATGGTTGTTTTAATTTATTGTATTTGTAATAAAAATTGCATAAAGGTCAGGAATACAAGCGAATCAATATGTAGGCATGTATGGGATGTAATTATATTTAATTTTCTGCAAGTAGACTAACTGCTTTTAAATGTTAACCCAATTCACATTTTTCAAAAAGATTGTGTATTTCAGAACAGATCGAGCTATAAACGGTGTCAAAGATGAGAGACAGAGCACGTCGCGCTACTGCGGGCAACCGCATGGCAAAGCTTCTGAATGAAGAAGAGGAATGCCAAGATGAGTTTTATAAAGTCAACTATGGGGGTTTCCAAGAAACTGCCACCGACAACGAATATGAGTATGTTTTTGTTTGTATTTAAATTTCCGTTGTTGTATAGGCCATTCACTTCAAATAGCAACTGTTAATGTCAAAATTAAAATAATCATTTATAGCTGTATACAGTTGTATTTACATACTGAAAATCGTACGACACTCATTAATGACCAATAGAAAAATTAGTTCACGAGCCGTAACCAAGACAACAAAATTTCTTGGAAATTTTTTGTAGGTAGACATTACTTCTTTTTAGGGTTTGTGTCCTTATGATTTTCTTACCGAATCTGCATTCATGTCCGGAAATTATTTTTCGTGCAGTCCAACAGCGTCCTAATTTTCCCTCGCGTCCCGCTCGGGCAAATTAATACGACGTTGGTGGAATGCACTCAAAAAATTTCCGGAAAGAATTAATGCTCTTATGAGATTACATGTGAAAATTTCTGACAACTAAATAGAAGAAATTGAGATAGCTTATTATTAATAAATAATAAGTTATTACTATGACAGTGGCGTACATCACGGACATTTAATTGTGTTCTGCCATCTGTCAAGCAAAAGGTTAAGTGAACTATAGTAATTTTGTATAATGATTTTCTCAATTAATTACTTTTCAAAACTTGAACATTCGTACAGGTACATTCCATTTTGGAGGATCTTATTTTCTCCAAGATTTCCCATTCTTAAATTCACAACTGCTCAGTAACTTGACTGTGACAGTTCGAAACCTGACAATATTGTATTATTCATATTATAATAAAAACTGATCCACTACTCAGCTTATATTACTGAACAACCAACCAGAAGATTGATTACATTTTCCAATGCAGCCCCTCCATATTCTCACTATGTGAAAACAACTGTAGGTAGATTACCTTTAGTACAGCTCCCGCATCGTAACTTTAGAAATTTCACGCAGCCAGCTCTCGGGTGCAATCGCATCATATCGTGCACTTCGACTGCTTCCAAGACCACTATTCGCTGGTGCGTCACTGCTATACATTCACCCTAAAAAGCTGACCTCAAATAAGTTTACACCTTGCGTCTTTTAAATTCTACTATTTTTATATAGGCTTGTTTCCTGCAAATAATGTTGGTCCAACTGTTTTATTTGCAAGAACTATTGTAGATTAAATTATTTATAAAGTATATTAAAAATAAAAAGTACGGGTTTTTAAATTCGTAAACAATGGAAGACATTCGAAATTCTAGACTGTATCGAGGCTTAATTAACAATGCACAACGTTTAATTAATCAGTTACAAAAGTAAATTTCCTGTGCATTTTCATCTTCCAATTCCTCCTCGTTTTCTCTTGTATTAGCAGCCCCTTCTTTTAAAATTTTATAAATAGACGCAACGGAAACTCCGGTTGCGGCAGATGCATGTTTTTTAAGTTCTGTTTCTGATGAATTGGTAATATCAATTTCCTTATTAAGATCGCCTTTAGAAACTCGTACACTTTAAACACCACTTCCCAAGTCTGAGAACGTAGCCCTTTTAGACTACCCAATTTGGACATCGCGATAAAAATATAACGCTAAACATAAAATAACTTCTGCCGAAATAACGCCTAGTGTAAGTTCAAAATTAAAAGGCAAACTGATAAACTGAACAACAATTCACTTTGACAGTTGGCAGTTTATAATTAAAATTGTCATTTCTATTGCTGCATTACTGCCCTAAAGTACATTTTCGGCCGTATATAATAAGTAAGCATTAATAAATCATCAGTAAACTATTGTAATTAAGAGAACCAATTAGCTACAATTTCACTAAACATTAAATGCTCGATAACATATTTGGTTTTAATTATAATGAGAAATTCCATTGCAATTTTGTACAACACCGAATTACCCATTAGCCATTCTTATTATCGACTGAATTGATTCGCTTTTCTTAAATGTACAACTTGTGTTTTAAAAGAAGGATATAAATTTAACAGTAGATAAATCTTTAAATGTTACATAAAAACATAAGCGAATGTATTCCCATAATAATGAAACATGTTGTTAATCTTATGTTCCCATTCCTTTCGTACTGCTGGCGCTGCTGTGCTGCTGCAACTGAGTGCTTTCGAAGATATGTACTTTTAACTCGGAGTGTACGCTTACCCCTACACTGTATCGTATTGATGCGCGAAATGAAACTTTTTCTGAGGTTACGATGCAGGAGCTGTACAACTGTATGTTACTAAAAATTGCTAGTGTCAAAAATATTAGAAAAAGGTTAAGTTATTGTTTGAAATATTGTCAGATTACAAAATAACACCTATAGATTACATTTCTAACAAAAGGGCTACAATAACTGTGTAACAAAATTATCAATACCTGTATATACAGGGTGAGGCACATAAAGTGTTACAGAGCAATACCACTCAAACTATTGATCATATCCAAAAATGTTTCAGACAAAAGTTTCAGTGTTCGAGAAGGCCGTCATACTGGACCACCCTATTTTTTTTATCGGTGGAGGCGCTGAAGCTACGTCAAGGTCAACTCCAGATTTTTAAATGGAACTATGTATTTTTTTTTCGATTACATTATTACCGATTTTAAGAAAAATTCAGCTACCTGCAACACAAGGTCATTCTAGTTAGCAAAGTATGAAGATAGTCAAAAAATCGAAAAATATTGGAATAATCACTTTCAAAGGATCCACTAACCTTGGTTTGGTTCTACCTACAGAAGATGCTCGAAGTGATGACCCTCGACTTGTAAGCACTTGTTAATTCGCTGGTGAAAAAACCGTCTAACTTCAGCTAACATTTGTGGTGTAATTTCGGTACATGCTCGTCGTATTCTGTCTTTCATGTCGTCAGGCGTGGTAGGTGCTACCGCCATTACGCGATCTTTGACAAAACCCCATAAAAAGTAATCTGCTGATGTTAGATCTGGCGATCGAGGTGGCCAAGCTACAGGACCGCCTCGTCCTATCCACTTTTCGCCAAAAATCTCATTCATCACTTGTCTTAAACACAGAGCATAATGGGGTGGTGCACCGTCGTGTTGACTCGTGTTTGTTGCACTGTTGCATTTTTCGATTTTTCGACTATTTTCATATTTTGCGTGACTAGAATGACCTTGTGTTTCAGGTCGCTGAATTTGTCTTCAAATCGGTAACAATGTCATCGAAAAAAAAATACATGGTTCCATTTAAAAAAGTGGAGTTGACCTTGACGTAGTTTCACCGCCTCCACCGATAAAAAAATAGGGTAATCCAGTATGACGGCCTTCTCGAACACTGAAACTTTTGTCTGAAACATTTTTGGATGTGATCAATAGTTTGAGTGCTATTGCTCTGTAACACTTTATGTGCCTCACCCTGTATAATCGATAACCTCGTTTTGGCTTGCGGTGTCAAGGCTGGTGCTTTATGTGCTTGTATCTGGCGGTACATTGCTCAACTTGACCGGGATTTGGAACACAAAGTTGGAGCGCACTTTTTATTATCAATATCTAAATATATATATTTACAAAAATTTATAAATACATTTCTTCTAATGTAATAATTTTATATTTAATCTAAAAAAATATAAAATATAAAGGTAATAGTAAAGAATATCATCTTGAGAATTTTGCTTAACCAGGTAGATAGGACAATTTCTTTATAAACTTTTATATCAATATGTGCATAAATGCAACATTTTTTTGAAGTTTTAAGTGAGATTGACATGTTTATTTTCTGATTGTACAAATCACAATGACTCTAATTGTAATTTACATAATTATTCACTAATTATGATATTCACCATTCAAGTAACACATAGAACCTTGCAATAAGCAAGTCCTTGGTTCGAATCCATGGATAGGCGGAACTTTTTCCGCAGTCCACTGGATTGGTACTGAGCCCGGTAACCATTCATCATTAGGATACAATTAACGTTGCTCTCCTCTAGGGATGTCCTACCCGGTCTAAAATCAAATCCGGGTACCCGAAAACAGTACCCGCGTACCCTCGGATACCCGAAGATTTTACATTTTGCCTTATTATTTTCTGGTGAATGAAAATATTTCCATACAGGTGATTTTTTTGATGACTTTGTTTTCTTATTTGTTTGTACTTTTGTAGTTTCATGCAATTTTCAAGCTCTATGCTCTACGCATTTTAACGCCGCGAGTTTTATACTGTACTAATTTGAAACAGTACCTACTCGTCAATTCAAACTGCAGGTTGTCTGTCGTAGTAAATATTTTCACACTTCCAAGTGCTATCAAATTCAATTACGTGACTTTTTATCCGAAATAGGTGGCAGCATCAACATCACACAGAGGATGTTTATGTTACTTCAACCCATACTGGAGCGATTTAATGGAACTATTGACAGGTTGCATATTTCCGTCAAGCTGATTTATTGCCTTATATGAATCAAGAATCAACATGTGGTATGAGAGGGGTTGATTCTTGTTATTACTGCATTGTTGTGTTTTTCTAGAGCTTATTCCTATTGTTTTTAAGTTTTTATCATCTTTTCCGAAAAACGTTGACTTTCTGGACATTACATCATTTAGTAGTCGGGTACCCGCTGACATCCCTATTCTCCTCTGAAGACTGGTATCTGAGGTAGAGTAACAAGGCTACACACATAACATATACACACACATGACTTGGAGGTAGTTTTATTTAGCGTATGGCTTGTTTTGGCCGGGAGTCCCGGGTCTGCGACCCGAGATGTTCGGCCGCCAACTGTATGATATATTTGATACCATATCATGTGTATATTGTATGTAGCATGTGTTGTGTGTGGTCAGGTTACTCTTTCCCATAGACCAGTCTTCCGGGAAGAGCGCCGTTAATTCTATCCCAACGGCGAATGGTGACCGGGCCCGATACCGATCCAATGGACTGCGGAAAATTTCCGCCTATCCATGGATTCGAACCGAGGACTTGCTTAGTGCAAGCCTGATGCTCTACCACTGCGCCACGCGGTCGTATTTGGAGGTAGTACAATAGGTTCATTGAGGCCGCAGCGCGGCTGAGCCTGGTTCACCCTTCACCCTCTCTTCTTTCTGTATTTTAACCTCTATTTGGGTCTTCCGGAGTTCAATATTTTTATGCATTCTTTTCTGTTCATTCAAGCGCCTTGCTGGATATCCCACTTTTGCTTTAGGTCTTCTACTTCCTCATTCCAACCTCTTCTTGGCCGTCCTCTCTTTCTTCTTTCTCTTGGTTGCCACTCCATCGCTTTTTTCGGGAGTCTGTTGTTGCCCATTCTTTCGACATGTCCGTACCACACCTCTATGTAGTTAATATCTGTCGTTCTTCCTCCTTTTCATGCAGTACGGTGTAACTAGAATGGATTGGTTTCCATGCTTAGCCGATTGTAATTCCATCGAACATCTCTGGGATAAACTACAGAGACAATTATCAAGACGACTAAATGCACCAGACAGTTAACCAACTGGCAAATGCTTTAATTGAAGAGTGGGAGGCGATTCCCCAATAACTTATAAATAACTTAATACTAAATATGCCCAGACGATGTCAGAAAGTATATCGAGTAAGAGGAGGTTCCACTCGATACTAATTTAAAAACTGCATCTAAAAAATATAAAAAAAAAAATCTGTTCATTGTTTTATAATTAATTGCTTTACCGTATATAGCATAAGTATTTAAAAAACCTTACAATGCTCCAAGTTACTGTGAATTACGAAGAGCGTTCAAATATGAATTATAATTTGAATTGCGCACCAAAAGACAAAGACATCCACAGAAGTTGTATACATTAATTAATGCTCTGGAACAAGTTCTAACTTGACTCAGTCGTTAAGTTGTCACAATTCATTTTCGTTCAATTGGCAAGCATGAGTCAAGTGGGAGCGCTTTCAAGCGTCGAACAATGCATTATTAGTAAATTTCTTACCAAAGAAGGTATCAAACCATCAGTAATTGGTGTAAGAGTTATAAGACAATTTTGTGTGCACATCAGACGTAAGCATTTATGAAATGAGTAAATTGTTTAAAGATGGCCGCCAATGTGTCAAGAATGAACTGCATTCTCGCGTCCAAAAACATCAACAACAGAAGAGAATGCTGACAGGGTAAAATGCACTTATTTGAAAAGATCTTTAAATTACAGTGAAGGATTTTTCTGCATTAAATATCAGTAAAGGTAGCTTGGAAAAAACGCGAGTTCTCTGTCTACATCTTACACGATAATACTCGGCCTCATTTCACTATTCACACGTTGACTGCGATTCAAAAATTGAAATGGACCTTGCTACATCAAATTTTTATTTGTGTGAACCCTTAAAAGAGTTTCTAGGAGAAAAATACATCTTTGAAACGAAGAAGTCATCGAAATTGTTTGGGAATGGATGTGTCAGGAGCCAAAAGATTTTTTTTCTCGTGGAATACAGAAACTTTCTGAAAGATGACACCAGTTTATTCAACAGGAGGGACAGTAGAAAAATGACATGATATACATTAGAGGCCTTGAGTTTGTTTTTGAATAAATATTAAATTATAATTATCATCTCCACTATCTTCTGTAGTCAGTAACATCTACATGGAAGACTCTGAAGAACGAGCTATATCTCAATATGAGAACAAGCCTAATCTACGGCTGCGATACGTAGATGATACGTTCGTAATATGGCCCCATGGAAGAGAGACATTGGACGGCTTTCTGGAAAATCTCAATAATCAAGCTCGATCATTTAAGTTCACTATGGAAATAGAATCGGAAGGCAAGCTCCCATACCGAGACGTACTAGTTCAGAAAAGTGGTGACATGGTACAAACAAAGGTATATTGAAAACCAACCCATACGGGGAGATACACTACGATTCTAACCACCACAATAGCATGCAGCGTGGCGTCGCGAGATGCTTATATAAGCCGAGCCAAGACCATATATTCGGAGGAAGAATACCTTAAACTGGAAATTGTAGCTAAAGAGGGAAACAGGTTCCGTAGGAAGCTGAAAGAGGATACATATATAGCGCTGGCAGTAGAACCAATTAGCCAGGCTAGCGCAGCACTAAAGCCCATTTGGATGCCAGTACTTCGCAGAGAATTACAAAAATAGTCTACTGTGCATACAGTGGTAAGATATACATATATAAGTTTAGAACTAAAATATATAACCGAGCTGGTGGCCTAGTGGTGAGAGTGAGACTAGTAATCATAGCGATCAGCGGTCCTGGGTTCAAACCTCGGGGGAAGCAAGAGTTTACGAATAAAAGCGTACAATATCAGTCCTTCTCAGGACTAACCAGGAACACCTGAAAACGGGAGTAGATCAAAACTGCCGAAACGTTGTGTGATATACACCCTAGACAGTGGAAAAATTTCGATAAAACACATCTTATATTTGAACGCTCTTCGTACAACGAAACTTTATTAAAATATATTATATATACTACTCGATAGTGGCAATAGTGGTCCGACTGCGCTGCCAGCTGGTGTCAGCAGTCACGTGATCTATGAGTCGCTGCTGCCTGCTGCCAAAAGTTGAACATGTCCAACTTCGCCAGCCTCTGACGAATACTCGCCGGCTGGCGATGCCATCGTCGAATTTTGTGGTCACACCAAGCTGATTGACGGCTGACAGTAGCGGCTACTAAATTCGCGGCTGGCAACCAGCCTAGTGTGACTCGTGCTTAATAAATGTTCGATGTCATGGTAATTGAAATAATCTTATAGTATTCCTTATGCAAGATATTGTTAATTATAATTCTGTTTTTAGAGTTAGATTTGCGTGTTAGCTTTTAAGCAAAGCTATTGGCTTTTACTGTATTTAGTATCCTTTCTACTCCTGTAACTAAAGTGGCACATAACATACTAACATACACATCGCTAAGTGACATTGTAATCATGCCTTCATAACCTGTGACTAAAGAGCCTCTTAGTCACGGACTGAAGTTGGCAACGACCTTTTAGTCACGGGTTGAAGTTAGGTTTAGACAGTGTTTGCTTTATTAGCCACAGCCAAAACTAAAATCAAGTTAGTTTTCAACAGTCAACTTTGACATTTAACCTAACATAAAATTCAAAATCGTAATGAAATAATACGATGTTATATTGTCTAAATTTGTGGTCGTAGAAAAAGTATAGTATGTAACACATTATATAAACTCGTTTAGACTCTCGTTTATTAAACACTCGCTGCGCTACGCTCTGTTCGTGCCTAAAAAAACTTGTGACTAAAGTGACGTTTATAAGACTTGTTACATAATATACTATTATGGATGTGTAATATTGAATTTTTGTTTTAATCAACAGAGCTGAAGAAGAAGGTGAAGATCAGGTCGATTCCGATTTCAGTATCGATGAAAACGATGAACCTGTCTCTGATAATGAAGAGGAAGGACAGCGAAAAAAACGTCGGCTTGTAACTAAAGCATATAAGGTAATTTTTTCAATATTGCAATTAATGTGTTTCATTATAGTTTTTTAACTAGTGCCCTGTACAGTATGTACCCAGATTGAGTTACAAGTGGGAAAACCTTTTATTTTAAATTTTTTATTTTAAATTTTTCATAGAGAAGTCATTCTTTATAAAAGATTTTGCTTCTTATAAAAACCACAGTGCCATCAAGAAATTTGAAATTATGAAAGTAATATGAAAATAGCTAAAAAGAGAAATATCTTTAATTTAAACTTCAAAAGAAAATGTTATAAGAAAAAGTTGTTTGTAGTGAAGGACTAAGTCTGAATACAAAATTTCAGCTTTATACTATAGTCCATTTACTTGACATCTGCACTGTCAGTGTCAAATTTAAAAAAAAAATCTTGACTATACCTCAAAAATAATGTGTTTTTTATTAGACTGTACAGTAATTTAATTGTTAAAATGTGAAAAATAGCAGTGGTGCCAACATAGTGTCAGTTTGACAGTGCAGATGTCAAGTAAATGGACTATAGCAACTTATACTTTTTTAGCTATAAGCGATGCAAGTCATAATACGGTCAGATATAACAAAACAATCAAATCTGTGAATATATGAGTAAATGTTGGTGGGATGTTATTTGAATAGTCATTTTATTTTAGCTTTTTGGTGTGAGTTTACAAGAGAGAAAAAAATATTTCTATTTTACTATAAAATGTAAAAAGAAAGGTGTTTTTTCTTGATATAAAACTAACAATTCTGTAATTAAAACTATAATAGCAGTACGGATGGTTTTAAAATTTAAAAAAAAAAGTTTTTAATAAATGGTGGTGAGCGGACGGTCAAGCACGCGGATGCTCGCCTCTCAGGCGGCCGGCTGGGGTTTGATTCCTGGTGACTCTTAAAGTTTAAAAATCATACACTCCCCGGCTACCACCTGTGGTAATCGTTAACCCCTAATAAAGGAACTCTTCCTCAATTTCGACGGGCAAGGCTAACCACCTACCCGGCCTAAGGTCAAAGAGGGCTCATAGAAGCTCTTTGTGTTTAAAACAGGCCACTGACCTATAAAGAGGAAGAAGAAGATAAATGAACTGAAAAATTCTAAAACTACAATAAAATTAACTAAAACTACAAAATTAGTTCAGTCAGGTCTTAAAAAACGGCAAAGATCGAATGCCTAAATAAAAACTAAGACACTCTATCTGTGTCTGTAGACACATGTACTGCCATCATATGTTTTTGACACTGACAATGGCTATTTGATCTTGAGCAAATAGCTCTTGTCACTGTGGGCAATTTAAATTTTCAAAAAGATACGTCCACCAACATTTATGCATATCTCCACAGATTTAATTGTTTTATTAACACAGGGTTATTCATGTAAGATGACGAGCCTGACCAGGTAAAAATGCTATAAAGCTAACTGGTGGTGGCACTGTAAGTCTATGTCAAATTTGAGGTTAGTAGGTTAGGTTTTGCGTCAGTCTGTGTAGAAACTGACGGAAAACATCGAATTTGACATAGACTTACAGTGCCACCAATGACATGTAAACAGTCTATGTCAAATTTGAGGTGTTAATGCAATAGGGATCCAGTTGGCTTTATAAATCGTATTTTGGGTTTCATTTTTACCTGGTCAGGCTCGTCATCTTACATGAATAACCCTGTATCTGACCATATGATTTTTGCATTGCTTAAAACTAAAAAATCTGGTGTGATACGCTCACACAACTTCCTTTTACAGTGATCTTATAATTAGCCAAAAATATGATTTATCTACGACCACCACTAAAAGTAGACCTTTTAGCGCGAGCTTGTTTCACTAAAAGTGACGTTTTATAGTTTACCGTGGTTAAAGAAATCAGCTGTTTACTTTTAGCCCATGTGCGAAAAGTGAAGTGAGGTTATAAAACTACAATTTCGAACTGGAAGTGAAGTTGTAAAGTTATTCTAGTTGCTTCTTGAGTTACAGGTAAAGTGTTTCTGAAATAATTAAAGCGTTATGTAATGAATACAGTCCGATGTGGAGTATTAATAATTACATTTCGTAAGTGACCTTGACTACTGTCATTCGCAAACATTCGCCCGCGCGGCATGGCCTACTGTTTATTATGACATAAATTAGAAGTGTCGCAGATGCAAACCTTTGTTAAATCGATATTTATGGATTAATAACAGTAAAATTAAGGTCGTAGATAAAATATTGTATGCAAACTAGTGCTAAAAGTGTTATTGCACGAGACATGTTATGAAACTCAGCCTTCAGCTTCGTTTCATGATTTTCATGTGTTGTGCATAAACGTCAACTTTTAGCACTTGTTGCATAAATAGCTATTTTAATTTTTAAGCATTTGTCAAAAATTACAAATTCTGCAGAAACCGTACAAAATAGAGCGTTAGTTTAAGAGACAAGTTTTGTCTAAAATTTTAAGCTGAATTCAAAAATGCAATAATATACCGGGTGTTATATT
This sequence comes from Agriotes lineatus, assembly GCA_940337035.1. Classification (NCBI taxonomy): domain Eukaryota; kingdom Metazoa; phylum Arthropoda; class Insecta; order Coleoptera; family Elateridae; genus Agriotes; species Agriotes lineatus. The sequence continues at coordinate 201,602 of CALNHX010000283.1, forward strand.
TAAAATAGGAGTTAATAAAAAAATAGGAAAATAAACAAAAGAAATCCGTTTTAGAGGTATTGAACTGGAAAATCACCTATCTCACATCAATATAATATATTCAGCTCTTCAGGCGCTTAAGGCCTATGGCTTTTGAAAGTTCGTTCTTCCATCGTTCTCTATCCTTGGCTATTTCTTTCCATCTCTCCTGTTCAAATTTTTGTAAGTCTTCCATTACACAACCATCCCAGCTTTGTCTTGGCCAGCCTATTTTGTTTCTTCCTTCCGGATTTTCTTGGTAAATTTTTTTAACGGCACTTTCTTCTGGCAGTTTTATTAAATGTCCTAACCATCTTCATCTGTTTCTTCTTATAATCTCCATTATTAAATTATCCCCATATAGTTCTTCTATTTCGTTATTTGTTCTCCTTCAATTTTCTTTTTGCTTCACTCCTCCATATATTCTGCAGAGTATTCCTTTCTCCCATATTTCTAGTTTCAGTTCATCTTTCTTGGTTAGGTTCCATGTTTCACTCCCATACAGTAGCACTGGTAACACTAATGTTTTATACACCCTTAATTTTGTTTTTCGCGATACCGATTTACTTGCAAATATTTTCCGAAACGCACTCACCGATTTCATTGCTGTGGCTATTCGCTTATCTATTTCTTTTTCTACACTGTTCCTTCTTACTAATTTTATAGAGCTCGAGTCTACACGCACCACTAGCTCTGGTTCTCCTTTCTCTGGCTGTCGCCCTAACACCATGTAATTTGATTTGTTTTCATTTATTTTCAACCCCACTTTTTCGGCTTTCTTTGCAAACCTGCTCACTATATCTTTAACTTCCTCCCTCTTTCTTGCTAAAATAACTACATCATCGGCGTATGCTGAAATCTGATGTGAGTTTCTGAAAATAGTTCCTCTGTTATGTATCCTGCATTCTCTAATCACTCCTTCTAGTGATATATTAAATAGAGTAGTTGACAAAGGATTTCCCTGTCTCAATCCATTTGTTGTTTTAAACTTCTTTGTCAGATTCTCATTCACAATAATATACCGGGTGTTCTATTTAAAATAGGAGTTAATAAAAAAAGAGGAAAATAAACAAAAGAAATCTGTTTTAGAGGTATTCAACTGGAAAATCACCTATCTCACATCAATACACATTAAAAATTTAATAAAAATATAACATTTGAAACAAATCGTTCGAGCTGTTTTTAAAAAAATCAAAAAAACTGAAAAATACCATACCAGTTATTCAATTTTCTTCAAATGCTTGCTGTCGCATATTCTGTTCAGACACACACACACACACAGACCATTGAACAAAAATATGTTTTCCGGGTTCAGGGAACTCTAAAAGATAAAGATCTGTTGAAAACTCAATTTCGAATTTTTGGGGTGAATCCAACACTTCCTTTATTGTAAAAGGAAGTAAAAAATACAATTTGCTAGTATGAAGCTGAAAATTTGTATTTAGACTTATTCTTTCATTACAAACAACTTTTTCTTATAGCATTTTTCTACTTCTTGGTATTACAGGTTTTGTATGTTCTTAGCCTTATAGCATTTTTCTCCGAAGTCAACATTAAGAATACTCCTCTCTTTAGCTATTTTCGTATTTTCTTAATTGCTGAACACCCCGTATACCAAATTTTAAATTTCTTCATGGCACTGTAGTTTGCATAAGAAGCAAAAACTTGTATAAAGAATTACTTCTACGAAAAATTAAAAATTAAAAAAAATTCCCCACTTGTAAACCCATACTGTATAGCACCCAAATTACTGTGTACTATATGTAGGGATGTGCGATTCTCTCAAGAAGATCGATCTTCTGTATTGATCCAAATCGAAACGCACAAGATCGATACTATTAAAAATCGTGGTACAAATGATCGATCTTCCTAAAGATAGATTTCTTTTAAATAAAATAATTTGTAAATTTTTACCCTAATGCAAATGGTGCAAATTTTATTTCTGAAAAATTGATTTGCAAAATTAAAACAATTATGTAATGTAACTATCTCTTATTTATTATAACATTGCATATGTGGATAGCTTTAATACCATGCAATACAAAAAAAACTACAAGAAAAAATATTCATCTTACAGATTTCTTTAATAATTACGCATTATAAAAAGCATCTTATTTCCCAAAATTCCATTTACCAAAAGTAATCTATAAATTATTTTAACAGAGCGGTGGTGGCATGCACCGCGGTGACATAATTTCGTGTGTCGCTGTGTCATCGAAGATCGAAAACCCGATCTATAGTCAAAAGAATCGATCTTATGAAAAATCGATCTAGATCGCACATCCCTAACTATATGTACATTTTACTTTAAGAGTAACTTATTGGTCATTATTATCACACTAGTTTAATCAGATTATGAGATTCTCTAATTGATTGTTGTACAATGCATTTATTTATTTATTTACAGGTTGTAATAACATATTACAAATAATATTTTCAATATTATTACGCGAAGGAAAACTCTTGTGTGCGAACCTACAGACAATTGACAGTGTTTAATTTTAACATACATTTTCACATCATTTTTTATAAGAAGTAAATAGAAAGAAAAAAATACAAGTTTTGTCTAAGTCAGAGTTTTTCAACTCTATGCTCAGATCATTGCTTTCTTACTGACCAATTTATGATTATGACTGATCATTATTGCAGTTGCCTTTTTAATTTCAATTGCTGTTAAACAATTGAATAAAATTTAATTTTTTCTGGTGCAAAGACATGATAACACCTTTTTTATTTATTTTAGGAACCAGTACCGGCACAAAACAAACAAAAGCAAAAGCCCAAATCACCTAAACCAAAGGCAGCTACCTCTAAAGAGAAGAGTGACGCACAACAAGCATCAGACCATGGAGGTGTGTAGATCTGCTATATAAAAATGCTTTAACTCCTATATTTCTAAGAATATTCATTTTTTAAATAACTTTAAATTCCCCACTGTTTCAGTTATTTGTTAGTTAGTAAACTTGTATTTAAGTAACTATGTACTTTTCCCACATAGTAAAATATAAGAAATAACTTTCTAAATGAGTATTCTTTTTATGCAATTCCGATATACCTCTTGCATAGTTGGTTCCTTGTTTAGCGATCTTAAAGATAGGTTAAAGCACAATTCAAGAGCAAAAAACAAGTACTGTTAGTTTTAGGCACAGCTTTATTTGAAAGCCCAATCGTACAATGCCATTAAGATTTTCATGGCGCGTGCAATAGTCACTTTTAGCGCTTGTATCATAAATAGATATTTAAACAATCACATAATCATTAAAATTGGATAAATGTGTAAATATAATACCTCCATGCATTAGCAAATGCAGAACATTACCATAAAAAATTGTAAGTAATAGACATAGTACAAAACTAATTATATCACCAAATGCAATAAATAAAACAAAAAGAATAACACTTACGCAAGTTCTTTTCGCACATCTTTAGAAAGCGATTAGGCTGTAATGTGGATACATTTTAAATTTCAGAGAGAGATACATGCCGTTTGTCATAGGTTATGGCAGGTAGAAATATAAACTATTTGTACTTGTGTTGCAGAATAAAGGGACATTTAATTTTGCCTCGTACCATTAACAAGCGGATGTAGAAATACTTTTGACATTTCTCTACTCGCTAAATTTGCATGTTACATGTTGCCAGCTTAAATAGTTTCTGTTTTTTTTCAAAACTCTTATGTTTAAGGTTTGTTAATTTGCAATTTGTATCTAGAAATGTTTTTATTATTAGAAGCAATGCAATTTTATCAAAGATAAGTTCTCGTAAATTATGATTACACCATTTTTGCATGAGAGCTGTTGCAGAGTTTTTTTAGTGTCAAAATACGAATTCTGGTTGTTTTTTAAAGATTGCTTACCTTACTTTATTTTTTTCCATCCCTTAATGCCTCTGGGGCGTCAGGTCTTCTACCCATTTCATGTATGATTTTCTGTTTCCAGCCAGCCTTCTTGCGTTCTTGCTTCTGCCATTGTCTTCCCTTTTCTTTCTACTACGTCTTGCATTGTTTCTTCCCACTTTTTTCTCTTCCTTCATTAGTGATTGGCCGATACGGATTTTTTTTTGCCGATACCGATAATCGGCCGATACCGATATTTTAGTTGCCGATACCGATATAATATCGGTATCGGCACTACATTTTTAAAAGGTCTGTAACTATGTAATATACGTTGATATAAGTAAAAATTGTCAACTCCGCATCGATGCGGACGTGACATGAACCAATTTCAGTAATTCCCCGCCAGTGTCGTGGTGATTACCCGTTTTACAGAAAGTGTATTGTTTCATTGTTTGCGCCCGTGCACAGTGCTGCTGCAGTTGTGCAGTTGCTGCTCAGATAACGATTGTGTCGTGCGGTATTATAATCTTTTGGGATTCAAATAAAAATACGATGGGAGAAAATAGCAAAAATAAGTTTTTACAAATAATTAATAAAATGGTTGATCTTAAATTTGCCGATATATATCGGCAAAATTTCGCCGATACCGATTATCGGCAAAATTTGCCGATATTGCCGATACACCGATATTTATATCGGTATCGGCCGATCACTATCCTTCATCGTGGTCTACGTCCCTCTACCTCCATTTCTGTCACTATTTTGGGCAGCTTGTCTTCATCCATCTTCCATACGTATCCTATCTACTTTAATTGTTGTTGTTTTATCTTTCATATTACAGGTTCTTGTTCTAGTCTCTCTCTGATTGTTTTGTTCTTCACTATCATTTCTTGTGTTTCCTGTTACTCTTCTCAGATATATCATTTCTGTTGCCGTTATGTTAACGTTGGTTAAAACACCATTTTATATATCCCCATTTTGGTTGTATTGCTTATCTCCCGTTTTTCTACTAGAGCGTTGCTTATTGAGTAGTGGTTCACTTTGCACACCCTGTACTGCATGTCCTTATCAATCTTACCATCTTTTGATATTTCCGTTCCCAAACATTTAATAATAATAATAATAATATTTATTGATCCATTACAGTTACAGTACAGCATAGGACAAGTCAAAAGGATGGCAATAAGCAAAAGCAAATGTCATTTAGAGTAGTACTGGACAAACTAATTAATGATTAACTTTTGTATGGAAAAAATCATTTACACTATACAGTATACATTTGGTCATTTGATGTTTCAGTTTATATTTGAATTGTGTAACTATCTAGGTACTTTCTCCAAAGCTTCTTTATCTGTTTCCATTACTTCCATTTGAACTCTTTCTCTGCTTATCTTCATCACCTTTGTTTTATTTATATTTATTTTTAGATTTACTTTTTCTAATTCTTCTTTCCAGACATTTATTGATTGCACTTTGTAGGCCTCTGTCGTTTTTTGATATCAATACTATATCGCCTGCATATAATAACTATTGCATATATACCACTTCCATTCTTGTTTCCAATTTTTGTTTTTATTATGTGCTGGTTGCATTTATTTTTCTGATACGTCGTTCATCACCAGTATGAAGAATAGTGGGCTCAGACAGTCTCCCCGCTTAAAGATTGCAATTACAGTAAAACCTCATTATATGGCACTATTCCATGTATTACATGCTTTTAGAGTGGTCAGATTCTATACCTCGGTGAATTTTGGGAAAAATAGTGCGACAAGAATTTGTTCATTCATTCAGGTAATACATTTTGTAGAAAGTTTGGCTGCTTCTGTTGAAACTTAAATGAATTATTCTCCTCCTTTCTTTCTCGAGTGTTACTTCTGTTTTTACAGCTGTTTATGTGTCTTTGCTTTCTTCACTGTCTCCACAGTTTCCGGTTCTTGACTTTCTCCATCTGCATTTTCTGTTCTCATCAATCGTAAGTGTTGTCATTTTGTCCTGCTATCTTACTTTACGATGTCTTTGCCTTCTATACAGTGATCTTATAATTAGCCAAAAATTTGTTTTTTAATTTTTAAGCTTTTGTCAAAAATTACAATTTCTACAGAAACTGTAGAAAATACACGGGTATTTCAGTTTGTCCCTAGAAAATCCAAGATATCATGCTCAAAGCATCAAATATCTTTTGTTTTTAGTAAATGTCATTATTCACTTCACAACTGTCAAAGTTTCAGCCACATTCATCACGTAGTTTCGTTTTTATTGTCGATTGAAGCAAGAAACTTTTGTTGATTTGAAAAAATGGAAAAAAGTGAGTTTCGAGCGGTAATTAAACACTTCTATTTAAAAGGCTTAACGCCGAAAGAGATGAAAGCTGAGTTGGATGAAGTTCATGGCACATCTGCTCCTGTGGTTGCAACTATATACAATTGGGTAAATGAGTTTAAACGTGGCCGTACATCCACAAGAGATGCACCTCGTTCAGGACGTCCAGTTGAAGTGACAACGCCCGAAATGATTGACAAAATCCACGACATGATTTTGAGTAATCGAAGAATCACAGTGCGCAAAATAGTTGAAGCTATGGGCATATCGCAAGGTACAGTGTTTTAAATTTTGCACAAAAAATTGGGTGTGAAAAAAATTTCGGCAAGATGGGTGCCGCGTTTGCTGTCGGTGAAGAATAAACGTACTCGTGTAGTTGACTCAGCGACTATTTTGGCGCTTTTTCGTCGCAATACTGAGGAGTTTCTGCGTCGATACATAACTGTGGACGAAACGTGGATACACCACTACACTCCCGAGACAAAGGAACAGTCAAAACAGTGAGTTTTTGAAGGGGAACGGGCTCCAAAGAAGGCGAAAACGGTGAAATTGGCTGGTAAGGTGATGGCCACAGTTTTTTGGGATGCACGAGGAATCATCTACATCGATTACTTGGAAAAAGGAAAAACGACAACTGGAGAGTATTATGTGTCGTTACTGGACCGGTTGAGCGAAGAAATTAAGAAAAAACGTCCCCATTTGCAAAAGAAAAAGATCCTTTTCCATCAAGACAATACACGGGTGCACACCTGTGCAGTTGCGATGGCCAAAATCATGGAATTAAAGTTTGAGTTACTACAGCATCCACCGTATTTTCCGGATTTGGCCCCAAGTGACTTTTTTTTATTTGCAAACTTAAAAAAATGGCTTGGCGGAAGGCGGTTTACGTCGAACGAAGGGGTCATCACCCAAACAGATGCCTATTTTGAGGACCTTCCTAAATCTTACTTTTTAGATGGTTTAAAAAAGTTGGAGAAACGTTTGGAAAAGTGTATAGAGCTAAAAGGCGATTACGTTAAAAAGTAAATAAAGATCCACCTGAAATAATTTGTTTTTCTCTCTTTTTCTAAGAATTTATTGAACTACCCTCGTAGAACGTTAGTTCAAGAGACAAATTTTCACATATAATCTCATAAGAGCATTAATTCTTTCCGGAATTTTTTTTGAGTGCGTTCCAGCAACATCGTATTAATTTGCCCGAGCGGCACGCGAGGGCAAATTACGACGTTGAATGCACGAAAAATAATTTCCGGATATGAATTAATGCTCGAATAGAGATTCGGTAAGAAAATCGTAACGACATAAACCCTAAAAAGAAGTAATTTCTACCTACAAAAAATTTCCAAGAAATTTTGTTGTTGTCTTGGATACGGCTCGTGAACTAATTTTTCTATTGGTCATTATTAAGTGTCGTACGATTTTCTCTAAAATTTTAAGCCAAATTCAAAAATGGAATAATATATCGGGTGTTCTATTTAAAATAACAAAGTTGATAGCGACTTTCGGTATAACCACAAGTGATATATACGTGGGTGGGCTGAAAAGTAATGCACACATGCTTGTAGAACGTGAACGCAATGACCTACACAGACACGCATGATTGTATTCGGAAGCTACATCCTTCCTTTATGCGCATGCCAAGTTTAAAGGAATTTTGTTCACCAGTTCGTTTTTTAGTAGCGGAAGTATGGAGACATGTTCTCGTGCTATGTCAACGCGACTTAAACAGCACGCGGTTAAAGAATTTTTAACTGCTACAAACGTGATTCCTACTGAGATTCATCGCCGTTTAAAGGCCATTTATGGTGACTATACTGTTGATAGGATTACTGTGAATCAATGGGTAATAACATTTTCTGGTTGCGATCCCGGAAAAGCCGTAATTGATGACGAAAAACGCAGTGGACGTCCGATCACTGCCACAGATGATAAACATCGCAAACGCGTCGACAATTTGATGCAAAATGATCGGTAGTTTGCGATGCTCTTTTGAGTGATTTCATCATCAATTACGGCTTTTCCGGGATTGCAACCAGGAAATGATATTACCCAATGATTCACAGTAGTCCTATCAACAGTATAGTCACCATAAACGGCCTTTAAACGGCAATGAATCTCAGTAGGAATAATGTTTTTAGCAGTTAAAAATTCCTTAACCGCACGCTGTTTAAATAGCATTGGTATAGCGCTAGAACATGTCTCCATACTTCCGCTACTAAAAAACGAACTGGTGAACAAAACTCCTTCAAACTTGGCATGCGCATTAAGGAAGGATGTAGCTTTCGAATACAAAAATGCGCGTCTTTGTAGGTCATTGCGTTCGCGTTCTACAAGCATGTGTGCATTACTTTTCAGCCCACCCTCGTATATATAGTGGCAACTAAACTCAAGGAGTTATGGTCCTATCCTTGCTGATTCTTTCCCTTCACCTAGCTTAAGGTTAGGGGGGAAATATAAAAGGGTGCTGTCTTTAGATCATCTAAAGCAGTGGTTCCCAAACTTATTTGACTTACAGCTCCCTTTTCAGAAAAAAAATTACTCAGCGCCCCCCTCTACATTCTTAAAGCGAACAAACAGAAAAAAATTGTAGTGGTAGCTTCTTGAGACTGATAATTATCTATACGAGTATTTCTAGGTAGGAAATTATTTTGAAAGAATAAATTAATTAGCAATTAAAAAGTACAAGGAAGGATTTATACATTAAAAGTACAACATCACGGCCTTCTGGATTAGCGTGCCTGCCGGCTCTCCGCGGCCTGTTCATTTGCAAGCTTTTCGAGTGCTCCGCGTGGCGCTGTTACCGGGGGATTTGTAAGGTCACTAGATTAATACACTAAGGGATTTGGAAGCGTTGGCTCAGCGTTTAAACTGCAGATGGCGGAACTGGCGCGGCGGATTCAACAAAATACTTTCAATTTGATCTTTTCGCCCCCACAGAATGCTTGATTTTTGCGCGCAAGAACAATTTACAAACGCCATCATATTAATATAAAATTTTGACGTTTCTACGTACGCATTTTCGTTCATTGTAAATTTACTTTGTTGCTTCTGTGAAAATCCATTTTGTGTTTTTATTCATACAAAAATGTCGAAAACACATCATAAATGCTTCGTTGCAACATGTAAAGATTATAAAACAACTAAGGTCTTTCATCAATTTCCCTCAGATAACTTTGTACGAAGTAGGTGGTTTGAAAAATTAGGTATAAACCCTGGTAGGAATTTTTAAAATAATATCTTTCAGTACTTAATATAAATTTTATTTTAATGCAGATACAAAAGTGCCTAGAACTGCTGTAATTTGTAGTTTGCATTTTGAAGACGAATGTTACAGAGCTGCTAGTCGCAAATTATTAAAACGTACAGCAGTGCCTAAGCTCCATACAGTAATTCTTGAAACAAATTTTTTAAACATTCTTCACTGATAATATGTTTTAGAGAAGTATTTCGAACATTCCTGCTGGTATACCAGTCCAAACTAACACTTTTCCTGGACCTGCAAACATTCCTTTGCTTTCAACTCCACTTTGTTACCCTTCTACTTCCAATGTGGTTAGTATTTATAAGTAGGTATGTACTAGAATCCGTAAATACTTAAATTTTATTTGAAAGATAAAGGCATTCAGGTCAGTGTAATTAGCGAAAACCTAATAGAAAACTATAAAAAGAAAATCAGAGCGTTGAAAATGCAAAATACCCGACTAATTAAAAAAAATAAACTAAAAGACCAAGAAATATTGGAACTGAGGAAAACAATACAACATTCAAATTGTGAGACGGTAAAAAAGATTCAACAAGATGCAGTTGTTAACAATAATTTGTATGCAACTTTTTTGTTTGATCAAATTTTAAATTACTGTAAATCAAAACCAAGATTTTCTGAACAAATAATTCGAAATTGTATAATTTGGAGAATATCTTCGCCAAAAGGTTATGAGTTTTGCCGTTCACATTTGCTAAAACTACCGTCTAGAGTAACACTTCACCGTTACAGCGGGGCTGGTAGAAACGTAACTGCTCTCATAAAATCTAGATTTCAGGTAGAAACAGAGTCATTACTACCTGTAGAACGAGTGTGCAGTCTGGGAATTGACGACATGGCCATTAAGGAAAAATTGCAATACAACAGAGCACAGGACCTATTACATGGTTTAGAAACCACAGGTACAACAAAAACAATCGGCAAAAGGCCAGTATTGGCTAACCAAATGCTTTGTTTTGTTATTCACGGTCTTTCAACAAAATTTACGATACCAGCTGCATACTTTTTCCATAGATCGTTAAAGACATCAGATTTTTATCAGTTAACTTTGAATGTTTTAAAACTGCTACATGAGTGTGGATTTCTGGTAATTAGAATTGTAACCGATAATCACAAATCTAATGTGGGATTGTTCAAGGCATTTTCAAATAACAAACTTTCTACGCACATTCAACATCCAATAACACCAAATATGCCACTATTCTTTAGTTTTGATTATTGCCATGCAATAAAGAATGCAAGAAACATATTTCTCCACCATGACATGAAGACTGAAGAACTTCTTCTACTTATTTAAAAAACCTGTATCAATTACAGAGAAATTTAATTATAAAGCCTGTTAGATTTTTAACAGAAAAACATTTATATCCCAGCAACTTCGAGAAAATGAATGTTAGACGGGCTGTACAATTATTCTCGCCTACTGTAACTACTGCTTTAGAATATTTAAGACAGTACTCAAATTCGCCTTATGATTTCTCTACATCAAAAGCCACCATTACGTACATGGAAATGATGTATTTATTTTTTCAGTTACACGACGTTAGTGACAAAACAAAGCACGTTACTCTACTGGATGAAAAATGTGCACCGTACATTAACATTAATGATGAAAGATTGGTCTGGTTAAGAGATGTATTTCCAGTATATATTAATTCTATACAGGAAACTTCAAAAAAAGGTGGCATGAAAGGATTAACTAAGGAAACTACAGAAGCACTAAAGTTCACCGCACAAAGTACTGCTGAATGCATTCAATATCTTCTTCAAGATGTCGGATTTTATTATGTTTTAAACAAGGTCTTTTAGTTCAGATGCTATTGAATCGATGTTTAGCGACGTTCGGCTAAAAGGTGGCTCGCAGAACGCCACCGATGCACAGGCTGCAGAGAGTGCAATTAAAAGAATCGTCAAGTGTGGAATAATTAAAACATCGGCATCTGCTAACGTATTTTCTGAATGTGACTATAGCAGCAATATTGGACAAATTCCAGATACTGATAATGTGATGTCATGCTTTACAGTTGAACTTCCTGAAGAATTAAAAGAATTAATCCTAGAATTAAAAAACCTTTCTACTCACTTACATTATGGAATTGTGTCTGCTTCAGTGGCTTTCTTAGCAGGTTATATTGCAAGAACTATAGAAGAACGAACAGAGTGTGAAACTTGCCTAAATACAATTTTAACCAATTCCTGCTCAAATCCCCTACTGGCTCTTATAAATCTACAGGATCGTGGTGGCTTGAAATACCCTAGTAAAAATTTTACTTGTTTAATAAACCAATTAATTCAGCTGGTTTTAAATATATTTGACTATTCAACTCATCCCCTTCAAGTTAACTATTCACCAATCATAATTTAGTATTTATGTCATTTTCCACCAACCAGCGTAAAATTGTGCAACAATTCCGCTAGCGGAGTTTTAATGACAATTTTTTTCTCTTCCTGTGACATTTATTTAACTTCCTGTAAAATTAATCAAATATGATATTAGAAATGTCAAATTTGACAAACAATTTATTTTACGTCAACAGATTTATATTTTCAAAGAGGACGTGATAAAATTGATTAATTAGTAGGAAATGTCAATTTTGTTCGTTGAATAGTCCTTCAAATGCCGCTTGCAGCAGACGAATTGCATGAATTTTTGTCAAAGTGTTTATTCGTGTTTATTGCTTCAAAATTGGTCTCGTGCTGTCGCACTCGACCAATTTATATCGAAGCAATAAACACTCATACACTTTGACAAAAATTTTCGGCAATTCGTCGACCGCTCGCGGTATTGTATATGACTATTCAATTCACCTGTCATCTGTCAAAAAGTAACCAATGAAAATACAGAATTCTGACGTTTCTTGACCAATCAAAAAAATATCAGTGGATATATCTTTCTAGAAGGTATTCAAGTGACTATTTTTAACAAATGCGATTTTTATTAGAAAAAGTCAATATTAGTGTTCTGTTACTATAGAAATTGCGTAGCTTGTTGCTAGATTTACTAAAAACTAATTTGAAAAAGTAGTTTGGTTCATTAAATAGTCCCTCGAATACCATTCTTAGTCAAAGTTAAGTAGATTATTTTTGCGGTGGTATCACTACTCATGTTCATTGCGCTTGGGATTAGGACTCGTGCTGGCGCACTCGTCCTAATCGTACCAAAGCGCAATGGACATTCGTGACACCACCGCAAAAATAGTCGACATAACTTTGACTACTCATGGTATTATAAGTGAATATTTACCTCAGGAATGCAATCCTTGTAATATATTAACCATTCTCCTTCTAGATCCTCTAACCACTTCAAATTTCTTTATCTGCAAGATTCATACCAAAGATATATGTAGTATAATGTTAAGTAAATTGCTAAAACCAGTAATAACCAACCTCGCTAACACACGGACAGATAAAATATATGGAACGCCATTGCATGCCAAACCTCATTGTCGGAAAGTGCTGAAACTTTGAAATCAAGCGGATGACCACCATTTCCAAGGGCATACAACTGGATAGATGCAGCTGGGTCGAACAATTCTAATTTTCCAGGCTCGACTTGAAAAATAGAAACACAAAACGCTTCTTTTTAGAACCACAAAATGCAAAATTAAGAATAGTTCAGCTGACGCTAGTTTCAATTAAGAAGTCTTTTAAATGCAAAAAAATAATTTTATTAGAGAGTATACAGAATTAATGTAAAACTAACCTAATTTAAAGTTTCCATCACAGAACAATAATCCAATCAACAAACCAAAACTGACAGATAAAAGCTAAGTTTCAAACCGGCTGGCGTGGTTCTGAACTTCAATCCCCCGATATGCCGAGTCACAACTTTGTAATGCTATTTGTCACAAATGAACAGGCCGCGGAGAGCCGGCAGGCACGCTAATCCAGAAGGCCGTGTACAACATAAATATTTGAGAATTGTATAATGAATGATGCCTTGTTTCTAGCTTTGTTCCAGCTATATCCTCTTGTGGCGAGTGTTTGAGCTACTTCTTGGTTCCAGGTTTTCTTGGGTCTTCCTCTATTCCTCTTCTTATCCCATCCTGCGTCCCATATTTCTTTTACTAAATTGTCGTCTTTCATCCTTGCTAAATGTCCAAACCAGCTAAGTTGTTTCTCGTGGATTTTGTCGACTATCGCTGTAACTTGTAGTCTTTCTCTAATGGTCTCATTTCTAATTTTGTCTTTTCTGGTAATCCCCTCTATTTTTCTTAGAATTTGCATCTCCATTGCCGTAATTCTTGATTTCAATTTTTCCGTCAGAACCCATGATTCACTTCCATATATTAAAGTTGGCACGAAGACTGTCTTATATATTTTCATTTTCGTTTGCTTGCTCACTTCTTTTTTGTTTAGGAAACTCGGTTTTAACGCATGGAAAAGTTTCGTCGTTGACTTTATTCTGTTTTCCACATCGGCTTCTATATTTCCTTTACTGTCAATGATTGCTCCCAGATATTTTAATTCGTTTGTTACGTTTAGCAATTGTCCATCTATTATCAGATTTATTTGTTCTTCATCCTTTGTGACCGTTAGAATTTCCGTCTTCTTTTGATTAATATTTATTCCGAATTCTCTTAGAACTTCTTGCCATATCCTAATGGATCTTTCCAACTCTTTCGTGTTCTGTGCTACTAGTATGAGGTCATCCGCATAAAGGAATTCTTTTACTATGATTGGCTTGAGGCGATTTGTTCCCACTTGTACACCTTTTATGAGTTGATTTGCTCTTCTCGCTATTTCATCCATTACAGTTATAAATAATAAAGGGCTTAGTATACCACCCTGCCTAACTCCTCTTTTAGTATAAAAGTTTTTTGTGTAGCTGTTTTCTATTCGTACTAAATTGTCAGTTTTGGTATACATACTCTTAACTGCATTCAGAAGGTTGATCTGGATTCCTTTATTTTCTAACGCTTCCCAGATTCTGCTTCGCGGTATAGTGTCAAATGCCTTTTCCAAATCTATTGCACACAGGAAAACCTTCCCATTTCCGCTCAATACTCTTTCAGATATTTGTCTCAGGGAGAATATCCAATCCTGCGTGCCCCTTCCTGGTCTAAATCCTGCTTGGGTTTCCAGTAAGGAGGGTTCTATGTGTAATCTTAATCTATTTTCCAGTATTCTTTCATATATTTTTTCAGCCACTGAGAGCAGAGATATTCCTCTGTAGTTATTGCATAATGTGACGTCTCCCTTCTTAAATATTGGCACTATTACTGCCAGCTTCCAGTCTTCAGGTACTTTCTTTGTTGTCAATGCCATGTTCATTATCTTGAGTAATATTAAGTTTCCTTCTTTCCCCATAAATTTAAGAAATTCCGGTTTAATTTCATCGTATCCTGGAGCTTTTCCTATTTTTAGTTTGTTAAGAGCGTTTGTTATCTCGTCTATTTCTATCTCGTTTTCTGGCTCACACACTTGTTGAGCTGTGTCATTTTCCTCTTCTTCTGCATCATTCACTTCGAATAGTTCTGAATAGTGTTGTAGCCATCTTGCCCTTATTTCTTCTTCTGTTGTCAGTATTACCCCTTCCTTATTTTTGATATATTTTTGCTTTGCTTTGTTTCCTTTTCCTAGATTTTTGAGTGTTCTGTATAGCAATTTTGAGTTTCCTTTGCCTTGTTCTTCCATTTTGCGCCCAAATTCTTCCCATGTCTTCTGTTTCGCTTCTTTGATCAATACATTTACTTTTTTCCTTTTTTCTTTGTAATTTTCGTAATCATAGTTACTTCCCGATTTCAAATATAGTTTCCATACCTTCTTCTTTTCCCTCACTGCATTTTTTATCTGTGCATTCCACCAGGGGGTATGTTTCTTGTTTTCGATGTATCTAACTGTTCCACATGTTTTTTTCGCTGCTTCTAATACTATATTTTTAAACTCTTTCCATAATTGTTC
Source organism: Agriotes lineatus (assembly GCA_940337035.1). Taxonomy (NCBI): domain Eukaryota; kingdom Metazoa; phylum Arthropoda; class Insecta; order Coleoptera; family Elateridae; genus Agriotes; species Agriotes lineatus. Next base: position 216,940 of record CALNHX010000283.1, read on the forward strand.
AAGGTCTTCAATTTCCATTATTTTTTGTGTCTGTATCTGGTTCCTAATTTCGGTCTGATATGGGATTCTAATTTCCTCACATTGTAGTTTGTAACTTCTTACGTTTACAAACTCTTTTCTTCTCTTCTCAGCATTCTTGTTCGTTTGTCCTTTATATCTAATTTCCACTAAGTAGTGGTCTGAACTTATTTCATAACCTCTCTTGACTTTTATATCATTTATTACATGGCGTTCTGAGTTCTTGGTTAATAGTAGATCTATAATGGATTTTTCTTGTCTGCTTTTAACCTCTCTGGTGTATTTGTGAATGTCTTTGTGTTCGTAAAATGTATTTGCTACTATTAATTCATTCATTTTACAAAAATCTATTATTCTATTACCATTTGAGTTTTTTGTTCGCTCTCCATGTTTACCAACAACTCCAGCGCCGTTTTTGTAGTCGTTTCCTACCCTACCATTAAAATCGCCTATTACCATATAATCTTCCACTTTATCCACCTGATCTTGCAGTTCTTCCCAATATTTTTCTTTATCTTCTTTTCTATCATTTTCGTTTGGACCGTAAACAATAAATATTGTGGTTTTTCTTTTATTTGTTATGTTCCATTGCAAACTCATAATTCTTTCATTAATAAAATTCCAATTTGATACTAAGCCTATACTGTCGTTATGTATTAAACACCCGACACCCTCTTGCGCCCATTTATCTTTTCCAACTCCACAGTATATTAACAAGTGTCCATTTCTTAAGGTACAAACTCCTTGCCCTTTCTTTTTTGTTTCCGTGAGCGCAATAAATTTCATTCCTGTTTTTTCAAATTCTTCTATTAACTCGTCCTCTTTCTCATTTATTCCTCTAACATTCCAGTTACCAAATTTCCATTCATCTGTACATCTTTTTTCTTTCTTTATCTTTTTGTATTCCACATTTTCTCTAGTAGTTTTCCTTTGTTGCATGTCCTTATCCATCGCCATTGTCGCCACCGAGTTTTTCCATCCTAAAATACTTTTCAGTTTTTTGTTATAGTTTGCTCTGATGGGCTCCAGCGCCACAATTCCCCATCTATTGTTATCTTTTGATAGCCTATTTTTACATGCTTGCCTGATTTCCTTTGTTCATTTGCTTTATCTCTTAATATTTTCTGTATTTTCCTCTCTTCTTTAGTTTCGTCATTGTTGAAGAAAATTCTCATTTGTCTAACTCCTTTCAGTTTGTATTTATTCTTTAATATCAATAATTTCTCTTCAAATGTCCCCATTTCTATCCTAACCATATTGTTGTTGATCTTTGTGGCATCTTTGATTTTTAGGTCTATGTTTAGGAAGTCTCTAATTACTTTTTCTGTCGCTTCTTTAATACTTCCCTTGTCTTCTGTATCTATGGCCATCCCAGACATTATCATTTTATTTTTTCTTCTTTCCTTATCTATTATATCGAGTTCCTTTTGGAGTTTCTTGTTTTCCTGATGCACGGCATTGACTTTGTCTAATAAGAGTTCATTCTGCGTCTTCAAGTTTTTTATTTCTTCTCGATCTTTCTTTTGCTCTTCCCTCAGTTCTCGTAGTTCCCTTCTCATCTCCTTAATATCTTCTTTATTTTCTTTTTGATCTCTTTTAATGTCTTTAACGTCTAACATCAATTGTTTCATCATATTCTTCAAGTCCTCCATATCTTCTTTATTTTCGCTCTTTTTTGTTAGGGTTCTTTTAATTTTTACGCTCTCACTAAAAATAGAGGGACTACCTTGCCGTTTCTTACTACCTTCTTTCGATGTGCTACTTTCGTCAGTTCCGCTATATTTTGATCCTCCCTCGTACATTTAAATTTCGTATCTATTGTACTGCTCGCCTTTCACCTTTACCTCGCCTGCTTGACACTGTTATCACTATCACTTTATTTGGTCTAAACTTTTTACTTAAATTATTGTCGTTAATTTAGCGCGCCGCTCTATACCCGCACTTACGTGAGTACTTGTGCCACTTAATGCTATCGCGCTTTAGCTCGGCTTTTAAACTTCGCGTGCACTCAGCCGCGCCGGCCGCTGCGTTCTTCCCGCGCTCTCGTCAGCTGTACGTTTGGCAACGTCTGGCCTTCGTAGCCCGTGTATATGCTTTTCTTCCTTTAGTTATTAATCCTTTAAAGAAATCTTCACAACTCACTGAATCAGCACACTCTAATGCTCTCGCCACACAACAAATACTTATTAAATCCCTTTAAATTCACTCTTAAATCGCAATTTTTACACCGCTGGTAGACGTGGCCGCGTACACGGTTATCGCGTCGTACCGTAATTAGCAAAAAGGTGCAGGTTTAAGAGCTCATTAAGAATCCATTTTCAAATTTTACTTGTCATGGCCCACTTGTTTAAAATTTAAAAAAAACAAAATCTCCTAATTTCTTTTATATGCCGTAACTTTTTTGTTACTTAAGATATTGAGATGCGATTTGAACTAATTTGTATGGTAATTTAAATACTTTTATTTGCACTTAATAAAACCAATTTTATTTGTGCAACTTTTTAGTAATCTAACCTAACCTCAAAATTTTAAATGGGTACCTTGCAATTTTTTTGGCCCTTTTAAGAGAGAATTATTTTCTGAATGCAATGATGTATCACATGATATAAAAATTCTCCAAAATTTTGAAAAACTGAGCTTACTCTTTTTACAGGCAAAAATCACTAGTGCCATGATCACAATAACTTTGTTTTTGTTTATCACGTTATCTGTGAAATTATGTTTTCAAACAAAAAGCACGCTTATCATACGTGCCTGCCAGTAGTGTCAATGTGTTCCGTATGTTTGGCGTGTAAGTTCTACGTTCTTGTAGTACTTGATATACGCACAAAATACATCATATTTTTTTAAATTTTCCATTATAAGTTGAAGTAATAACACTCACACTACTGACAGGCACGTATGATAAGTCTGCTTTTTGTTTCGAAACATAATTTCACACATAACGTGATAAACAAAAAACAAAGTTATTGTGATCATGGCACTAGTGATTTCTGCCTGTAAAAAAAATAAGGTCAGTTTTTTGAAGAATTTTCCATATCATGTGATACATCATTGCATTCAGAAAAAAATCCTCTCTTAAAAGGGTCAAATTGCACGGTACCAATTTAAAATTTTGAGGTTAGGTTAGATTACTAAAAATTTTCACAAATAAAATTTGTTTTATTAAGTGCCAATAAAAGTATTTAAATTACCATGCAAATTAGTTCAAATCGCATCTCAATATCTTAAGTAACAAAAAAGTTACGGCATATAAAAGAAATTAGGGGATTTTGTTTTTTTTTAAATTTTAAACAAGTGGGCCATGACAAGTAAAATTTGAAAATGGGTTCTTAATGAGCTCTTAAACCTGCACCTTTTTGCTAATTTAACCATCTCTCTATCTCTTCAAATACAAAAGTTACCCATGTTGTCCCTACGAAATTCGGGCACCCTGTATATGCACAAAAATCCAAGACAAGAATCTACATGATAAAACCTGCAAATTTGTGAATCGTGTGGTGCATGCCTGCAAACAAAATTGCATTTCATATTGTGTGGTTTTGGGCCGCACTTTGTGGTCTTTTTATAAATGAATAATGTTTGGATTGTATTTAATAATGAAGTGTAATGTGTATTTTCTGTAACTGTAATTGGTGATTGATAGCACATATTTTTATAATACATATTTAAGTTGTTAAATATGTACAATAATAAATTCTACATATTAGTTTAGATGTTGGGGTATTGGGGCGCCCCAAACTGCCCGGCGCCCAAGGGCACTGGCCATCATACCCTAATGGATGGTGTAGCTCTAAGGAAAGGATATCTTTAAATTTTGGATAGTGCATTTTGAATTTTAGAAGATGCAGGAACTTTTACCAAAAACAAAATGTTCCAATAAATGGATAATTAATAGTTATTTGTGGTTATTTACTCACTAAGGTTATGGTTTTTACCTCAGTAGTGCATTATAGGCCACTTTAGAGGTCTAAAATCGATCTAGTAATAGCATTTTATTCGCAATCACATTGTAATGTGTCAATTTCATGACATGACAACAGCTGGGAACTAGATGATTACTTGAAACTAGCCAGGAAATTATTACATATAGTCAAAATTATACCCATTCGGAGTCACGTGACTTTTGTCTGTCTCTGTTTATCTTTAGTAAAATAGATGAAATGGAAGAAATTTGAAAAAAGGCATGTCGATTCATAAAATTAATTTTCAAAATTTGACGTTTCTAATCTGTCAGATTATATTTTTCGTGTAAGTTATTGAGATAAGGGTAATAAAACCTAAAATTGTTGAGCCGAAAACTGGAAATTAAAAGAAACCATCGGACATGCGGTATAACGAGCAGTCACAACAATTAATTTGAATATTATGCGTTTTTTTTTTATGAAGAGTACAATATTAATAATAGTAAATCAACAGTTTCACCCTCCAACGCTGTTCGCCGTGCTTCTCTTGCATTAAATATCTCGGAGAGCACAATTTACCGAAATATGAGCCAGAAAGTGAAGAATACAAAAACGGAAGTCGACGAAGCAGTCACGACACTGTATATAAAATGTATGTAGCTAAAGAATTTGTAACCATAAAAAATCTAAAAAATGCTTGGTTGAAGAATCTGGAGGAGATTTTTCACATTCAGTTTCTTCCCTAAATAGATTGTGCAAGGAAATAGGCTTCAAATGGCAATGTTCTATAACAGAATATGCATGCACAGAAATTGACTTAAAATTTGCTATACGCAGCAGGTTTTTAATGTAGCAGCTGACATATCTTTATTATATTTACATTTTACGACATGTTATGTTTTCTTTAACCTGTAAATTCAGTTTGATTTCATATAAGAGAATAAACCCGTAGCAACCTTGTTTTAGAAATTGGCATATGTCAGGATAACCTACAAAACGGAATGTCATTTATTTCCCTAAAATTGCATTTTTAAGAATCGACATACGTAAAATTACTAGATTATCACGTGACTCCGAATGGGTATAAATTTGACTATACCCTGAAAACTATTACATTTCATAAGAAATGTGAAATATTACATTTTTATATAAAAGTGACACTCGATGTCAAAATATAATCAAGATAAGCAGAAATGGTTTCTGTGTACCAAAGCACAATAAGCAGCTCCAGTAGATGTTATGCGTTTGGCAGTACTGAAGTGTATTGTTGGTGGCACTGTAAGTCTATGTCAAATTCGAGGTTAGTAGGTTAGGTTTTCCGTCAGTTTTGATACAAACTGGCACAAAACCTAACCTGCTAACCTCGAATTTGACAGTGACATTACCATATAGTAAAGTGATTGATATTTCTATGCACCAAAGTGCCACTTTATTAAACGATTTTGAATTTAGTAAAATAGCACATTATTATACAAAATGCAAAAAAAATATTTTTCATTTATGACTATCTTCGGTAATGGATAAAGCACAGCACTATAATTGGTCAGTGCAGATCTATTCACGCAAAATAAAGCAAATAACCAAACGAGAGCTTTTTGCTTTCCATACATGTTTCTAGAGTTCTTCTAAACTGCTTGACCACCGTCTTGTAAGCACAGCTGAATTGGAGCAAGTGATTTAAGCGAGTAGATGTATGTGGAATACTGCACTGAATATGGTTTATTAAGGAATTTTTGTTTCTTTATTCAAAGAGAAGTATTGGCCAAAAATACACATTATACATTTACTTCTGACATGTTTGCGTGGGCAGTACATACACTAGGAAATTTCAGGTTGTACTTTTAGCAAAAAGTATCATGCTTTTAAATTCACTGAACTAATTACAAGAACCTCTAGTTAAAAAGTTACAAAATTATAAGTGAACTTACAAGAATAACACAATTTGTTTGTGGCAGTTTATACGAATTAGATTGTTCATTACATTGGAATAGATCATGTCGCACTGTTCGATGGCTAACACCACAATCTTTAATCATACTCTTATTAAGGCATCTATCTTGTAACAGGTGTCCCAAAATGAGCCGTCATTTTAAATTTACCGCCATTTTTTTTGTGACGAACATAGAGTACTAAAACTTTGCCAGCTGTCAAGAGGAAACATGGAGTTTAGTCATGGAGAGATACGCGAACAACCAACGCGTAGGTTGTAAAAATTTACTACAAAAATGGTGAGAAGTCCGCACATTATTTGGTCATTATGCCGCATCATCTCCCAGCACTGTGGTGGAATTAATCCATAAATTCTGGTTCAGTTCACAACACTTTGGGGTTTTTAAAGGATAAAGTGTACGTCAATGATCTACAGACCATTCAAGACCTCTAGGAAGAAATTTGACGCAATATTCAAGAAATTAGTCCACAATTATGCCAAAAACTGATCAAAAATTTCATAAAAAATGTCCACATTTGCCAACTAAGACGGGACAGCTATTCGATGGATATTATTTTCCATACATAATCTCTATGTCTGTACTCTATGTTGCAACAAAAAAATTAGAACCTTTCCACTAAATAATGCGTTTTATTAAAAATTTAAAATGACGGCTCATTTTGGGACACCCGTTACTTACCAAGGCATACATTTTGGAGAACTTTGAACTGCCATTACTTTGAGAAATAATTATTTGGTAAAGTAAAATCATGAAAAACTCAAGACTATAATGAATGTTTAAGTAAATATCAAACAGCTCCAAATTAGCGATCCAGATTCACTCACCCCTAAGGCATATTAATATTTCACGTTAAATCTGCAGCATTGACGTATTGGCAGTCTTTTTGAGTAAGTAGAGTAATGTCTAAATTTATACAAAGCAATTGTTCATGTTTGCTTACAGAACGCAAATCTATAAGAAAATCAACCGCTGCCAAGTCAGCAGCCACAGCGCAGCGTGTCAAAATAAGAACTTTGGAACAGAAGAAGAAAACTAAAAAACCTAAGGAAGAAGAATGGATCCCCACTCAAGCCGAACTTCTGGAGGAAGCAAAAATTACTGAACAAGAAAATGTACAAGCGTTAGGTAAAAATAATTGCTGTGTAGCAGTTTAAAACTGTTTTGAAAAATGTATTTATGTTATAGAACGATACCAGAAGATGGAAAGTGAAAAGAAGTCGAGGCGCCCAATAAAGAGAGTTCGTATTGGGCCCATAATTCGTTACCATTCAACACGAATGCCAATAATAGAAGATATTAGTACTGATCTCCCTTCAAGCACTGTGTAAGTGTTTATACTGCTTTTATACATTGTTAGTTATATAAGTTTAACATTTTTTAAAGGGTAAGGCCACATTTGCATTTTAATCGCCGCGACCAGGTTGCAAACATAACATTTTGTGTCCAAGCCATATTATAATACTATATACGAAATAATCTCTTTATGCTGGCAAAACGCTTTTCAGAGCATTTTCAATTGAGGTCGCAGTTGCAGGTTGAAAACGTGACCATCTACATTACAATCTATAGAATATACCATTGCTAATTGGTCGCAGCTATTGTGTTATAGTGACTAAAACGCAAGCATGGTCTTACTCTTAATGTGACACTCAAACTATTCCATTTCTGTACAAAGAATTATCTTACAACTGGTCTGATTTATATCATGTGTTCAAAAAAAAAAAAAACTCATTTAGGGCAGGCTTTGGAAATAAAGATTAAAAATCTAGTCATGTCATAACGTAAGTCTGTAGGTGAATGTCAGATTGCATTTTGTTTATGAAAACATTTGTCACTGTGACAGGCAAAATTTACACTGCATTAAGTTCAATTGTATCAAACAAAAACGAAAATAAGATGGCATTTATACGAGTGTATTAATCATAAGTCAATAAAAATTGTTTTAAGTGTTTTTTATATTTTTAGTAAGAGTTCAAGATCAATATGTAATTTAGTTCTCTCTGACTTATGGTAGTTCATTTGCTTCAGTGAATATGTATCAAGTTATGGCAAACTTCAATTTGATCATGGCATGCTGCAAATGAGTTTTTTTTTAAACACGATATTATTATCTAAATATGAGTTCATATTAGTGCAATGCGTTCTGTAAATTGTGGTGAACAATCATGATGAAATTTCACTGTTTCCGTTGCACGGAGTTTTGTTTATCTCAATGGGATATTTTTGAAAAACATGGCTTATTTCTAAAACTGTCCAGAGACGTTCTAAACTAATTGAATATTGAAGATTTTTAAGAAACTTTATTTGGGTAAATATACCGGGAGATCAAAAATAAACTTGATCGTGGGAGCCATTAAAAACAGTCAAACTTTCCTAATGTGTAGCATGCTTTTTGTTGACATAGAACTGTCAATTTTTGTTAACTTTAAAACGACATCTTTTTTAACTTATTCCATGGCTATTTTAATGTTACCTGTCAATTTAATGTATAAATTTGGTTTAAATTACATATTTTTGCATAGTTGTGTAGCTGATGGCTGGACTGTTAGTCACCTGAACTAATAATTCAGTTAATTGTAGTTCAAATGTACTTAGTTTTATAAAAGACAGTGTACACAGAATTTTTCATGAGCTCCTGTGACCAGTTAATTTTTGATCTCTTGGTATAAAAAATCTGGCTCATACTTTAATGAAAATTTTTAAATGTGTTATTAGTTCAAAATGCCTACTATATTTTACATGGGGCAGTTGGCCGAGTAACTGAAAATTTGAACACGTTAGTTAAAATCTTCAAATCTTTCACATTTTCACCCCTGTGCAGTTACGCATATAATAATAATAATAATAAAGCAGCACAAAAGGCCTCAAAGGCCCGTGGCTATAATCTTCTTCTATACCCTCCTGTTTCTTGTAAAAAATTCCCATTCGTCTATATGTCTGCTTCCAGCCATGTTTTAGGGGGTCTTCCTCTCGTGGTTCTTCCCTCAGGTTCCCGTATGAGAATCGTCTTGGGGACTCTGCTCTGATCCATCCTCGTTATGTGCCCTAGTCACCGGAGTCTTTCTTGTTTCAGGGTCTTGTTAATGGGAGAGTCTTTGTACAATTCATAAACTTCCTTATAATTTCTTCTTCTCCACCTTTCTTCTTCCCTCACACCTCCATAGATTTTTTACAGTATGTTCCATTCTCATCTAGCTAGCTTGTTCTCCATTAATTTTGTTAAAGTCCACGTCTCACTACCGTACATCACTACTGGTTTTACCACGGTTTTGTAAATGCGCTCTTTCACTGCTCTTAATACTGAACTTAACATTGTACACGTTTGCACTCCTGCTTTCATTTTTTTTTGGATATCTTCAATTTCATTTCCTTACTTACTATACTTAATCCAGTCCTCTTGTACCATTATTGGTGTCGAGGTGTGTTTATTAGTGAATGTGCCTTGATGAATTTCCTTCAAGCATTGCTGTCCTTGGCCAGTTCTACAGCTTCCGTTCAGTCCAAGCCATTGTCTTGTAGCGTTTTCCCAAATGTGTTGCTCCAGCTGGTCCTTGGTCTTCCTCTGTGCCTTCTTGCCTGTGATTTGGCTTCGCATATGATTTTGGTGAGATTTTGATTCGACATTCTAGTTAAGTGTCCAAACCATCTTAGTTTGTTTTTGGCAATACATTGCCCTGCTGATTTTACTCCCAGATCTTGCTTAACTTTTTCGCTTCTCACTCTGTTACTGTGACTCTTCAGATTTTTCGTAAGAATTTCTTTTCTGTGGCTTGTAGTCGTTTTGCTTGTCTATCGTTCAGTACCCACATTCACTACTGTAGATTTGGGTTGGTACGTATATTGTTTTATAGATTTTTATTTTAACCTCTGCTGAAATTTTCTTCTTGTTGATCAAACCATTGTACATGGCACAATATAGTCTATTTGCTGCTTTTACTCTATTGTTCAACTCTTCTACTATTGTTCCCTCTGCAGTGATTATAACACCTAGGGCCGGTTGCAGAAAGCAATGTTAAGTCTGGTGTTAGCTAACGTCGCGTCAAAGTGAACAAAATCGCATCAAATTTTGTTTACTAATGTATTAGTTACCATAAGCATTTGAGATTTGATTTGTTTTTGTTCACTTTGACGTCGCGTTAGCTAACACCAGACTTAACATTGCTTTCTGCAACCGGCCCCTAGGTATTTAAAGCTTTTCACCTGTTCCAGTCTATTTCCTCTGAATTCTACTTTGATCTCCTTCTGTTGTCGTGCTATTACCATTGTTTTTGTTTTGTCTATATTGATCTCCATGTTTTTGCTCCTCAGTGCTTCATCCCATATCTCTAAATTGTGTTGCTGGTTCTTTTTACGTTTAGCTATTATAAGCATATCATCTGCGTATACCAATTCTGACACTGCGATTGGTTTCATTTGGTAGTAGCCCCCTTACTTTATTCTGCACCATTTTTATCACCTCATTTATTTATTTACTTCGCACTCAGGCAACAGCCGTTGGGCTAATTATAGGCGTTGCGGTGCATTAATGGGGACTTCCAATCCCACTAACGACTGTCATGATGTTATTATGACATCCGGGACCAACTATTTCCGTGGCAGCCGTACCACGAGGCGCCGAGCGAAGCAGCCGTGGAACTCCCATCCAAGTTCTGACCAGAAAGAGCGTTGCTTAACTCTACTGATCGAATGTGAACGCTTGTTCAAGCTACACCACCCGGGACCATCTAGAACCAATATAAAGAGTAGAAGGCTTAGCGTTCCTCCTTGTCAGATCCCTTGTCAGGAATATTTCTGACTTGATGTTGTCTGTCCGTTTGCAATTTCTGCATTTTTTATATAGGATTTGTATACCTTTGATGAGTCCCTCGTTTATTCCCCTATTTTTGAGCACCTCCCATATCCTCGTCTATTTATTCTGTCGAAGGATTTTACTAGATCATTGAAGCAGCATGCAATCTTTGGATTATGTAGAATAGCCTTCTCTGCCTACTGCCTTACATTAAATATTAGGTTGTTTGTTCCTTTCCTTACTTTTACGTTTACTTGTAGTTCTTCTTGTATAAATTTTTCTACACTTGTTTCCGGGATACTGACATCTCCTAGTTCTAAACCTTTTATCCCAATGATATTTCTCATGTTCTTCTCCTGTTTTTCTATTTTTGCCTTAAGGTTATGGACTTCTTTCCATAGCTCTGTTTTTTCTTTTGCCCACTCCACTTTTTTCTTGATTAAATCTTCTTTAATTTTCCACAGTTTCTCTCCATATTTCTTAATTTCCTCGTTATTTTCTACTGCCTCTTTTCTTGTGTTTTGGACCTTACTTTTTATTTCTTTCATATCTTTCTCCATACTTTCCAATTTACTGAGAGTTATGTCCATGTTCTCCTCTTCGCTCTTTTCTGTTGTTATTTTAGTTTTTATTATTCCTGTTGCGTTTGTTTACTTCGTTTGAAAGCTTGAACCTCTAATTCCTTCCTCTCTTCCTTATCGTTATCCTCTCTATCGTCCTTATCGAGTGTATATGCCTTAAGCTCCTAACTTAATTTGTAGTCATTGATGTATATTGTTTCAGTTTTGGCTTCTTTCAAGATGATCAATGATTATGGTTTTCATCTTTTCTCTGTTTATTATCATTCTCCTATCCTCCAGTGCTTGTTTCCAAACAGTTAGGTTCTGCTGTAGGCCTGAATCATTTTTTGCCAGGAAGACTGCATAAACTATTTCTGAAAATACTAATGGTTTCATCATTTAGTGTTCAACTTTCAAACTCTTCGTTTCCTGTCTGCATATTTTTGCTATGTTATCCATTATTATGATAAATGAACACAGAGATAAGATGGCCCCCAGTGTCTTACCTGAGTTCATTTTAAACTGTTGCGACGTTTAATTTTTTTAAGACCTTGACCTATCGAAATCTTGTTTCAGGTTTAAAAAACAAGTGTGTTTCTTTGTGGTACTTAAAGATTTTCCCAAAATCTGTCGAATGGTAAATATTGTATTCCCTTATTGGGTTATTAGTCAGGCATGTATTATTTTATAGTAAAGGTTTCCTAAGACACTGAACAGTAATAATGCCTCTGTAGATATCACATTCCTTCATGTTGCATATCTTTATCAGGTGCTCTCTGCCTTTCTTTCTCATGTACTTAATCATTTCCTGGGTAATCCTGAGTTTGATCTTCATTATGGCTGTTTGCAGTTCTGCTATTTCAATATGTTGGTCATTATTGATGCCTACTGCCCTGTCTTTTGGATCTATATCTACGCTTAATTCTTGTTCCTTTACATTTTATAGTTGACTTTTGTTCGCATTTAGTAACTACAAAAATGTGCTCTCCGCCTGTCTAAAATTTCACCTTTATCTGTCAGAATTTATGCATTTAATTGGGGATTCCTTATCTTTTGTTTTGAGTCTTTTAATATTTTATAAAATAGTTTTTGGTTATTTCTTCTGTTTGTTTTCATAATGTTTCCAAATTCTTCTCATGTTAGGCTTTTAGCAGCCTTTACTGCTTCTTTGCAACTTACAATGTTCATAGTCTAGCTTTGAGTGGGTATTAAGGTACTTCTTCCATCTCATATGTTTTCCGGTATTTCCCTTTTCAGTTCTTGGAACCACCAAACTGTCCAATTTTTATTTGTCAATTTTTCTCTTTAACCACATACTTTGGGGGTTGCTTCTTGAATTATTCTTTGAATGTGCTCGAGGCTATCTCCAGCTTTTTATTTTATAAGTGAAATATTCTCTAGGTATATTTTTTAAACCTTCTCCGTGCCAGTAGCATTTTGTTTTTTACAAAATTTCGCATTTAAATAATTTTAAAACTCTGGTTAATTTTTGAAAAATTAGTTTTAGAAATTTTTTAATTACTTGACACAAGCAGTTTTTAAACTTCTTTCTTAAACTTTGCAAAGCACACATTTATACGAGTTAAGTCTATATTTGATAAATTTATGAAGTATTAATTTCCTATTATTGTTTGTATGACAGAGATGAAATAAAAGAAGAAACAAATAGTCAAGAAAATCAACAAAAATATTATGAACGAACCTTCATCACTTTCCTAAATGATCCGAATGACACTGTGTTCAAGAAAACCATGAAAGCCAGACCACCTCCTAAAGCACCAACAAAACTACGTTGCACAATAACAAAGTAAGTAAAGTTTAAGGTACTGGTTTGGGGTGGCCAAAAACGGCCATAGATTTTTTTTTCGATTTCTTTGTTTGGGTAGTGAAAAAAAAGTTGTCTTACCGGTGTAGAAAATTATACAAAAAAGTTGGGCTGCTTCAAATAAAATTTGGCCGCTCACCTCCACCCCTAAAGGGGTGATTTTTTCAAAACTACATAATGCGCTCAGGTAGTTTTTAAATTAAGCTAAGTGTTCTATATAACACAGGAAAAAACTGAACGGGACTTTGAATTTTAACCGTGCCGCTTTAGCCTCAACAACTTTTCATTAAGGAATCACTCTTTGCTTAATTCGCAACCCGAAGATGAAAATTGACTTTGTAGTTTAAAGAAAGTTCATATTAACCCAGCACTCATCATGGGGAGGTGGCCACATGTTAAGTTCCACCCACGCACCCTCTTTTCCTTTTAGAAGAGTTTACTGTTTGCCTTTCGCTTTATGGTACTCAGCCTTATTTTTGAAACTGGGTACATTTTTCCTGGATCCAAGTTTGGCTCTTATGTAACCGTCAGGTGACTTTTGGCTGTAAATAGTTGTTGATGCGTTTATAACAAGTTTAACTACCCTTTCCGCACCCTACGTGTGGCATGAGAACTTGTCCAGTTGAAGTTTTTCTTTAGTTTGGAGGATTTTCATCAAATTGAGTCATGGTCATCGTTAGGGATAACTTTGAAATGTTTGTTTGAGACTAGTAAATTAAGGTTTAAACATTGGAAAAACACTACCCCACCTATATAAATTTATTAAAGCAATTAATTAAAGATTGCGACATGTTTCGCTCCATAAGAGCTTTCTCAAGCAAACCAGAATTGTTTTAATAAATTTGTATGGGTGAGGTAGGGTTTTTCTATTGTCTATTATCTTACACCCATTGAGAGAAATGGACGACCACATCAGCATCCAGTCAATTAAGTCTATATAGTCTTGGGCTTAGTAATTTAACTTTGGGGCTTTAAAAATTTTGATAGTGTGGGATTGTGTTGTATTTGTCCTGGCCATAAGTATTCGTCCTGGTCTTAAGTATTCTTCTGAGCACTAACACTCGTACGTGTTGCCTTTCATCTGTCATCATCGAAATTAGGATATTTCCAGTACACCCAAAGTATGCATTACCTTCTAAAACTTTGTAGACAATTGCTTTGTCGTGGTCTGGAAATTGCCTAGACAATTCGTCTGTCTAGACAATTTCCAGACCATGTCAAAAAGGTAAATCAAACTTTGGGCATTCTGAAAATATCTTCTGTGTTTTCGTCCTTAGTCTCTGGAACTCTGAAAAATCTAAGATTATTTCGTAGTGAATATTACTCTAATTCGTCATGTGATAGAACAGTTTCAGTTTCAACTTTTTCAAGCTCCAGTTCTAATTGGCTCATTTTGTCAGAATATACTTGGATATACTATTTAAAGTGTTCGTTCAGGTCTTTACGTATGTTGTCTACTGAAGTGGTAAGAAACGTAGGTGAATTGAGCACTTTTTCTACGACTCGTTGAATTATGGCTCCTTTCTCTGCACCCGAGTGTGTAATTCTACTTCCATCAACAACACCAGGTATTTTTAAAAAATATAACATACGAAGTACAAAGTAAATACTAAAATTACACAGCACAACCAAATACACGACTACTCTGTTCCGGTGTGCATCACAGAATTACAAAGTCAATTTTCATCTTCGGGCCCCGAATTAAGCAAAGAGCCCCATTTTAATAAAAAGTTGGTATGTCTTGTAGCACTGCAAGGATTTTTGAGGCTAAAGGGTGTAGTTAAAATTCAAAGTATGCTATATAGTGCTTATTGGGTTTTCAAGCCTATACGTGTTTTAGTTCTCTTAAAACCTTAAGTATTATAATCCTGCATTTTACTTTATTAATTGAACTTCGAATCTTAATAAATCTTGCTGTGACTACATGTATGTACATACCGGATGGGCCATAAGTCACGTTACTATTGAAATAAAGAATAACTTATTTATTTTTAAGAATAAAGCCAAGATCTCAATAAAAACGCATGATTGGAGAATTTTTCATTTTATTTTTGAAAGACAATGCCACATAAGTGATATCCATTTTCGGCCTTGCAAAGAAGATCTTTTAGAGTATTTTCCTGTAGAGATCTCAATATTTTCGACTGTAGTGCTAGTCCAGTCGTTGAAGGTAAAAATATGCTATTACCTCAGAATTCTTTGAACCTTGACCGATTGACGTGGAATTTGGTGAGTGGTTAGGGGATGGCTCAAGGAGCAAAAGTGACATAGCGCCGATGTGCGCTTTTACCCTGAGAGTGGATGCCACCCCTTCTCGGGGGTAGAAATTGTTCACTCAAAATAACCCCGGAAATAGATAGAGGGACAAATTCTAAGTAAAAAATATTCTATATAGTTTCTTCGATAGATTGATATTTTCCGAGCTATTCGCGATTGAAGACTTACAGCCGTATTCATAGTCGTTCGCCGGCGAGTCGCTGGAGTTTCGTTATGAATAGTATGTTGGCGGCACTGTACGTCTATGTCAAATGCGACGTTAGCAGGTTAGATTTTGTGTCAATTTCTGTCAAAACTGACGGAAAACCTAACCTGATAACCTCGAATTTGACATAGACGTACAGTGCGGCCAACATACTATTCATAACGTAACTCCGGCGAGTCGCTGGCGAACGACTATGAATACGGCTGTTAGATTTTTCGTGATAAAAATGCATGTTTTCGGACGGTTTTTCGCGAATAAGTCGAACACTTCGCATTCTATCAAATAAGTTGCAATAACCAAAAATGAAGCTTAGAAAACAGCAAAGAGATTGGTTTTTTATGAATGCTCTAGGTCCAAAATAGAAGAAGTTATGGCTCGTTGAAGAAGATTTTTTTTTTGCAACAACTTTGCTTGAAGTAATCAACGTTAATTAACCAAAAACCGATGCATTTTTCGGGAAAAACTTATAGAACATTTTTTGTAGTGATTGAAAAGACCTTTAAAATGAGCACTGTTAAAAGTCGATTGCATTATAACTAAGCGAGTTACGATGCAAAAACGGTGGGTAACTCGAATTTTTGAAAAAAAAATTAGCGCTAAAACCCCAGCCATTCCACCAGAATTGATATTGACCATTATCCCTTTACAAATTACTTTACTTTAGTATTACTCATGTAATCCAAAAGTTTTTCGACATGCTCAGACGTTGCATATTCAAAAAGTAAAGGGTTGAAGGGCTCGGGAGGGGTGGTCCGCGCACTATAATGCAAACTGCTAACATTTATATCTCCGTTATTCTTTTTCCTACAGAAATAAAACAAAAACTAAAATGTTCGTTAAGAAAAGATCCACATTTTCGTACTATATTATTTTTTGTTTTTTTCTTTAGTTTTAGGTATTTTCAAAATATGGTATGTTTTAAGAAATTTGAAAAATACGTTTTCCACTTTCATCATATTTTTTTCGCAAAATACGTATTCTAACCCTCCCAAACTTTTGGATTACATAAGTAATACTAAAATAAAGTAATTTCTAAAGGGATAATGGTTAATATCAATTCTAGTGGAACGGCTGGGGTTTTATCGCTCATTTTTTTTTTCAAAAATTTGAGAGACCCACCGTTTTTGCATCGTAACTCGCTTAGTTATAATGCAATCGACTTTTAACAGTGCTCATTTTAAAGGTCTTTTCAATCACTATAAAAAATGTTCTATAAGTTTTTCCCGAAAAATGCACCAGTTTTTCGTTAATTACTTCGTTGATTACTTCGAACCAAGTTGTTGCAAAAAAAAATCTTCTTCAACGAGCCATAACTTCTTTTAGTTTGGACCTAGAGCATTCATAAAAAAACAATTTATTTCCTGTTTTCTAAGATTCATTTTTGGTTATTACAACTTATTTGATAGAATGCGAAGTTTTCAACTTATTCGCGAAAAACAGTCCAAAAACATACATTTTTATCACGAAATATTTAAGTTTTCAATCGCGAGGAGCTCGAAAAATATCGATCTATCGAAAAAACTATATAGAACATTTTTTACTTAGAATTTGTCCCTCTATCCATTTCCGGGGTTATTTTGAGTGAACACATTTCCACCCCCGAGAAGAGGTGGCATCCACTCTCAGGGTAAAAGCGCACCTCTGGGCTATGTCACTTTTGCTCTTTGAGCCATCCCCTAACCACTCACCAAATTTCACGTCAATCGGTTAAGGTTCAAAGAATTCGGAGCGGAAAACCTTCAACGACTGGACTATGCTTGAACATTGTACTTGAGCTGCTGAATTGCCTGGGTCTTGTTTTACATTCGTTGTTTCAAATAAGACCAAAGAAAAGGGTCGAGTGCTATTAAGTCATGTGAATGAGGCGGCCAATTGAATCCTGAGTCTTCTTGAAATTATTTTCGCCAAAAATCTGATTTTTAAAATAAAATTCCATAATTTTAGTTCATTATTCCATTATGAATTTCTCCATTATAACTTTCTCAACTATCACTTATTTTTGATAATCAAAAAACAAAACAATGAAAAATAACTAAGTTATTCAATTTTTCAATGTTAACGTGACTTATGGCGTACCCAATATAATTATTATAATTCTACAACTTTTTATGTTCATCTTTTCTTAACACGAAAATGTTAATTATTTGTGGTTATATTATATTATTTGATTAGAGTGACTGAACAGACGATCGTATATAATTTTAACTCTTATAGAAGGTTTCCACTTTATCGTTTTAATATTTTACAATAATATTATTTTTTTGGTAGGCGACCAGCAAAATATGTAGATCCTCTCACCTGCTTACCATATTCTGATATCCAAAGCTTCAAACTAATCCGTGAAGCATATTATCAACAGCTGGAAGCCCATGGAGACAGAAATGATCCTGTAATGAGCAAGTGGTTAGAGTGGTACAACAGCAGTAAAGAGAAAAACAAGCCAACGAAGTTTGATAAAATTACTGTAAAATCATAAGTTTTCAATTATTGAAATTGCATGTTTGAAGTTTTGTAATGTAATATAATGGATGTTACTTTGTTCGTTTTCAGATGAAATTAAATATTTTCATGTAAAAATAGTAGAACAAGTATCTAGAGATCCAAAAAAAACTGTTCCTCAGCGGGCTGTGGAAATTCAACGTATGAATAATATGTTGGTGACACTGTACGTCAATGCCAAATTCGAGGTTAGCAGGTTAGGATTTGCGTCATTTTGTGTCAAAACTGACGGAAAACCTAACCTGATAACCTCGAATTTGACATTGACGTACAGTGTCACCAACATATTATTCATACGTTGAATTTCCACAGCCCGCTGAGGAACAGTTTTTTTTGGATCTCTCGATATAGTATATGTACGTTTTTATTTCCCATAAAATATATTTTGTAATGGATTATAAAAAATAAATTTTGGAAAAAGCTGTAAGTGTGGGTTATTTATTGGACTTACCTGTTATTTCCACTTAGGCATGTTTTTATTTTTTTCTGTAGATTTTACTATGGTACGGTCTTGCAAGTGTGCAACAAAATAGAGAAATTTATATTACTTTCATTTCGCCTCTTTTCTATTTGTGATGTCATAGATTCTATGAAGTGTAAAAAAGTGTTATAGACTATTAAGTGTGGCAGTACCTACTCAAGAAAATAAGAAAAAACTGCCTTTGAACGTGGGTTTGAATTTGTGTTTTAAGGGAGCTACAGCACAGAGAAGTAATAATAATAATAATATATCTTTATTGTCGGAATTTCCTAATATACAACATAATTAACAATTTAAATTTACAGTGTATAGAATAAAAACACAATATTTAACAAAATTACATAATTTAAATTTAACAAACCTACATCATCTTATCACCATATTTTAAACATCACCTTAAAAGGAATATAAGTACATAAGTACAATTAATACAAGTACTATAACATTCAATAATATGTAGGTAAGTATATATGTCTTTACGCCTCTCTAATGTTTTTTAATAATAATCTGAAAACATTTAAAGTGGAGGCGCTTTTTATATAGTTTGGAAGCCTATTAAATTCATTTAGGCCTTTAAAGAAGATGGAGTTTATGCTCCTTTTATAATTCGTTCTTATACTGTGAAAATCGTTTCCAACTCTAGTAAAATGCTTGTGTACTTTCGTGTTTCTAGTTAAATATTTATTGAAGTATGCAGGTTGGATATCGTTAATTATTTTAAAAATAAAGTAAATTCTGTCATGAACCAATAGCCACTGTAAAGTCGTGAGCATTATCTGGATTAGAGTATATCTATTACACCTTAATATTACCCTCATTCCTGTTTTGTAACTTTTGTAGCTACGAAATACGATTAAATTAAACATATACATTAATGTTGCATAATAATCAAAATGAGGTTTAATAATGCAGTTGTAGCAGGTAACTCTAGCATATAGCGAAAGTGATTACGAAATTCTACTAAAAATATAAAGTTTTTTTGAGATTTTTGTTAAAATATACTCTGCATGTTTAGCCATTGTAAGTTTATTATCTATTATTCACCCTAAATACTTCATATGTTCTTCAAATATAATATCTTCATTATTAATCAAAATTTTCAAGTTTACATCTAAATTTTTATGTTTAAATTTGGTCGTTATTACCATAGCTTTCTTTTTTGACACATTTAATTTTAATTTGTTTGTATTTAAAACCAATTCAATATTTTTTAGGGAAGCATTTAAACTGCTTACTGCTCTTTTTATATCTATATCAGTCACATAAATAAGTGTATCATCTGCAAACAGCTTTATGTAGTGAGAACCATCAATATAACTGATATCGTTCAAATAAATTATGAGGGATGCTCTGTTAATAGTTAGTAGCAGGCCATGGAAGCTCAATTGGCTAGAAACAATTGCAACAATTGAATGTCGCATTAGTTGACATTTGTTACCCACAATTGTCAAACGTTCCGATTTCCTTGTGAAACGTAGTTAATTTTGTAAGTTAAGTAGTTGTGCATTTTTAATTCAGTTAAAATCCGCATTCCGCAAACTGCCTTTAGAGCTATGATTTTCTATGTCTATAAAAGACAGTTAGGATACCAGCAAAGCCATGAAAATTTGATAGCAACTTTTGGTGGTGCTGCTTCTTTATTATCCGCTATTAGTCATTGGTTCCGCGAATTTCGACGAGGGCGAGAGCTGCTAGAAGACGAAGCAAGACGTGGAAGACCTGCAGAAGCTGCCTGTTCAGAAAATGTTGATCGTGTGGCAAGCTTGATTCGGTCCAATCGAAATATTACTTATAGGGAGATGCAGGAGGAAGTGAAAATTGGATCCTCGGCGGTGAATACCATTTTGCATAAACATTTTGGAGTAAGAAAGCTAGCAAGTCGTTGGATACCGCACTTGCTCTCAGAAAGTTAAAAACAGGATCGAGTAGACTGGTGTAAATTTATGTTACAAAAATTTGATGGAGGAGCTTCTAAGCAAGTGGCATACATTGTAACAGGTGACGAATATTGGGTATAGAGTTATGACCCTGAAACTAAACAGCAGTCTAGTGTTTGGGTATTTGAAGATGAAGACTTGCCCACAAAAGTAATTTGTGGCAGAAGAGTCTATAAGAAAATTATTGCTTTTTTTTCCGCCGAAGTGGCTCTGTTGCTGATCCACTTGAAGATCGCAGAAGTGTTAATTCTAAATGATACTGCAAAGTGGCTTTACCACAGATGTTTGGAAAATTACAGATAGGTCGCCAAAGGACCGGTTTGTGTAACATCTTAGTCCATCATGACAACGCATCCTTCCGCACAGCTGCCAGAACATTGGATTTTTTGAAAGATTTGGGAGTTCAATTGGTAACTCATCCTCCATATAGCCTAAATCTGGCGCCATGCGACTTTTTTTTGTTTCCAACTGTTAAAAAAATGATGCGAGGTAAAAGATTTTCCAGCGCAGATGCAGCAGTTACAGAATTTCAAAGAATTTTTGAGGATCTTTCAGAAAATGAATTTTCCAAATGTTTTAAAAAGTGGTTTCAAAGAATGCACAAGTGTATTAGTCTGAATGGTGAATATTTTGAAAAACAATAAAGATTTTTTGTTAAAAAATGCAACGGTTTTTTAATAACTAACTATCTTCAGCGCAACCCTCGTATAAACAACAAAGGCCTCAAAACACTGCCTTACGGGACTCCTATATTATTTAGTACTAACTATTACTAGCTGTTACTCGCGACTTCGTACGCGCAAGGTTCGTTATTTGTGTATGAAATAATAACTAATTATTTCCTGTCATCCCATCCCATCCCCGTCGAGTCCCGTAGTGTCGCGCCCCGTACCATCCCCTCCCCTCCTATCCCCACCCTTCCCGTCCTGTCCTGTCCAATCCCATCCCGTCCTGTTCCTCCCCCCTCCCATCCCTTCCCTCCCATCCCTTCCCGTCCCGTCCCATTATCTCCTATTTTCACCTTCAGGGGACAAATTTCCAAAAACTTTGAATGACAGTTCAAAATTTGATCTTACAAAATTCCAACCCCTTTTTTACTCCTTTAAGGGTTGAATTTTCAAAAATCCTTTCTTAGCAGATGCCTACTCCCTATGAGAAATTTGCCTGCCAAATTTCAAATGCCATTTTCGCAATCAACGTCCCAAAAAACCTCAATAACGACACCCATATCGAATTTTAGGCTTACTTACCACATTTCATCCCCTAAGAGGTTAATTTTCGGAAAATCACGAAATACCTGTTTGCTTATTTGTTTTTAGGAGTACCTACTTCTATGAAGTTTTAAGTTGAAATGTCTATTTAATATTATTTTTCCATACAAAATTGGAACCCCCATTTTACCCCTTTAGGGGTTGAATTTTGAAATATCCTTCGTTATTCCTTGTATACATCATAAAGGAAACGTCTGTGCAAAATTTCAGCTTTATAGGTCCAAGGGTTTGGGCTGGGCGTTGATGAGTGAGTCAGGACTTTCATTTTTATATACAGGGTGTTAATTAAGTACGTAGACAAACTTTAAGGGGCGATTCCTTGATCAATTCTAAGATAAAAAGTTCATACAAACATGGGGCCTAAACGGCTTCCTTTTCGAGATACAGGGTGTTGAAATTTAAACAAATTTTTTTTTTCAAAAATCTGGAAAACGCCTAGAGGTATTGTAATGAAACTTGGTGTATGTCAGTATTTCATAAAGTGGCATTGTTTGGTCAAAATAAATTTAATTTATTTTCACCAATGGCATGCATCGGGGCTACCTCAGTTACCTTATTTCAAAAAAATCTGGTACGCCACTGTTTTTTAGTCAATACGACAAGTTTTTTAGCTTTATCCATTGAAACTGTACAAAAGATTTATCTTTTATTTTTTTGATAGAATAAACATTTTGTGAGAAAAATGGAAAAATCTGTAACAGCAATTTCGTACATTGGACGTTAATGGGACCTAACCGGCTTTGTTTTCAAAATACGGTTTAAAGAAGCTTTTAAAAAATGTTATTTAATAAAAAAACAATCTTACAATAGCTACAAAACTTTTTTCTAAAAAACAGTGACGTACCAGATTTTTCTAAAATAAGTTAACTGAGGTGGCCCCGATGCACGCCACTGGTGGAAATAAATTAAATTTATTTTGACTGAACAATGCTACTTTATGAAATGCTAACCTACACCAAGTTTCATTAGAATACCTCTATCCGTTTTCCAAATTAAAAAAAAATTGTTTTTGTTTAAACTTCAACACCCTGTATCTCGAAAACGAAGCTGTTTAGGTCCCATGTTTGTATGAACTTTTTATCTTAGAATTGATCAAGGAATCACCCCTTAAAGTTTGTCTACGTACTTAATTAACACCCTGTATATAGATTTATTTTTGTTCTTTGATAACGATTTGTTAGGTAGTCTTTCAACTTCAACTATGTCAGGGCCAACATATTTACACCGTAATATTTTAACTTTTGTAATAAAATATCTACTTATAGTTTCGAATGCTCCCTTGAAATCTAGAAAAACAGTTAAAACATATTTATCGTTGTCAATACTTTTCTTCCATTCAGTTAGTATATATTGCAGTGCTGCCTTGCACGAATGATTTTTTCGAAATCCTGTTTGGTATTCTAAGAATAAATTATTTCCATTAAAATATTTGACTAGTTGATCATGAACTACAATTTCCAGTATTTTTTCGAGACATTGGGCGAAAATTACATGCTTCATTATATATATATGTCAGCTCTGCAGGCCTTCAAGGCCCTTGGCTTGGTTGATTATTTTCCTCCATTCGCCCCTATTTTTTGCTCTTTCTTTCCAGTCATGTATTCCCAAAAGGTGTAGGTCTTCTTCCACGCATCTTATCCATTCCTTCTTTGGCCTTCCTCTTCCTCTCCTTTCACCTGGTGCTTCTAGTAAAATTCTTTTTGCCACTCTTTTTCCGTTCATTCTCAGTATGTGTCCAATCCACCTTAGTCTTTGCATTTTAATGACGGTCACTATGTCTGGTTCCTTGTATAGATTTTTGAGCTCTACGTTTGTGCGTCTTCTCCATGTTTCATCTTCTTTGATTCCTCCGTATATCCTCCTTAATATTTTCCTCTCCCATACTCTGAGTTTCTGTTGTGTCTCTTGGTTTAGTACCCAGGTTTTGCTCGCATACAACACTGCTGGTCGGATCACTGTTTTATAGATCTTAGTTTTCACCTTCCACGACACATTTTTTGCACTGAACACTTTCCATAAAGCACCTGCACTTTTATTCCCTGCTGTTAGTCTTTTTTCTATTTCGTTGGTTTGATTCCCATTTTTCGATACTTCTGTTCCTAGGAATTTGAAGTTCTCTACGTTTTCAAAAATGTACTCCTTCCCCAATTCATTTCGTATCTTTAAATTTTCCTTGACGATGCTTTTTCTTCTGGTCATTTCCATGTATTTTGTCTTTCTCTCGTTTATTGTTAGGCCGTATTTTCTTGATGTTTTCTCTAGTCTTTTTATTAATTCTTTAAGTTCTTCCTTGGTTCTGGCCATTATTGTTATGTCGTCAGCATAAGCTATGCATTAGTGTGAGTTCTAGTTCTATGGATTCTCTATTTAGTTTGCTCTCTCTTATAATTTTTTCTAATATAATGTTGAAACGAATCGCTGAAAGTGGGTCTCCTTATCTTAGACCACTATTTGTGCTGAAACTTTCCGACACGTCTCCTTGGAACTGTATTTGGTTGTCTGTTTCTATTAGCGTCATCTTCACTAATTTTACCAGCTTGTCTGGAATCCCTAATTCCTTCATGGCCTCTAGGAGTTCTGTTCTTTTTACGCTGTCGTACACTTGTTTATAGTCAATGAACAATGTGTGTAGATGAACCCCTCTTTCCAACAGCTTTTCTTGGATTTGTTTTATTGTGAAGATCTGGTCGGTCACTGATCTGTCTTGCCTAAAACCACATTGGTACTCTCCTATTATCTGCTCAGTATATGGTCTCAGCTTTTCCTCTATTATCTTGGCAAGCACTTTATGCTTCATTAGTATTTGATATTTTCGGTATAGGTGTTACTGTGCTTACCTTAGGCTGATCAGGAAATGCCTCTTTTCTTAATGAAGTGTTAATAATAATAATAATATCTTTATTCTTTCACAAAAAAAAAATACATGCAAAGTAATATCAGTGAGTAAATACAAAAATAAACACAAATAATTGTGAAAGAATCCCAAGGTGAAGTTCAGATGTGCGAGGATAATTCCTATCGCACCCTGTTCTACCACTTAAACCTTGAAGATTTTGAATTGAAGCGAAATATATGTAAACATATTTTTTAAGACATAACAACACAAAAATAATAATATAAAATAACATAAGCTAGAAAATTATTCAAATTATGAAATTATAAATTATGTAACGAATGTGAAGCACTAATCCTAGAAAAACAAATGCTAAACTAAAGAAAAACTAAATAAAAAACTAAATAGAATCTAGAACAACATAACACTAGTCAGTACCTACAAAGCAGCACAATTAGTCATTTATTGACGAGTAAGCAATATTTTTGTAAGATTTCTTTTAAATGAATTAGTTGACAAACGTTTTAACGATTCAGGTAAAGAATTGTATATTTTATAAATATTAAATGAAAATGAACGTTCAAACAGGGCAGTTGTGTGTTTCGGGGGCGTGATAATTCCTTTGTTTCTGATGTTGATATTGTGCACATCAGTACGGAAAGAAATCTTACTAGTAAGATATGACGGAGTCTGAAATAAAACGATTTTGTGGAACAAACAAGCTGACCAAAGATAAAAACGATTATTCATATTCAACCACTGAATATCAGAAAGTTTATGTGAAATCCTATCAAATTTTCGTATTCCAAAAATGTAACGAAGACAAGAATTCTGTACTCTTTGGACTCTTATTCTATCAATAGAACTTAAACAAGGAAAATATAGAGGGCTACAAAAAGTAAACTGTGATAAGACTGGAGATTCGCACAGTGCAGTTTTGATTTTAACGGAAAGGTAATGTCTGTGAGGATATAATAAACGAAGATTTATATAGGCTTTTTGTATGTTTTTAGAAATGTGATTGGAAAATCTGAGGGAATTGTCCAAATATAAGCCTAAATTTTTTGCACACTGAACTAAAGGAATTTGGGTATTGTTAACTTTAATATCTAAATTTTGAATATCACAACATACGGTTTTTTTCCTAAAGACCATAATTTGTGACTTAGATGGATTTAAAAACAAACTGTGTTTCTGAGATAAAACGTACAAGCTCTCTAAGTCATTATTAATTACATTTACAGCATTGGCAATATCAGAAGGATTAAAAGAATAATATAGCTGAGTATCATCAGCATATGCATGGTACTTACAGTATCTAATACAATCAATGAAGGAGGAAGTATAAATAGTGAATAACAAGGGACCAAGAATGGATCCTTGTGGGACTCCAGATTTTAAATAAACTATAATAATAATAATAATAATAATTCATTTATTTCTAAAGAAAATTACATTTTTTTTCCACAAACTGGACAATAAACAAACGTAAAATGTAAAAGTATGTAATGTAACCACCCCAGGCTAAAACTTCAGAAATAAACGACATAACCGAATAAGCTCACAGAAGTTAAAACTTGTGCGTGAGCTATTGCTTTAATATCTAAATATTGTATGGAGATCAGTGGTAGTAATGAAAAATTTCGTTTTTTTCCGTTTTAGTATACTGATTGGTGCTTAGTCTATGTATTTTTTATGTCAATAAGGTCATGTATAGTATTTCTAGGCATATTTTGCATCCAGGCCTTAACTTTTGCTTTAAATGTTTTATTGTTACTGCAATTTTTAATTGAATGAGGTAGCATAGAGTAGATTCGTGGCGCAATATAGTTGTAGGAACGCTGTCCAATAGTTTTGCTGGCATTTTCAACCTGCGTTTGAGCATGAAATTTATATCGTGTATTATACTCATGTTCGATATCTTTTAAGCTATATCTCGTTTTGTGTTGTAAAACAAGTATTTTATAGCAATATAACTGACGGATATCTAGCAAATTACATTCTTTAAATAACACATCACTTGAAAATGTACGGTCTTTATTAAATATAACTTTTAAAAAATATTTTTGAAGAACTTCTAAATTAATCAGATGGTATTTTAATATGCCCCCCCAGCCAACAATTCCATACTGTAAGTGGGATTCGACCCATGAATGATAAATAATTTTTAAGAATTTAATATCCAATATTTGTTTTAGTTTTCTGAAATGAAATAAGATAGATCTCAATTTTTTTTAAATTAAATTTACATGTACATCCCATTTAAGATTTTGGTCTATTATTATTCCTAAATAATTTATATTTTTTACTTCCTCAATCTCGTAAATTGTTTTACCACCTCGAATAATTAATTTATCAAATGTTATCTTTTTATTTACATAGCAACTAAAAGCTATAAATTTGGTTTTCTTAAAATTCACCGATAATACTTGTTAAAGATATATTTTCTCACCACTTTAAGACAATATTCTTTATTCCGAAAAAATACAAAAATAAGGGGGCACATCTAACACATCGATATTCAATACCTAAGTTCTTAACTTGTCCTGTGTCCTTAATTGTAACAACTTAAAAACACACAACGGTCTTCACCCGCCCAAAACCTGCTTGTTCTTCCACGTTCGGCGATAGACTGCGCGTTCCCCCTCCCGCACATCCGCTCGTCAACTCCGCGTCCCCTAGCGGCGCACTTCCGTAGCACTCACCCGCGAAACGCTGAATTTAAAATATTTATCACTCGGCCATTCCTGATTTTACGACCTCCTGGTTCGTTGCTCGGGAAACGCTCGGATGTCCTCGTTGATCTCCGCCTCCCTCCAACACGTAATCCTTGAACCGCAATGGCCTCCCCACCTCTCGCTTCGTTCGAAGGTTAACCGGTCTCGCTGCCACCGTTACAGCACCTGATGTTGTTTGACCCACTTCGGAATCTCGCGTTGCTCGCCTTGAAGCGGCGACCTTGACCTCGTTCTCGTCCTCCCCGCATGCGACGTTGTCACGTTTCTTGCCTCCACTAATCCGGATAGGTTCCTCTAGTTCGCTCGTAGATTCGTCCTCTCCGCTTTCGTTCTCCACTGGATTTTTGTACACTTTCAACCTGGACACGTGCACTTGGGTCGTGAAGTTCCTGTTCGCACCATCTGCCACTGTATTAATCCTATAAGTGTCATTCCCTAAATCTCCGGTCACTGTGTATGGGCCCTTATATTTTCTTTGTGTTTTTACCGGTTCCCCCGTGGAAACTGGCGGAGAACGCACGTAAACAATGTCCCCGACGTTAAATCCTTCGTGTTTATACCGTTTACGGTCAAACCGCTCCTTATATTTTATCTGCTCGTTTGTAACCTTTTCACGCACTTCGTCCTGTAACTTCGCTGGTAATACGTAATCGTCATTGTTTCCCGCGAATTCCCGTAAAGCACCATCGTGAAAGTTAGCTCGAAATCCATACAATGCTTCGAATGGCGTTTTCCCTGTAATTTTATTTACCACACTATTCGCGTCACGTTGTACTTCCTTTAAACAACTGTCCCACATTCGCTCCGTTTTCATTTTCGTTAAAATCGCCGGCGTAATGGTCCTATTCACTCGCTCGCAGACTCCGTTCGCTCGAGGATGTCTTGTGCTATTTAGCACGTGACGTATCCCATTACTCGCGCAATACTGTTCGAACCCGTCAGCTGTGAAGCTGGTTCCGCGATCCGTCACAATCATCGCTGGTAGACCAAAATCGTTCACAAAATCGCGCAAACACTTCAATGTACTGCTCGTTTTTGTGCTCGGCACCGCATAAAGTCTAATAAACCGTGTGAGAGCATCAATTACTACCAAAACGTGGGCGTTCCCTCGCGCACTTTTCAAAAAGGGGCCTAGATGGTCCAAATGGACTCTTCCCATCGGCCTCTTCGGAGAAGGTATCGGGTGCAACTCTCCCGCTTGCTTACCTCCAGGTATTTTCACCAACAAGCATTCTACGCAAGAACGAATGTGCTGTCTGACGTAATGCCTCAGTCCAGCGAACCAATAATTTCTTAATATTAAATCCACTGTTCGCTCCACACTAAAATGACCCGCCATATCATGGAATTTAATTACCGTACTTTTCCGCATGCTAGTCGGGATTACAAAAAGTTCTCGGATTTTCCCGTTTACAGTAACTTCGCGCACTAATCGTCCGTTACGTAACTTGTACTTTTGAACAACCTGTTTTTCGTCTTTATCACGCTCACTATTCGGCAACTTGAGCACTCTTATTATTTCTTGTAACTTATGATCGCTGCTCTGGATTAACAAAATCCACTCCTCTTCTGGCATTATATTGTAAACCTCCAGACGTTGTTCGTAGATTTCTTCCATCGTGTCCGTGGCTGCTTCCACTGGAGATCTACTCAATGCATCCACGTGCTGCATCTTCTCGCCTTTCCTAAATTTAATCTCAAAGTCAAATTCCTGAAGTAAATGGCTCCACCTAGCAATTTGTGCGTTTGTAGTTTTTTGCATATTTAAGTATACCAACGCTTGACAATCGGTTACCACTGTGAAATGCATATGCAGCAATAATGGCCGCAATCTGTCCATACACCAAACGACCGCCATCAGTTCGAGCCTGCTACTGTGATATCTCGACTCTGCATCTGTCGTTTTTTTTTGACACCGCGTATACCAAATGCATTTTCCCGTCTGCCCCTCGTTGTAACATCATCCCCGCTAAACCAACTGCACTCGCGTCCGTATGCAGTTCTGTATACGAACTCGGATTATACAGCTGCAAGACCGGCGCTGACGTCAAAGCGTCCTTCAACTCGTCAAACGCCACCTGCTGTTTGTCTGTCCACATAAAAACATTGTCTTTCCGCGTTAAATCGCTTATCGGTCTCACTTTCACCGCATATCCTTTCACGAAGCGTCTAAAAAAACCTGTTAATCCCAGCCATCGTTTTACTTCGCGCACATTTCCCGGTCGCGGAAAATTCTCTATGACCTTCACTTTCGCTGCACCTGGGGAAATTCCCTCCGCAGATAATTTGAATCCTAAAAAGTCCACGCTTGAAGCACCAAAATGACATTTGCGTAGCTTCATCGTAAGATTCGCGGCACGGAAGGCCTCGAACACTTGTCGTAACCGCTCCAACATATCGTCCCAGTTTTTTGCTGGTATCAGCACGTCATCTAAAAATGCCATCGCGACCTTGTTCCTCAAAGGCCCTAGTACTCGCGTCATTAGCCTAGCAAAGTTCGATGGACTATTGCACAATCCGAAACACATTCGCGTGAATTCCCCCGTTTCATCTGGCGTAACAAAAGCTGTTTTACACCTAGACCCTTTCGCTAACGGTAACTGAAAAAACGCGTGTGCTAAATCCAAGGTAGTGAACATTGTACACCCTGCTAAATGTTCAAATTGATCATCCATGTTCGGCAATGGATAATGTTCTTTCACTGTCTGTTGGTTCAACTTTCGAAAATCTACCACTAGCCTTGGCTCCTGTGAACTTTTCGCCACTAATAACACCGGCGACGCGTATGGCGAAGTGGTATCTGTCGCAATACCATTTGCCTTCCACTCGCGCACGATTTTTGCGATGGTTTCTCGCTCGTGTGCAGTCACCCGATAAGCTCTCGTACGCACCGGCACATTATTGTCAACTATGTTCATTTCCATTAACTGGGTACAACCTAGTTCGCTTAAGTTTTGCGCGAAACACCCCCGAAATTCGTTCACCAAGCTTGTTAGGTTCCGCAAATCTCGCTCCGATATTTCTTCGCTCACGTTTAATTGTTCACTTGTAATCGCTTCTCTGCATAATTCAATTTCCATCACGCTCATTTCTTCTCCACAAATATTCTTCGAATCAATGTTCACACCGAATTCCCGAATTTTGTCTATCTTTTCGCCTTTCACTACGAAGTTTGCATCGTCACTTTCGTTGGCTACTGGCACCGTGAATTTGCCTCCATTTATGTCCACACTCACGAAGTTTATGCTCCTGGGTTCCAAACTTTGATCTTCCGTAGCAGTTATATCTACTGATTGCGTGGAAACTGGCAAATTAATTTGCGCAAACGGTTCCTCACTACGCAAACCAAAATGCAGTACATCGTCTACCCGCACATATGCTAACTCAGGGTGTTCGGTAAAGTTCTGCCCCAGCAATACACGTAGATTCTGTACCCCACACGGAACCACGTAAAAATTCACATCTTCTACGTTAATTCCATCTAGATTCACTCTAGCTTTCGCAAAACCTTTGCTGATTACCGCACTGCTTCCGAATCCTGTCAGTCTGTTTTCCGTTTTTTCAACTTTTAATTTTAAATCTCTCGCGGCTTCCTCAGTCACTGTGCTCACCGTAGCACCAATGTCAATGAAGCATTTTATCGCTTCTTGCTCGTTTATTTTAACATTCCGTATGAACTTCGTTGCCGCACTTTCTGCTAAATTCTTTGGTTCAGTCCCTATTCTCCACACTTGATTCACAGATTCACTTCTCTGCGTCACACGTTCTGGACATTCTCTGCTGATGTGGTCCGGTTTTTTACAATTGAAACATACCACTTTTCTTGGTTTAGTGCATTCTCTGGCTAAATGCGATGGTTCACCGCAGTTGAAACACTTCCACTTCTCCTTCTTCACTTCAGGATGCTTTTGTGCACCCGGTATGGCTGGTTTCGTTGCTTCCTGAGGTTCACTTTTCACCCCGACGAAGCTGCTGCTATTGTTTTGGGGTTTGTGTGGCTTTTCACTTTTTCCTGCCCGGAAACGTCCACTCCTCGCATCACCGATTTCTTCGCACTCTTGCAGGTCCTGTAACAACTCCACTTCGTTGCCTTGAGTTTTTCCCATTGCCACATTACACAAATCCTTGTTCCACAATCCTACTAAGATTTGCGCTTTGGTTTCTTTAAAACTTAGCTTAACGTCCTTACACAATTTGAATTTTTCGTGAAAGTAGGAATTTATGCTTTCATTCCGGCTCTGCACCCTCGCTGTCATTCGCTTCCACTTCTCCGTTTGCGACAACTCTCCACTGAACATTTCTTCAAATTTCTCCGAGAATTCGTCGAATGTTTTTAACTTCTCCCAGTTACTTTCATGCCAATGTTTTGCACCTCCAACCAAATGTGTACGAGCTGTTTCCAAAGTGAAAGCATCTGGCCACCGGTGCAATAGCTGCATACTTCTTATGTTAGCTATCCACCTTTTTGCTTCACTTTTACTTTCTCCATTAAATGTACTGATTGTCCTCGTTAAATCAGGCATTATGTGATATGCCATTTGATTTCCCGTAACCGCACTCCCGGCACTACTCGTTTGCCCGGCTGTCACTTGTGTGATAAGTCTTTCAAACAAAGCGTCTCTTCGTCTGTTCTCTGCTGTCATAATCTGCATCATTCTGATTACATCACTGTCAGTATTCACTCGATTATTGTCCGCGTTCGCGTTCACCTCCGGCGTGTTAAAGCTTGAACTTCCCGCCCGATCCAAATTTCCCACCTGTTCACCCAACATGATGAGGTCGTCGCTCTCGCTGTCACTACCTCTCACTCCCCCACTTTGTCCCTCGCGTTCACAGCGCAGTTGCAAACGCGCCTGGAACCTCTCGAACTCGTCGGTCATCCTCTCGAGAATCTTCGTTCGCTTCCGTAAAATGTTCCAATCACGTTCGCTTTTCCCCTTCTCGTCGACGTGTCGCTACGTCACTTCCTTTCTCGATGCACAAGATGTTCACGCCCCTAACGGTCAAATTACAGGCTGGCGCTCCATCCGTCGTCGGCCATGTTGACACGTTACCACAGCACTTGAATATTCCGTTTTTCTTGCTTTTTCGCTCGCCTTGGGCACTTGTGGACACGTCCCTCTGCTCTATTTCCCCCGGAAATCACGCAGACACGGAAGTATCCCACTTCTGAACTATGTTAAAGATATATTTTCTCACCACTTTAAGACAATATTCTTTATTCCGAAAAAATACAAAAATAAGGGGGCACATCTAACACATCGATATTCAATACCTAAGTTCTTAACTTGTCCTGTGTCCTTAATTGTAACAACTTAAAAACACACAACGGTCTTCACCCGCCCAAAACCTGCTTGTTCTTCCACGTTCGGCGATAGACTGCGCGTTCCCCCTCCCGCACATCCGCTCGTCAACTCCGCGTCCCCTAGCGGCGCACTTCCGTAGCACTCACCCGCGAAACGCTGAATTTAAAATATTTATCATACTTTTTGATCAAACCAGTTTTTTAATAATTGCAAATCCTTTTCAGCTAAGATTTTTAATGAGTCCCACGAATCCGCAGTATATAGCACTACGGTATCGTCCGCAAATGCTGAAATATTACCCACGGTATCTAAACACAACAGATCATTAATATAAATAGAGAATAAAATTGGACCGAGAACTGTGCCTTGTGGAACTCCACATTTAACTTCTAGAGGGTTGCTCAGCTCATCCGCAATTTTTACATACTGTGTTCTGTTTTTTAAATAGTTTTCCATTAAGGTTAAAGAAATTCCTCGAAAACCCATACATTCCAATGTTGATATTAATTCATTATGATTTACCGTATCGAAAGCTTTTGCTAAGTCCAAGAACACACCTAAAGCACATCTTTTTGCGTCTAAAGCCTTATAAATATTATCTGTTAGATGAGCAATAGCATTTTCTGTTGATATACCCTGTTTAAACCCGAATTGTCGGTTTGACAGTAATTTATATTTATCTAAATATTTTAGAATTCTCTGCTTTATTATTTTTTCTGCTATTTTAGCTAAATTTGAAATAAGAGAAATTGGCCGGTAGTTGCCAATGTCTAATTTATCACCTTTCTTAAATATGGGTTTAACTACGCCCACTTTAAAGGCAGATGGATAAATACCTGTTTCTAACATTCTATTCATTATGTAAGCAAAAGGTTTCTTTATATACTGAACAATTAACTTTAAAATTTCTGACGTTATATTATCTAGTCCAGGTGATTTACCAAGTTTCAAATTATTAATACATTTTTCTATTTCGTAAGAATCTGTGGGATGCATATAAATTGTATTGTTTGAAGCTTTTCTTTTCCCTACTTTGTTAAGTGGTTTAGGTACATCTCCAGCCATTTTCTCCCCAACTTCTACAAAATACTTATTAAACTCATTAGCCAAATCTTTTTTATGTGTAATCATTGAATTGCCCACTTGAATTTGTTTTATATCTAGACATCCTTTTTTTTTATTTACAATATTATTAACAGTATTCCATAAGGCTTTATTTGAGTTTTTGTTTTCATCAATTTTGTCCCTATAATACTTGATTTTTGTTTCTTTAATTAGTTTACATAAAATGTTTTTAAATTTTTTATATTCGTTAAGAATTTCTAAATTATTTGGTTGCGCTACAGATTGCTTATATAATTCATTTTTTGTATTTACCGATTTCAAGATTCCATTTGTTATCCATGGGTTGCGCTTTCGCTGGTTAGATTTTATAAATCGTATGTTTGTTGCTGCATTAACGGCATTTTTTAGTCTATTAATGAATATATTCACTAAATTATCCACATCCTCTGTTTCATAAATCTCAAACCACGCTTCTGTTTTTAAGTTATTAATTAGTTTGGTTTTGTCTAATTTAGCAATTTTATTTCTGTTTGTTTCAAGAGGGGTCCTGCTTTTTTTTAAGTTAATCGATGAAATTATGGGAAAATGATCGGTAATGTCAATTTTCATAGTAAAAGCATTAATTTTGGAGGGCTTACTGTTTTTTAAAAATATATGATCTATACAAGTTTTTGAATCGTTTTGCACTCGCGTGTATGCATTTATCAATGAAATGAATCCTTCTTCCCCCATTATATTAAGGTAGTCTTGACAATAATCATGTTTAGACTTGATATCAATATTTATATCACCCACAAAAAAGTAAAAATCTGCATTAATCTTAGTAATATCATTTAAATACTTTTGTAAATTTTTGTTAAATTCATGAACACATGTTGCATGCGGTCTGTAAACAGCGCTCACTACAACTGTACTGCCTGAGATAAAGAGAGTTGCTTTAATGCTTTTTATATCGCCTATGCTAATAATTTCAGCATTGTAATTATAAGAATCTTTTATATACATTACTACTCCATCATTTTGATTAATGTTACCCTCATTATAAATTAAATTAAAACCTGGAATATCAAAATAATTTTTGTCGCTTATGTTCCAAGTTTCTGTGAAAATAATGCAATCAAATTTATAGTCTAATTTATTTAATAATATAAGTGTTTCATCA
This sequence comes from Agriotes lineatus, assembly GCA_940337035.1. Taxonomy (NCBI): domain Eukaryota; kingdom Metazoa; phylum Arthropoda; class Insecta; order Coleoptera; family Elateridae; genus Agriotes; species Agriotes lineatus. The sequence goes on from CALNHX010000283.1 coordinate 251,763, forward strand.
ATGTTTTTATTTATACTTCTTATATTAATGTGAAAAATAGTAAAATTTGTTTTTGATAAACTATCGTTTGTTATAGTGATGTAATCGTTTACGTCATTTATCTCTGCAGTCTCCACCTCAAAGTACGAAAAATCCCTTATATATTGATCCATTTAAAGGAAAAAAAAAATTTTAAATATATATATGTATACAACTTAGATAACTACCTATTATAACCGTTTGTAAAAATAGAATGCTTTCGCGTAAAATAAAACACAAATGAATAAGACTTCGCTATCACCCATACAGCCACGTACAAAACCTAACACAATAATTTTATCGCCATGCCAAATGTTTATACAATATCGCTAACGGAATTTATAGATTTTATTTCATTGTTAACACTTACGCAGATTCTACCGTCCTTTGACCACACATTTTTGTATCCATATTTATCTTCAGCTGCTTTTAGAAGCTTTACTCTGTTTGCCGTTAAATCTTCTTTAATTGATATCCCGCTGCCTTTTAACATTTTCTTCTTTCCAAAAACCAATGCACGTTGTTGATAGGAAACGAATTTGATTATAATTGGTCTACTACTGCCAATTTTAATTTTTCCAACACGATGTTGATATTAGATATATTATCTTGCAACTTAGTTGCCGTTCTATTCTCGAAGTGTAAAGTTGTGCTCGAGTGTGCTTGGTGACAAAGGCAAGATAAGTACGACCTTCGGGTCAAATATTTATTCGGATTATTTCCTACATTTGTTATTTGTATTTTACGTTAAATAATTCAAATATTGGCTGTCATGGCCAACTACAACAACCTTTATGAAGCCCAATCTGGACAAACAAACACTCCGATCTACATCAATCAAAATTCACCTATACAATACACGCCAATTAATCATGTGCCTAATTACTCACAACAAATAATGCACCCACAAATTCAACAACAGCAAATACCATACTGCAGTCAACCTCAACAAAATTACAACTCAAGGCCGCCCCCGATTAAATTATCCCGCACTGATAATAAATGGCAAATCGTCCAACATAATAAAAGACCACGCAGTCCTGAACTATCACCAAATAACAGTTCAGAATACTGGTTAGGCACCACACCATCAACAAGCAACAGATTTGAAGCCCTAAATAATGAGGTTAATGAAGAAGAAATGCCAGCAGATGACCAGACCACAGATAAGAAGAAAGAACCCAAACCGCCACCTATATTCGTTTATGGAGTTGAAAATATTAAACCTCTAATAACATTGCTGGATAGCATTGCAAAAGAAAAGTATGTTCTAAAGGCTTTACATAATGAGCAAGTCAAAATACAACCATTGGAAGGAGAAATTTACAACATAATTACAAAAGCTTTAGACGTAAAGTCAACAAAATATCACACATATAAAGCTAAAAATGACAAAACTTTCAGAGTTATCCTGAAGAACATACACCCTTCAACTGAAACAGAAACCATTAAGCAAGAACTACAAAAACTAGGACATGAAGCTGTCAACATATGGAACATCAAAAATTTTAAAACCAAAATCCAACTACCAATGTACTTCGTGGACTTGAAGCAAAACGACAACAATAAAGAAATCTACAAAATTAAATTATTTATGAATAATGTAGTTCAGTTTGAAGCACCCCGCCCTAAAAGAGAGGTACCCCAATGCATTAGATGTCAGAGCTACGGACATACAAAAAATTTCTGTCATAAAGAGCCACGCTGTGTTAAATGCTTAACAATGCATTTGACCAAGGATTGCCCGAGGAACACAAAGGACAAGAACGTTAAATGTGTTAATTGTCATGGCGATCACCCTGCTAATTATAAAGGGTGTATCGTGTACAGACAAATACAACAAAAAGTATTTCCTAAGTTGAGGGAAAAAAGAACTAACACAGCACAATATGTACGTTCGGACACAACATACTCCCAGATGGCAGGACAGAATCTTCACCAATCACAAAATTCTAATAATCTCAATCAAGTGCAAGCTGCTACTTTGGAACAAACCAATGACATAAATGAACTAAAGTGTATGATGAAAAATTTAATCACACAAATGGGGACAATAATGAATCTCATCACCACGCTAGTCACTAAACTTTCATAATGGTTCAGTTGCTAAAAGTGGTAATATGGAACGCCAACGGCTTGTGTAATCACACACAAGAAATTCTGTACTTCCTGCAAAATTATGATGTAGACGTAATGTTAATATCTGAGACTCATTTTACCAATCAAAGCCATGTTAAATTCTACAATTACAAAATCTATCACACAAACCACCCTGATGGAACTGCGCATGCTGGCACCGCTATCATAATCAGAAATGGAATTAAACATCACGAGCTTAACCACTTCAAACAAGAACACCTTCAAGCCACCATTATTGAAGTAACAGAAACAATTAATCCCTTAATACTTGCGGCAGTATACTGCCCACCGAAGCACAATAATAAAAGATCCGATTTCCTAAAACTCTTTAAAAATCTGGGCAACAGATTTATAGCGGGAGGGGATTTTAACGCTAAACACGTTTACTGGGGAGCACGGACTACAACCACTAAAGGTCGTGAATTATTAGCAGCCATGAAAGAAATAAATTTAAATTATCTATCAACGGGTCAGCCAACTTATTGGCCATCCGACCAAAATAAAATACCGGATCTTCTTGATTTCGGTATAACAAAAGGGATTAACAACAGAACTACGAAAGTGGATTCTAACTACGACCTGTCCTCGGATCACTCTCCAGTTGTTATCACAATGTGTGCTGAGATACAATATAGGTCTAAACAACCTCACTTATGTAACAAAAATACTAACTGGGAATCGTTTAGGGAGCAAGTTGAGGAACTAATCAACCTTAATATTCCTCTAAAAACTAACGAAGACATAGATAGTGCAATTGATAACATAACAAAAGTTATTCAAACTTCAGCATGGGCAGCTACTCCTGAGAAAGAAGTCGTACAAAAGAAAACTGAATTTCCGGTTAGCGTAAGACAGAAAATCGCCGATAAACGAAAATTGAGAAAGCGATGGCAATTAACGAGATCGGAAACAGATAGGACAAAGTTCAATAAAGCTGCGAAAGATGTCAAAAAATTACTACTGGATTTAAAAAACCAAGCTATTCAAGATCACTTAAAAAGGTTGACACCTACCGATGTAAGTGACTATTCGTTATGGAAGACCACGAAGAGACTGAAAAGACCTAGACAGCACATACCTCCAATCAAAGGCAAAAATGGTAACTGGGTCAGAAGTAATGAAGAAAAAGCCAAAGCATTTGCTGAATATCTTTCTGATGTTTTTACACCCCATGATAGTGTACAGCCTGCAGGCGAAACCGACGAAATAAAAGAATTTCTAGAAGCACCATATCAACTGGATAGACCCATTAAAAAATTCTCATACTTCGAGGTGGAACAAATCATACAAAAAGGTATAAATCCCACAAAAACGCCAGGTTATGATCTAATAACTGGCAGAGTTCTTAAAGAATTACCTAGCAAGGGTATTAAACTCATATTATATATATTTAATGCTTCACGACGTTTAGGATATTATCCGACATTGTGGAAAATAGCCCAGATTATAATGATACCCAAACCTGGTAAAAGTGCTACAGAAATGACTTCATACAGACCAATAAGCCTGCTTCCCATTTTATCAAAGGTTTTTGAGAAGTTAATACTATCAAGATTAAACTCAGTAATAGAGGACAACCAGCTTATCCCCGACCATCAGTTCGGATTTAGAAATGGGCATGGAACAATAGAACAAATCCATCGACTGGTTAAAACGATTAACAACGCATTAGAACAAAAGTTTTACTGTTGTGCTGTATTTATAGACATAAGCCAAGCCTTTGATAAGGTATGGATTGTGGGGTTATGTTATAAATTGAAGAAAATGTTACCTCATCCCTTCTATGAAATACTTAGGTCTTATCTAACAGACAGGTATTTCTTTGTGCAGCAACATGATGCATTAAGTGATCTTCACCCTATAACAGCAGGGGTGCCGCAGGGAAGCGTATTAGGCCCTACCCTGTATTTGTTGTATACAGCTGACATACCAAAATCCAGTACAACCACACTTGCCACATACGCAGATGACACCGCTGTGCTAGCTACTCACCCTAATCCTGAAGCTGCCACAAGAAGCTTGCAACATTACCTTGATAACATACAACTTTGGTTAAATAAATGGAAACTGAAAGCCAATGAGGATAAATCAGTTCAAGTAACTTTCACTACGAGAAAAGGTAATTGCCCGCCTGTAACACTAAATGGAAAAGAATTAAACCATGCAGACGATACAAAATATCTTGGCTTACACCTCGACCGACGTATGACTTGGAAGAAACATCTATTTACTAAACGAAAACAGCTTGGATTAAAACTCAGACAAATGTACTGGATGATAGGAAAACAATCACAATTAACGCTAGAGAACAAAGTACTACTATACAAGGCTATTTTCAAACCAATATGGGCTTATGGCATTCAATTATGGGGAACTGCTAGCCACAGCAACATAGAAATCATCCAACGCTTTCAAAACAAACTACTCCGTGTATTAGTCAATGCGCCGTGGTATGTTCCTAACACCCGAATACATAGTGACTTATGTGTATCCACAGTTAAAGAAGAAATTAAAAAATACAGTGTTAAATACAGTGACCGAGTGGTAGTTCACCAAAATGTGCTTGTTGATAAACTTATGGACAGAACAGACGAAATTAGACGTTTAAAACGATTCAAACCTTCGGACTTACCCATCAGATTTAATTAGGTCACTCTAGATATCTTAGTATGATTATAAGCCATAAGTAGTAAGCTCAAATAATAAGGAGAACATTCATAGGAATGTTTTCCACATGTCAATGTATATGTATTACATTTATATCTAACGAAGCACTTATTGTCCTATCTTTGGACAGATTGTACGGCTATATTTTTTGAACATTAAAAAAAAAAAAAAAAAAAAAAAAAAAAAATCTTGCAACTTAATGCTTTGGGTTCTGTTGGATAAATAATTCGTTAACAACTCGATAGCATTTCTCTTTAAACCAATAAAGTAAAGTATAGCAAGTAAAACGTTATGGTCAATAGTATCAAATGCTTTGGTGAAATCGAGCATAATTAACACAGACAGCTTACCGTGATCGATAGAATGTATCAAATCATCGACTACTTTGAGTAATGCAGTTGTGCAACTATGCAGTGGTCTAAAACCTGACTGCAGAGAAGGTAGAATGTCATACGAAGATAAATGAAGTCTGAGTTGATAACAAATTACATTCTCCAATACTTTGGATAATACAGGTAATATGCTTATAGGGTGTAAATGTTTGTATTCGGTGGATTGTTTAATTTTAGCTAAAGGGGTGACGTACACTTTCTTCCAACATGTAGGAAACCAATTCTGAGTAATACAACAATTAATGATATGCGTTAAAAATTGTACGACGAAAGGACAGCACAATTTAATCATGACTACACTAACACCATCAGGTCCAACTGATTTAGTGTTAATTCTATTTAGAATACTATTCACAGTAGTGATATCAACTACATTAAATTCAAAAACAGAACGTATTTAATTTTTAGTATGCGATAAATAAAGATTGATTAATTCAGAATTATCAGTATCATTTTCAGGAATGCTATTAATAAAAAAGTCATTTATTTTATTAACATCTTGTAAACCTGGTGGTATCTCCCTGTATTTAGAAACACTAATCCCTAAACGTTTTAGTTCCTTCCATAGAGTTTCTGTAGTACTACGGTGACGTAATTTGAATTCAAGGTAAGCTTTTTTTTCCTTGCGAATGACCAACGTAGTGAAATTACGTAGAGTTTTATAGTATTGCCAATGTTGGGGAAGCTTAGTTTTACGGCATTTTCTTTTTGCTTTATTTCTCAACGATTGCAACAATTTAACATTATCGGTTATCCACGGTTGATGAGGTTTAGATACTTTACAAGTATGGACAGGAGCATGTAAATTAAAAATTTCAGTAATACAGTTATTGAATATTTCCACCTTTTCATCAATATCGGTACAAAAATAAATTAAATTCCAAGGTAAAAGCTGCAAATCTCTTTCAAAGTTATCTTTATTAATCGAGTTGAGTTTACGACGTTTAATAAAAACAGGTTTGCAATAAGGAGTGGATAAAGTTACGTTACAAACGACAACGTCGTGGTCAGATGCGTGATAGTCGCATACTTCTACTAATGAAACTAATTCCTTATCAGAAGATAGAATAAAATCAATTAATGTACTGCTGTTTGGAGTAATTCTGGTAGGTTGATTTACATGTTGAAAGAATCCCAAAGATTCCAAAAACGAATTAAAAAGAAAAATACCAGGGCTATTGGTTTTCAGTAAATCGATATTAAAATCTCCCATACAAATAATTTTATCCGTTTCTAATAAACAAGTAGATACAGTTTCTTCAAGCTCATTAAAAAACAATTTGGTATTGAAAGTAGGTGGACGATACACAACACCTAACACAGAATTTTCTTTATCAGTTCCCACCGAAATCCACAGCTGCTCTATGGTATTACTAGATTTAATTTGTGTAAATTTTATTCTATTTGAAATGAAAGCTGCAACTCCACCACCGCGAGTAAAGCGATCTTTACGTATTAAAGTATACCCTTCAATTTTAAAAGCGGTTGTCATAATAGATACATCTAACCATGTTTCAGTTAAGAAAAAAATATCGTATTTAAACTTTGAAATATGACTTTTCAGTTCTAAAAAATTTGCAGTTAAAGAACGAACATTTAAATGTGCCACTTTGAGCTGTACGAGTGTCATAATTAATTCACAAAAACAAACAAAACAAAAGATGAATTGTGTATGAAAAGTTATAACAAAAAAAAAATTAAATTACAAAATTTATGTATTTCTGTGCAACGAAACGCTGTTCCCTAACACGAAATAACACATCGCTCAGTAATGTATTGACATAGTTAACTAAGTAGCTTATCTAAATCTTGCATCGAGTGTATAACATGCTTTTTACCACTCTTAGTTAAAAATATAATGCCATCATTAGCTGGCCATAGACACACGTTTAAAACCGCCACGAATGTACTACATCCGTGCAGGTTTTGAACGTGTGCATATGCGCAGTCATAAGTTGGGCATAGACACGCGTTCAAAACTTCCACGAAAAACTACCTTCGTGGCGGTTTTAAACGTGTGTCTATGGCCAGCTATTGGTCCACACATTCTTGAATCCAAATTTTTCGGCGGCGCAGTTTAATAGATTCGCACGTAATTTTGTGAGGTCCTCCTTAATAACGATGTTAGAACCTTTTAATTTCTTTTTACTGCGGAAAATGATGTCACGATAGCGATAGCTGCAGAATTTTACAACGATAGCACGAGGTCGCATAGGTTTTGTGCCATGGGAACTCATGGTATTTTGACCTACCCGATGACAGCGGTCAATGTGTTCAGGGATAATTTGTAAACCCAGTTGTTGATTAAATACCTTAAGCACTTTATTTTCCACATCTTCTCCCTTATCTTCCGTAACCCCAAAAATGTGAACACTATTACGTCTCGTGTACTGTTCTAAACTATCAATTCTTTTGGTCAGTTCTTCGTTATCTCGTTGCAGGTCCACTATTTTGTTTTCTAAGATGCTGTAGTTTTCAATTGCTTGTTCTAATTTATCAAATCTTGACTCCAACCTCTGCACTACGACATCAGCCAAGCGGGTCACTATATCATCGAAAACGTCACTATTTTTTAAATGATCCGCGATTACATTTTTCGCCAGATGTTTAATATCACTTTCTTGATTCTGCGTAAACACCATCTTTTTATTGTTAATGATACACACACAGAGCGAATATAGTTAGCTCAAAAATAAAATTATATATAAAAATGTACGGGAACAAGCGCACACCGTCTATTCGCTTCGCCGTACAGCCATAACAATAAAATTTAAAATTATATGGTCCAATACATGAAACGTTTTAGAAAATCACTATTGATTAAACAGTCCTATCAGCCAATAGTAATAAGAAAAAATTTTAAATCGACCAATAGCATCAAAATTACACTGATTATTTGCTAGTAGATTATTATTTGAAGTTGTCACAACAGTACCATATGATCTGACCGTGAGCGAGTTTAGACAAATTGCGTTCCAATACGCCAAAAGGTTGGGTTTGAAACACCCCGTTAATAAAACTGAGAAAATGGTAGGTTGTGATTTCTACTATAACTTCATGAAAAGACACAATATCTATCTCTTCGAAAGCCAGCATTCACTAGTATCAATCGCGTAATTCATTTTGATAGGCAAACAAGTAATTGATTTGTATTTCAACAATTAATGATATCAAAGATTGTTTTAAAAATAACGAGTTCCTTATGTATGCGGACGACTTGAAATTATATTCTGACATCCGTTGCATCGCCGACTGTGACGTTATCCAGCTTGATTTGAACCACCTGTATAAATACTGTAAAGATAATAAATTGTAACTGAATTTTGATAAGTGTTTTCACATCACTTTTACTCGTAACGCCACATGAATATCAAAGCAATACGTTTTTGGTAAAAATATTATTAAAACAGTCGACAAAATAAGACTTACGGGTCACTTTTGATAGCAAGTTAATGTATGTGGATCATATTGACAACATTTGTGAGGAAGCCTATAAAATGGTAGGATTTCTTATGAGAACTTAATATGATTTAAAAAATGTAGCATCTGTCAAGGTTCTGTATTTCACGTACATAAATAGTAATTTGAATTATTGTAGTGTCATCTGAAATCCATAATATGCTGTCTATAAAAACCATATCTAATCAATTCAATGCCGATTTATGAGGTATGTAAATTCAAAATTTAAATTAAATATTTTAGAAGACAATTTAAACTCTGGTTTGAATCTGATTACTCTCGAAAAACGCCGAATTTTGACTGATGCACTTTTTCTTTATAAATTGTTACATAATTCCATTGATAGCTCGTACATACTACAATTAATAAATTTAAATGTGCCGCCTGTTAACACCCGCATGCATTTGGTTCTTAAGGTCGATGATGTCAAACTTTATCTATGCAAAATTCTACTATGCCTCGTCTAATGAACTCTTATAACAAGCACTTTACTAGTATAGATTTATTTTCATTAACCACACATCAATTTCGTAAAAAAATTAATTTACAGTTGCTGACATAGGCCAGTGCTCGTGTCAGTGCAATTACGCATTCCTTTTTGTCTATAAATTTATAACATTTTGTTGGTATAAATTAACACATTTAGTTTTATTTAGTTTAGTATAGCACTCCAGTATTTTTTTTAATATATTAAATCAAATGTATTAATTTTTTTGTAATTTTTTTCATATTTTATGTCACTTTGTGGAACTGTTTTTGGGACATCTGCCCTGTCTAGTTCCATAACTTTCAAATAAATAAATAAATATAAGTTGCCTGTTTGAAAAATTTAAATATGCTGCTATAAGGTAGTAGTATAACGTAGACAAAAGTGGATTGATTGCCTACAGTTCACAAACCTGGAAAAATTATATCACAAGAGGCGTTAAGCAAAATAGTAATATCACAAGCGCAGAACGAGTAGATCTCGCCACAGTGATTTGTTGCATGAGTGCTGAAAGAAATTATCTTTCACCATTCTTGGTATTTCCTAGAAAGCTGTTGAATGATAGGTTGATGAAGAATGCCTCTCCTAGTAGCATTGGAATGACGAGTCCTAATGGGTGGAGTAACTCGGAAACCTAAGTGGGTGGCTCATTTTATAGATCATACAAAACCCACAAAAGAACATTATGTTTGGTTGATACTAGATAACCACGAGCCCCATTTATCATTGGCTGCCTACGAAATGGTTAAGAATAACTGCGTCCATAATCATTTATTTGTCATCTTTAGGATCTAGTATTTTTCCAACCACTGAATGAGAAGTATGAAATTGCTGAATTATTTTCCGAAGCATACCAAAAGGTATCAACAATTGACAAATGTGTTAATGGCTTTAAAAGTGCTAGAATTTGTCCACTCAAGCCAGACATTTACAAGCGAAGATGCCCTACAAACTAAAGCATCGGTTCCTGATAACACAACTAATTGCCAAATTCAAAATGAAGCAGCTGACATTCTCGAGAAAGCTATTCGGGTTAGAAAATAATAAATTCAACGATAAATAAACTGCAGGTCGCTCCAAACAGAATGAAATACAATGAAATTTTTGAAAATGTCAACAATGTTACGCCGACAAAAGAACCATATGCTAAGCAGCACCACAAAGAATTGATTCCAATACCTACAGTACAAAGGCAGACAGAAATATAATAGCAGCATTCACACATGCCTTGAAGACTGGGAGAATAGCATATACCACAATTATGATTTAAAAAAATACCAATTACTTGAAGATGTTTTCTATTGTGGTCAAAATATGCTTTTAGAGCCACTCTATAAGAAATCTAAAAAAAATAACACTATTGTCCCACTTTCCCCTACTCGACAAATGGGTACCCTGTATAAGTATACTTGGTCATCTAGTACAAATTTACCAGAACCTAACATTGATTTCTTTGACAGTTTTTGAATGTCTTATTGAGATTCTAATGTATAATTTTCGAATGAATCTCTTTGTTCAGCAACAATCAAAAACTAGCTTTTTAGAATTTTTTGTTCAAAACACATTATGTGGGCACTGCGTTGTAGGCATTCTCCAACTAATATCAAATTTAAATACCAATTTAAATTTTTCAGACAAATACAAAGCTGGTGCCCTTCAAATTTAGCAGCTGAGGCTACATTTTTTATATTTGAGAAATGAGTGCATGATTTACACTCCTGTTAATCAAAAATACTACGTAAATTACCCTGCAACCAAAATATTCTGTCTATATTCAAAATGTTTCAAGTTTCTTTTCGTAAAATATACAAGAAAACGTTAAAAGTATAGATGTTGCAACATTATAAAACAATTTCACGGCACTTGATCCATGTTTTCTAGCAACAGCTGAATACATGCTATATTTACTTACACAGCATTTTCACATTTTTGCTAAAGTAGTGCATTTTATTTTATTGGTTGTAAGAGAATGGAGAGAGAATGTTTAATAACATCCACAATATCATTGACAAATAAGTTAAAAAGTAATGGCGCACAGTGTGACCCTTGCGGAACACCTGAGTGCACTGCAAAGGAGTTTGAAAGATGATTTTTTATTTTTACACGTTGAGTTCGACCCCGTAGGAAACTACTTAACCGGTTAATAAGTGACTCGGAGAACTCTTTTGCTCTTAGCTTGGCTATCAACAGATCAAAGTTAACTCTATCGAAAGCTTTACAGAAGTCCGTGTAGATAGAATCTACCTGAACCCCAGCCTCCAAAGCTCTTAGTACATCAGTTTCATACAAAACCAGGTTCGTTACTGTTGAACGACTCGCAAAGAAACCATGCTGTTTTGAATTTATAATACCTGAGCAAGCCCAGTTCAATTGGTCATAAACTAAACTATCAAACAATTTTGCCATAGCCGATGGGCTACAGATACCTCTATAATTTTTAATATCACCAACTTCTCCGCTCTTGAAAATTGGAAAAATAAAGCTCAATTTCAATTTTTCCTGCCTAAATTTATTGTCCACCATGGTACCTAAATGTACGGTAATTTTCTCTTTGCAGAGCAACATACAGAGATTGGAATTTGTAGTAATAGATGTCAAGCGAATGACAGGCCGGCCTAAATTTATTGTCCACCATTGTACATACATAATCTGTAGCCCCTTATACCGGGTGACCATGAATGGTTGTGATTTTTTTTCGTAGGTTGGCACAAATTCGAGGTTAGCAGGTTAGGTTTTGCGTCAGTTTTGACACAAACTGACGTAAAACCTAACCTGATAACCTCGAATTTGACATAGCCTTACAGTGCCAACCTAAAAAAAAATCACAACAATTTATGGTCACCTGGTACCATCTACACCATATATTTTTACTTCTATATTGCTAGTAGGGTCTGGAAACACGCGAAAACATTAGGCCGCCGACATAGTCTCACTCTGAACACTACGCGTCTTATGCGCATGCCTGAGAATTCAAACTCCGCCTTTAGAAGCGAATTTTAACCTTGATCACGTGGTTTACTCCCCCATCTCGCTGGACGACACTTGCATACAGCTCATCAAGTACTTAGAAGAGTTGGTTGTCCGTCTCACTTACGCTGTGACCTCCCCACTTACACGCGTTAGCAATATAGTACTATTAAATATATGATCTACAGTGTCGGGCACACTGAGCAGGGCCGGCATCACACTTTCAGCCCGAGTGGGTAGTAAGGTGGGGGGGAGTTCCAAGTGATTTCTCACAATACACTCATATGAAGGGAGGAGGGATACAGGGTTACGATCAAAAATTGATAAAAATATACTTTGAGATGTCACAAAGTTCAATTTATTTGCTTTCGTTTAAAGATACAAATGTAGTAATTTACGTTACAAGACCGGAATGTAGTGTTTTGCAATCAAGCCAAGTAGATTCTAGGGCTTGCTTGCGGCTTGCCCTGGAAGCTTAGGGAGACCTGCAAAACACTTTCCTGTCGTGTATCATGCAATATTTATTTTACGGCATCCGAGTCGATACTTTCAAACTTGCGAATTCACTTTCGCAGACTCAAAAAAAATTATGACATTAATATCTATTATTTGACTTATCCAAACAATAACACACTTGATTCCATAGTAACGAAGGCATCAGGGACCGGCAAAAGCTTTTACCGGTCCCTGACGCCCGTTTGACCGGCAAAAATTACTTTCTGGCGAAAAAATTCTCCAGAAATCGCATATTTTCTGGTCGGTCGTAAAAAAAATCATTTTTCTAGGGTGAAACAGGACGTTCATTTTCTATTACGAACAATAAATTTATCCATTAAAGTTTCTAAATCGAACACATCAACTGAATCCGGGTAAGAATGCAAAATAGCAACGTGGTTTAGCCATGAATAAGAATAAGAATAACCTTTATTGGTGCTAAATACACTTACATGCGTGTTTACACAAGTCGAGAAACAATTAAAAAAATAACAAAAAATGCATTATAAACATTCATATATAGGAACATGATTCATAAGAACATTAGGTAAATTTGAGTGCACAAATTTGGCAACACTATAAAATGCATTTTCTATTAAGCAGGCTTTTATTTTAGCCTTAAAATTGTTTAAAGGCATGGTTCTTGTATTTTCCGGTAGTAAATTAAATAATTTACATGCATAATATAGTGGGCCTATTCGACTCTTCTCCAGGCGCAAATAATCAATATAAATATTGTTTTTGTTGCGAGTGTCAAAATTGTGGGTATTTTTGGAATAACTGTCGAAATGTAAGTAAGTATATGATATGTCTGGAAAACATGTGGACAGTCCCCTCGATATTTCAGGCCTGCGATAATTCACATTGCCTTTCTTTGCAATGCAAAAACTTTTGCAGCACTAGTACAGTGTAGTAGTGGGAAGTTTCGATACTTTTGCGGACTCGTTTATTTCAATCCCATTCCGCAAGTTGAACGAGTCCGTCGGATTAGTTCCTCGGAACGAAATCGAATTTGCAGATGCCTGCAGTACCCAGTCACTCGGATCTGGATCTCGGAACGAACAACGTGCTGGCTGCGCTTCTCGCGATCTCAACTTCTCGGTAAAGACCGTCTTAGTGACTTAAGCAGGAAACTCAAACTTTAAATGCCTAGTTAAATTAGCTGTTGCACCACCTTTGTAGGAAAATGTACCACTACAGAATGTACCTTTTGCAATATTCACACCTACTACATCAAACAGGTTCCAAATTTCAGTACGTTTTTTACAACCGCTATTGATAGGGCAAAAATTGTAAACAAAAAAAACCTTGTGTTACAAATTGCAAAGAATAAAAACGTGATAAATAGGCAGTTGATGTTGCATAGTAAGCTTGTTTTGGTTAGTGGTCACACCATCCGTAATTCAGTATGTTTTTATGTTTGAAACTTGAAATCAAATGGATATCTACAAAGCGGTCAAAAGCCATAAATCTCTGATAACTGATAAAAAAGCATGCAACTTCAGCCGTATCATGTGTCGCCTATCGACGTCGAACCTCTAAAACGAACACCATCATCGTTTGCTGTTCCCCCTCAATGTAAGACAAAACATTGTATTGTATTCTGTATTGAAATGGATTGAATAATAACGCTCTGCCAAAGGAATGAATGTTCGTGAGAACTGACACATCGCGACCTTTTTGTTCCTCGGAACGAATCCGGACTCGAAATTTGGATTTGATCCAAATCGATCCTGGCCCGGATTCGTTCCTTTGTACCGAATACGACCAGATTGACACATCGCTAGTACAGTAACCCCACACTAAGATAGCATATGTGAGTATAGAATGGCAGAGCGAATGATAAGCTGTAATAGTTACTACCTTAGTAGATGTTACGTTTACCAGGTTTCTTAAAACAAAAATATTCTTTGATAATTTTGCAGAGATATAATCAACGTGTGGTCGCCAAGTGAGTGTAGGGTCAATGAACACACCCAAAAATTTGACCTTCTCTGGGTTCTGAAAGCCAGGGATGCTACGAAGACTGAAAATCATCTTTTCAGTCTTTCCAGTATTTAGGGTTAGTTTATTATAAATAAACCATTGTGCAGCCTTTGACTGAGTGTGCTTCATAGCCCTGTGCAATGATGGAAGACTGATACTTATATCTGTAGCTGTTGTGTCATCTGCAAATAGAATAAAATTTGAAGTTGACACATAATTTGACAAATCGTTAATGTAGAGTAAAAAGAGGATAGGGCCTAAAACGGACCCTTGAGGAATTCCATTCTGAGCTGGGCTTAGGTCCGAATTTGTGTTTTTATAATGAACAAACTGAATTCTATTTGAAAGGTACGATTCAATTTTATTTAAACTACAATCGTCGAAACCATATACTTTCAATTTCAATAGTATTTTGTAACACACACAGTCAAAAGCCTTACTTAAATCACAAAAAAGGCATCCAGCATAAGTATGGTTTTCCAAATTTCGGGTTATCATTGTTGTTAACTCCGTTATAGTTTTTGTAGTTGAATTGTTTTTTCTGAAGCCAGATTGATTAGCGTTTAGAATTGAATTATTCTCTAGAAACTGAACGATTTGATTGTTTAAGACTGTTTCATAAATTTTTCCTATAATCGGAACCAAGGAAATAGGCCTATAATTTTCTACTTCCTCAGAGAAATCTTTTTTGTAAATGGGTATTATTTTTGTAACCTTTAATACTGCCGGAAATATAGCCTGATTTATGCACTGATTGGTAAGTTTTGTTAGGGGAATGATAATTGTGTTTTTTATGCATTTAATTATTTTAGTATTAATCTCGTAACAATCCTTAATGTTTTAATTTTTTAATCTATTTATAATGTCTCTAATATTATTATACGAGACGTTCTCGATATGGAATTTAATGTCATTTTGGAAATTAGGCAAAATATCTACTGCATTTGTATTTGTTGTGTTAGAATTCAAATTATTTAATAACTTTTCAGCAACTTCAGCAAAATAATCCTTGAAGTTATTAGCGTCTATATTATTTGCAACTGAAAAAGTATTTTTCAGTGGCCTTCTTTTATTGATTAGGTTCCGCATGCATTTTGGAGAGTAATTATTTTTTTTCAGATAATGATCAGAAGCGTCTCGTTTTGCGAATTTTATAGACGCTTTATACAGCTGTCTATAATTTTTATAAGTTTGTAATGATTCAGGAGTTTGAACGCGTTTGTGATAGTCCATTAATGAACATAAATGGTCTCTCATTTTTCTGAGATTATCGTTAAACCAGAAACTAGAACTAGATGAATTACACTTTTTTGTCGTGTTAATAGTTTTTCCCGGAAAAGCAGATAATACTGACTGATTCAGCATATCAATGAATTGATCGGATTTAGTTTCAATATCTACGTGTGGGTTATCAATAAATGACCAGTCTACCGTATCTAAGTGGCTGTGTAAACAGAAAAGACCTGTCTGACTAATAGGTCGAAATTTGAATTTCTTGTATGTTTCTGTAGGTTTACTATTTTCACAAGAGAGAACAACACAGTTGTGGTCAGATGGATTACAGTCAAATGTGTAACTAGAAAAATTGGTTTCGTGGATGTTGGTGATTACGTTATCCAAACAGTCTTGTATTTTCTGTTATAGTTACAATGAGGCCAAAAGAACTAAGTAAGTTGCAGAAACTGGTTTTGCTGTTATCGTCAACATTAAATTTAATATTGAAATCGCCATTTATTATTATTTTTTTATTTGTTTTGGTAACGTTCAGTAGAAGTAATAGTTTTTCAAAAACATCCATGAATTTTATAAAGTCACCGTTTGGGGATCGATAGACACAAATTATAATGATATTCAGGTTTTCTAATTCTATTCCACATAGTTCACAATGCATTTCTTCAGAAAGGCTGCATATGCCACTTAATAGTTTTTGAGTTATAACTGGGTTTGGCAAGGATTATTACAACGCCCCACGTAAAATTTCTCCTACAAAATTTAGCCGCAACTGTATAATCACAGATTCTTAAGCTATCCGCTTCCGCATTAATACAGTGATGCCCACTAAAACATAGTACGTCATAAGAAAAAGAATTCTGTTGCATAACAAATGCTTCATTTCATTCAATATATTCTTAATTGATTGCACATTTAAGTGAAACACTAGAAAATTGAAATTTTTTCCACTTAATGACACATTTGCGCTCGATTTATTAAAAGCACTATCACTTTTGCGTATTACTCGTTGAGTACCTATTATAATAGTTGGTGAGTCATTTTTATTTTTATTTTTATGCCCTTTGGTTAATAGATCTCTCTCCGGACAAGACGCACTAAAAAACGGTCCACACAGGTTTCGACAGGCCAAATTTTCGGATTCTTGAGGGCTTCTTTTTGATCTTCCGTAACTGTAATTTTGAAGGATGAATACTCCTCAGGGTGCTTTGATTGAATCTTTGCACACTGGGGATTTGTAAAATTCTTTTACATAAGAAAAGCTTTTAAATTTTCTTCTGTGGTTTCTTGATGTAGTCTGTAGCCATGTAGGTGACTCATTATCGGTGCAGCTTTTAAAGTGGTGGATTCAGTATCTGCTCCTTTAATTACCTTCTTGTTGTTTCTTGTTCTTCTATGTCTTACTTCCGTGAAATTTTCTACTGAATTCCTTCCTGTGCTATGTATAGTGGGCTCCACATATTTCTTGTCATCTGAGGCCAAATTGATTACCCTTGACATAACTTCTGCTTCTCTGCGTAAACAGATTCATTTTCAGAATCAGGGATAACTTTCTGCATATTCACCCTTTTTTCCAACAGCAAACTGTTTCGTTGGCTTGAGCTTGACTTCGCTATTTGGTTATAGGATGTCGATCTTAAATAATTTTTTATTCAAACGGAAAACTGAAAAACTTCTTTCATTAGAACTAGAAGCCGGTACTGTTATTATTAATCTCAGAAAACGCACGAATTCAGGAGCGATTATCATATAATGTTCATTTTCCCTGAGAAACTTTACTATAGTTGGAAATCGTTGGGGTGAAAGATAACTCCTAATTCTTCTCGTGTTTCGACGAAGTATAAACAACCCAAGTACTTGCGCGGTTTGCGTCGCTTAGTAATCTGGGCGACTTGATATTTTTAACGAAGCGTAAACAATCCAAATGCTTGCGAGGCAAGGGCCGGCGCTAGCAAGTCTTTTGCTTTTCGAATGTGAGGCTTGCTTGGTTTGGTAATATGAGCGAGTTAATAGTTTCGACAAAAAATTGCATTTAATTTACTTATTTAAATTCGAACACTGACTCTTTTGTACGTTATTGTGATATATTTGCATCACACTGCACGTGGGCGGCACAAAGCGTAAAAGAGATCTCTATGACTACCTCTGGCTGTAGTTCCAAATAGGACATCAACCGCCGGCCCTGGCAGTGAGCCGCTGAGGGTATATGCATTTTTAAATTCGGCGGAGATACTTGAGATAGTCGAACCTGTCCAAGCTAGAACACTACGCTCGCTCTCCAGATGTTCACCCATCTAAGTATTGACGAAGCAGAGTGGAGCTTAACTTTACAAGTGCCGTGAGATATGTGACACCACTCAGCCGTACTGCCCGCTGCCGGCTACAATTTATGGTTTATCGACATTGTGTAAAGGTAGCTGCGTTCGGAAGGCTACCTCTGACAGCTCTGTTTCCTCGAAATCATTTGCAGAAAGTGATGAATAATAGCCATCGGCGCGGGTGGAAGTAAGATGAATGAATGATCTCGAGGAAACAGAGCTGTGAGAGGTACCTTTTTTAAAGCAGTAGGTATAAGGGGTTGGGACCTCGGTACGCGAGCGGCGATTGCCGTTGCAGCCGAGGTCACAGTGAAAGTCGTGAACGTTCGTGCCGGAGCGGTTGAGAGTTCAACTCCCAGCACGGGCGGTCTAGATTTTCACTTAATTAAGGCTTAGGTTTAAGTGACGCCCACACCCCCTGAAGTAATGCGCGAGCGGCTCCAGGGGGCAAAAGTAGCCAGCAGGAGAGAGAAAAAAAAAAAAGGTATAAGGGGTTACAGATTATGTATGTAAATGTAATATATTCTGAAGTAATACTATAAGTACTTTGATATAATTGGGTTATATGTCGATAACTTGTTGCACAATAATAAAAGAGTGTCAGTTTGACAGGTTAAATAGTACGACCGCGTCAGCGTGTCAAACTGACACGATTTGTTATTGTGCAGGAAGTTTGAGACGTATAACTTGTTCGAAGTACGCATTGTATTCGATTTGATGATTTTTTGAGTAAATTTTAATATTAGGATCAAATAAATATTTTATTGGCAGTTCGATTTGCTTGCATTAACCTAGCTAAAAGTCATCTCCATGAAAACAACATCAAGTTGACAAAAGTTATGTATTGCGTTGCCTAGTGAAGTTACTCTAGTATAATCGATTTTGTACCGGGTGGCCATAAATATCTGATATCACATTACCCTTGGAATCAACACCGCTTTATTAAAGTGGTGATTCCAACTAAACTAAGTGTCATTAATGTCATCACAACTAAAATTCCTATCTGTCAAAAATTATTACAGATTGCAAGAAGTATTGAAGTTAGAACAGGAGATTTTTATAATCGAGTTGTAGGCTAAACTGCAGAATCTGGGGCACATCCCCCCCTCTTATTTGCATTTTATTACATTTCATACCAATACTTATTATATTTGAAATATGTACTTATAATGCTAACCAACATTTATAAGTAGCTAATTCCATGGCTACCGGGATCTCAGATGTTTATGGCCACCCGGTATAATCGAAATTATACAAGATAACTTAACTAAATCCAGCCTTCTGATTGGCTGCGATCACTACGAAAAAAAAAATCACTTATAATACCATGAGTAGTCAAAGTTATGTTGACTATTTTTGCGGTGTTGTCACGAATGTCCATTGCGCTTTGGTACGATTAGGACGAGTGCGCTAGCACGAGTCCTAATCTCAAGCGCAATGGACATGAGTAGTGATACCACCGCAAAAATAATCTACTTAACTTTGACTAAGAATGGTATTCGAGGGACTATTTAATGAACCAAACTACTTTTTCAAATTTGTTTTCAGTAAATCTAGCAACAAACTACGCAATTTCTATAGTAACAGAACACTAATATTGACTTTTTCTAATAAAAATCGCATTTGTTAAAAATAGTCACTTGAATACCTTCTAGGAAGATATATCCATTGATATATTTTTTTATTGGTTAAGAAACTCCAGAATTCTGGTTTTTCATTGGTCACTTTTTGACAGATGACAGGTGAATTGAATAGTCAAGGGAAAGACTTCTACTGGAAAAGTGTATTTCGTTGTCTTGTAGGTACAATTACTGCATCTCGTGTATGAATAATTACTTGTATAACTTTTACACGTTTGGTAGTAATTTTGCTCAGTGGATTTATTGTACTGACACTTTCATTACAAATGTTGCCTTAATCTAACCTTAAATTATTGCCACACGTGTTTATTTCAATTTACTTCTAAAAGCATAAATTAAGCTGCACCAGAAATGTCGATTCAAGATAAAGTGCTTTTGCGGAAAATTAAGAAGCGAGAAAAGCAGAAATTAAAGATCTTTCAACTCAAAGAAGCCGAAAAAAAGGAAAAGGGTAAGACAATTTTGGGGCAGTTCATTAAATATCTATTATGCTAAGCTTATATTTTCAACGTTTTAGAACAAAATGTGGAAGAAGAAGCAAGAAACTTTGAAACAAAAGCAGAGAAGAGATCGCAAGATGATCAAGCTGGGCCTAGTAAAAGTACGTACCTATTTGGAGAATTATTTTGTTAATCCAAACGTAAATGGTAAAAGGTTATTGATTATGAACGAGTGAACAATAAGACAGCAAATTAGAAGATTACTGTCGTGATTCGTTTCTGTAAGATCTTGCACAGAGAACATGGTCATGTGTTGTAACAATTCACAACACTTGAAGCAATGCAACTCAATCATATCCCAAGTTACGACTTCTAAACCTTCGTCACTTCAGACTTCTTAAACACTTTGAATTGTTAATTTTCTATAGTTGCATGGTTTATTTTGGAGTTACGTTTTTTCCAGTAATTAATGCGCTAATCATTTTGAAAAAAAAATAGGTCCTTCAGTGTTTCTTTTAGTTTCACTTGTGCCGTTTATGTCAGTTACATAAACTGTATATACTGTACATGTATTGATATGTGAAAAAGAGCAGTGTATGTATTCAACATTTTCATTAATTCTCGTAAGATTGTTTTCATGTTAGTTATAATGTAGTGTGAAAACTTTTTTAATTCTCACAGGCTGTTGGTTATCTTTATTACAATCTTTTTAATGTGGATTAAAATTCTATTTGGCGCAGTACATGTATTTTTGTTATAGAGAAGAAAAAGAAAAGAAAGAAAGCAGACTTAGATTTAGAAAATCATGGACATAAAAAAGGTGGTGGAAATGAATCGGAAGAAGAGGATGATTTAAATAATATTGATTCGCTGGATAGCGCTACAAGTGAAACAGACGATAGTCCAAAGGAAGCATGTGAGTATTTTATTTTTATGCATTATTATCACAAACGTTAGATCATATAGATGTATTATGCTACTTATTGAATTTAACATTAAACATTGACAGCAGAAATTACCATTATTGACACTCATATTAAGAATTTATTGTGTTGATCACGTGTCTTTTTACTTCCTTTTACAATAAAGGAAGTATTGAATTCACCCCAAAAATTCGAAATTGAGTTTTCAACAGACCTTCACGTATTAGAGTCTCCTGAACCCAAAAATAGTAGATTATGTTATTAGGAGTAAAAGTGATACTTTATGTGGCGAAGCTGAAGTTTATGTAGCCGAACGTTAGTGAGGCAAATAATTCAGCTAAGCCATATAAAGTCACTTTTACTCCGAATAACATATACTATTTTATCGGAAAACGTATTCAGGTAAATTTCATTAATATAAATTAAAAAAAAAAAGGATGCATCGGCCGGGAATCGAACCCGGGCCACCCGCATGACAGGCGAGCACTGTACCCCTGCGCCAACCTCTGTTGTTCAAATATATATGAACATACTGAATCACCCGAGCTAATACCACACGGCCACAGCAGCTGTCACACCATAACCCACGACGACAGATGCTCCGCTCTGCTGCTTAAAGGATTTAATTAAATTAAAACTTTCGTACCCTTTTTGAAAATAAAAACCGGCCTACGATCTAAGTCTAAAAATTAGAAAAATTTTAAGCCATCATACAATTTAATCGGTCCAGTATCTTCGGAGGAGATAGCGAACAAACATAGAAAGAAAGAAAGAGAGCAACGATTTTCTGTGCTTAGGCACATAAAGTACGCAAAAGTTGCTATTTTATCTGCTTAAGCAAATAAAGTGACACTTATACCTTGTCAATAAAGACACACAAGTTGTCACTTTTGTGACGCTTGCGGATAAACTTATTTTTTTCATTGGCCTGTCTGTGTGTGTGTCTGAACAGAATAGCTCAAAAACGAAAAGAGGTATGGCATTGAAACTTTATATATAAGTTCTGTGTACTCTGTAGATGCGACAGCAAGCTTTTGAAGAAAATCGCATAACCGGAAGTAGGTGAAGGTTTTTTCAAAAACGGCTCTTAACGATTTTTTTTTAAACTTTACATTTTTAATGTGTATTGATGTGAGATAGGTGAGTTTCCAGTTGAATACTTTTAAAATGGGTTTCTTTTGTTTTTTTTTTCTATTTTTTTATTAACTTCTATAGTATAACCTCTTTAATCCGGACAATTAATTGCAAGGGGGGTGTCCGGATTAGCGATTTGTCCGGATTACTGAATTTAAGTAAAATAACATTGGTAAAATAGATTTTTTTTAAAGCGAAGCAAAATTAAGGCTTGAAAATAATTTATAAAAGTTTATTCAACAACACAAATTAATTCCTAAATAGGAAAAATAAAACTAAACATGTTATTATGTACTACCTACATACAGATTTACATAAAAAATAAACAACAATTAAAAAATGTTTAGGTAAGTACATACATACATATGCAGTGAGCATTGAAGTTTTATCAGAAGTAAAACTAATTGAAGTCTTAATAAAATAAAACTTATAAAAAACACAATACATAATATGTACATATGTATGTACGTACATACATCTATTCGTGTATTACTTTAAAAAAATCTGTGCTATTACTTTGTCATTTTGAATCAACTTCTTTTGTCACAGCAATATTCTTTAGCTTGCAAAGAACTGCAATTTGATGATGCGGTATGTTGTTTTCCGATGCCCATTGGATGCAATTATGAAAAGAAGCTACCGCATCTGTGTGCTTAACTTTAACAACATTTTGTACATCATCGTCGCTAGAAGAAGAATCGTTGTTTAGCATGTCTCTAGTGGTTTCGGCAACTATATCGTCCTATGTCAGTAAGAGGTCAGTCTCGTAAGTACTTCCTCTGATCCATTTTTCTACATCTTCAGAGGAAATATCTTGACTCAATTGTGCACTTCGAACTTCTACTTCATTTAAATCATTTTGGAGTTCTTTTGATTTTATTATCTTTTTTGCCAAAGTTGCCAAAGGAATGTTTTCATCATCATCTGAAGGTACTTTTAGGTCGGATAACAATGATTTCCAAGCCTTTTTTATTAAGTCTTTATTCACTCTGCCTCATGCTTCATCTAGCGAAAAAGCAACGCCTTTGACGTTAATGCGAGTTGTGGTAATGTCAGTCTCAGATGCTACCACTTTTCTTAGCAAGTCTTTTCTGTAGAAGAGCTTTATAACTTGGATGAAGTGTTGATCCATGGGTTGTATTAGTGGTGTGCAGTTGGGTGTAGATACATAACACAAATTTGATTGTCATCACTTATAAGATCAACTGGGTGTCCTGGAGCATTGTCTAATAATAAAAGAGCTTTTGGTGATAAATTGGACGCCTTTAATTTTTCTCTAACTGCTGGTACAAATTCAGAGTGGAACCATTTGCAAAATAAGTCTTGTTATCCAAGCTTTTTTCTGGCCTTTGTAACAGACTGGAATGTAGGAATTTCCAAAAGCTCTAGGTTTTTTGGATTTTCCAATGAAAAGTAATCTTACTTTGTGAGACCCAGAGGCATTAGCACATGGCATGATGGTTATTCTTTCCTTACTGATTTCTCTAATTTTAACAAGCAGGTTTATCTTAAATGGCTCTACTGCATCAATATTGCTTGAAAGAATTTCACCACTAATACTCAACTGTCTCATCCCAAATCTTTCTTTAAACTTCTGCAGCCATCCGGAACTTCCTTTAAAATTACCAGTTAGGTTTAGCTGTTGGTAAAAAAACTTGGCCTTTTCACATATATAATGTCAGCTGATATTGGGGCTTTTGTATATAACAACAAAAAATTATGTTTTTAAATTCTTCATATCAACAATATACAAATGTAATTTAACTATGTAACAGGTTTACCAATAGGGATTAGGGTTTTTGATGACTCGTAGCTACAAGATCACGCTATCTTCGCGAAAAACAAAGTGTTATCATGGCGATCTGCCAAAGAAGCCGCGGCGGTCGTTTGGCTGAAATTTTTGTTTCACACATTGAGATGTTTCATATTTAACACTTTAATCGCCACGTGAAGCTAATGTGCATCTCAATCTTTTTATTTACAGCGCCGTGTGATGCTAACTTGCATCTCACGTTGAAAAGTTTTCGTGGCCGTGTGATTCACGGTAGCTTCTCATTGTGCGTAACTTTACATGCTTTGCCTAATGCACGTGGCCTCCTATACCCAACAACACATTTACCCCTTGGATAGCGTATTTGGTTGCCTATTTATAGGCGTTTCAATATTAGATACGTTTTATTGTTTCTTCTACGTAGTGGCCCTTGAGACCCATTTCTGAATTTGTATTGCGGCGATTAACGTGTTAATAAACATTTCTGAATTTTCTTCAATACATATTTTGAGTTTTAGTCCAATAAATTTGTAGGTAACCCGTATTGGTAAACCCGTTACATATGTTCTTAATTTGTAAATTGTCTTTAGGGTATTAAGTGATCCTAGCTTTAGCTCGTTCGTGAACAAACCAAGTATACAATGCTTTTTCCATTTTCGGATACTTAATTTCAAAGTTTTTCTTTTTGCCAAATTACTGTTCGAAGCTGAATAGTCTATTATGTTTGGTTTTATTCTTGCATATGTCGGACACAGTCGATTTCCCAACACTGTATTTACTGGCCACTGATCTTACACTTTCCCCTGATTCAACTAGTCTAATTATAGCACTTTTTTGTTGTAAATTTAACGTGCTATGCTTTTTTTTTGACATTTTACAAAAATATATGAAAAGATTGTAATGCACTTGATGCGGTTGTAAAAGAATGAAGCTGTTCACTGATGAGCGTAAGCAAAAATTATTAATCACAGGCACCCTGACAGGTCATTGACTTGACTGGCCTAAAGACGCGTCACGATCGGGGAAAACATCAGTTTACCGCGCAGCCGCGGTCGCGTGAGCGTCCGGATTAAAGAGATTCGTCCAGATTATGACTTTTAAAAATAAGTGTCCGAATTGCTGGATGTCCGGTTTAAATTGTGTCCGAATTGAAAAGGTTACACTATATTTTAAATAGAACACTCGGTATATTATTACATTTTTGAATTCAGCTTAAAATTCTAGAGAAAATTTGTCTTGTAATTACACACACACACATAACATTTCTATCAAAAGAAATTTATTTCAAATGTGTTTAGTAGGGATGTCGTACCCGGTCTAAAATCAAACCCGGGTACTCGAAAACAGTACTCGGGTACCCTCGGGTATCCGTAGATTTTACATTTTGCTTTATTATTTTCTGGCGAATGAAAATATTTCCATACAGGCGATTTTTTTTATGACGTTTTCTTATTTGTTTGTACTTTTGTAATTTCGTGCATTTCAACGCCGCAAGTTTTAAACTGAACTAATTTGAAATAGTACCTACTCGTCAATTCAAACTGCAAGTCGTCTATCGTAAATATTATCACACTTCCAAGTGATATCAAATTCAAGTATGTGACTTTTTATCCGAAATTGGTGGCAGCATCAACATCACCCAGATGATGTTTATGTTACTTCAACCCATACTGGAGCGATTTAATGGTACTACTGACGGGTTGCATATTTCCGTAAAGCTGATTTATTGCCTTATATGAAACAAGAATCAACATGTGGTATGAGAGGGGTTAATTCTTGTTATTACTGCATAGTTATGTTTTTCTAGAGCTTATTCCTATTGTTTTTAAGTTTTTATCATCTTCTCCGGTTGACTTTCTGGACATTACATAATTTACTAGTCGGGTACCCGGGTCCTGAAAATATACCCGGGTTGACTATTACCCGATTTGGCTCGGGTACCCGGGTACATGCCTACATCCCGAGTGTTTAGTATGTGATAGTATATTTTATAAAATTTTATAGTAAAATTCCAAAGTTAATATTACCTAAATCAGGGCTGTCCAACATGTGGCCCATGGGCCGCATGCGGCCCGCCAGGATATTTTTACGGCCCGCGGATCGATAGATACTATACTTTCGGAAAATATGAATCTGAAATATACATTATAAATAATTGAAAACAATATAAAATAGGTACATAGGACAAAGGTACAGAAATATATCATTAGTAAAAGAATTTTCACTTTATCTAGCAACATTGTGTTAGGAAACACTCCCGCCCACCTCCGATGCAAGGCTTGTCTTGTTTGTTGTTTCAGTCTGACAGTTCCCACCAACGTGAATGCTGCTGTAGCGATCAGACATCTCTTTTTGATTGTTTTTAGTAGTGTTTAGTTTTTCTAGTTGTTAATTAATGATTACTTTGACAATTTTTACTTATCAACAAATGTCATTTTATCTAGTTTACATATCTCTATATGTAAATTTACATTAATTGATGTATTTTTTTTCTTTTGTTGGTATCTCAAGAAGAGAAAGGTATTAACCTAAAGTGAATATTATTTTTTTTGTTTAGAATCACCTGTAGAACATATGGTGTAAGTTTTTCGGTTACCTCAAGGAACACCCTGTATATCTCTTTTATGGTTCAACGCTGTTTGTAATGTAACCTAAGCTTCTTGAATAAATAAAAATGTGTATTCAAATATATACGTTTTATATTTATTACAAATCACTCACAAGGTCGCATCCGACACATTTTATGATGCGGCCCTCATACCCTTAAGTTTTTTTACAGTGGCCCAAGCGCCCCTTTAAGTTGGACAGCCCCGACCTAAATGATGACGTAAAGGCGAATCTGATCAATACTCCTCATCACACATTGTTTTTGAGTTGAGATTTGAAAATGAATATCGACATGATTTTTCTGATATCAATTTAATAATAGTTATTATTTTCTGCTATAATAAACAGCCCCATATAACTTTTCTTTGTTTCAGTGCCAGGTTCTGCCGTTACCCTCGAAATATTGAGCAATCGTTCATTTAGTTCTCTCAGCGATAAAGTATGCGAAGCAACTCTGAAGGGCATCACAGATATGGGCTTCACAACTCTTACGGAAATTCAGGCGCGGTCCATTCCACCTCTTCTTGAAGGCCGGGATCTTGTTGGTGCTGCTAAGACAGGGTCAGGGAAGACTCTAGCTTTTCTCATCCCTGCCGTTGAACTTATTTACAAACTTAAATTTATGCCAAGAAATGGTAACTCTTGCCTTTCCGTTCAGAACAAATACTAATATTTTCTTTTGAAGGAACTGGCGTGGTTATCATTTCTCCAACCAGGGAATTATCAATG
The DNA here is from genome assembly GCA_940337035.1 of Agriotes lineatus. NCBI lineage: Eukaryota > Metazoa > Arthropoda > Insecta > Coleoptera > Elateridae > Agriotes > Agriotes lineatus. The sequence goes on from CALNHX010000283.1 coordinate 279,165, forward strand.
CAAACATTTGGAGTGCTTAAAGAGTTGATGAAATATCATCACCATACATACGGGCTGGTCATGGGGGGAGCCAGTCGACAAACGGAAGCTCAAAAATTGTCAAAAGGTAAGGCAGGATAAAAATACCGATTCATTTCTTTGGCCAAGAATTTTTTCACAGAAATTCGGTCACTTGATACTAGATACTATCGTTAATCAAGGCTGTGAAATTGTCAGCTATAATATCCCAAGGACAGTGATAATTACGAAATAGTTTTATTGCCTAAAAGCAACGTGCTTGAGGAAGTTGTAATAAAATTATAAGTATTTATCAATGGTCGAGGAATATTCGGTTAGACAATTTTTTGCCCTTGAAACTATTTATTTACATTTATTTAGTTGAAGTGCAATTATGAAAAGAATATGACATCTTAAAATACTTCATTGTGAACTGTCAAAAACTTGACGTAACATAGCAATCTGAACTGACCGCTGTACACAAAGTGATAACAACCCATGGGTAGTTTCCAATGTAAGGATAATCTAATTGGTTGATTTTGCCCACATGACTAAAAAAGAGTTAATTTCATTGGATTACTAATTTCACAAAAAATTATCAGTTTATTGTTAGATTTTGCTCTTGCGTAGTTACTTATATTTCCCTCAATTCTTCGTATAATTGTAACATGAATAGAGCTTATTCATTATATATGAAGAAGTCACTTTAAAGTATATGATGTGCCTCCATAAGTAGATTACCAAGTGCAATTCATCATTATAATCATTATTCTATCAATAACAGAATGATTACAGATCATGCTTTTCGTTACTTTAGTGGACGAGCTATAGTAATTATTCTTCTGCATTCCATCCTGTCTCTGGTTTTATTCCTTCAGTCTCTTTCTTTTAGTTTCTTCAGATTCTGCTCAACCATTTCTTTTTTTGCTGTATCTAAGTGCACTCCAGAGTGCATGCAATTTTTAGTATTAGGTGCACTCTAAATTATGGTTGTCATTGATTTGGCGTCGAGGCATATTTTGTTTTTATCTATTGTCGGTATATGGTATTACAACAATAACAACAACTGCAAATAACCTAACAAGCTCGACAGGTTTAAGGTGTTTTGTAGTGCACCTGCGCCGGCAGGGTGAATTTTCCCTACAGCATTTATACGGCTCTAAACGATATAAATTGGTTGGTAATTTGAGGTCCAATTCCGATTTTTCCCTTTGGAGTGCATCCAATACTAAAAATTGCTTGTACTGTCGAGTGCACCTAGACACAATGTTTTGTTTTAGACGACCTCTTATTCGTGTTCTATTAAGACCTTCATGTAGCACTCTTCATGATTCTGTTCTCTGGAGACCTCTCCACATGTCCCAGCCATTTTAACTGTTGAGCTTTCATCACATCTATGAAGCTGGGTTCCCCATGAAGCCTAATTATTTCTTCATTTGTTCTCCTCAGCCAAGTATTTCTACTTTCATCCCTCCATATTTGTAATATTTTTCTCTCCCATATCTCTAGCTTATTTTGTATATCTTTATTCATTATCCATAGCTCAAATGCATATATTACACGTGGTCTAATTAGTGTTTTATATACCGTAAATTTAGCTCTGTGCGACACTCTCTTAGATCGTAGTAATGTCTTAGTAATGTTTACTAATCTTACCAGCTTCTTTGATATACCCAGCTTCTCCAGAGCTACATATAAGGATTTTCTATTTATTGAGCTGTATGCCTGCCTAAAGTTGATAAAACATACATACAGAGGTACTTTATGTTTGCAGCAATTGTTTTGTATTTATTTTAGTATGAATATTTGCTCTATCACCGATCTATTAACTCTGAAGCCTGTCTGGTATTCTCCTAGTATAATCTCTGCCTGCTAGCTTATTTAATCTCGTATCAATGTAGCTAGCCTTTATACACTGTATCTAAAAGTGCAATCCCCCTGAAATTTTTCGCATTTTTGCATCTCCCATTTTACCAATTGGGTGATCATCGCTTGTGTCCATTTCTCTGGTATACTCTCCTTTTTCCAGATTTATGTTATTAGTTCTTGCACTTCCTTTATAATTGGCTTTCCGCCATACTTGACTTACTCTACTGTAATATTATTTTCTCCAGGGATCCGTTATTTTTCCTTCTCTGGCTTTTAATTATTGTTGAAGTTTTCCTCCATATTTCTCCCAAATTCTTATCATGTTCTCACATTTGCTTGCTTTACTGTTTCTTTCGTTATTTTTGTTTGGATATGCAGCATATTGCTCCTGTTTTTTTTGTAAATAAATAGTTTTTTCTTTAACCTCTTTAACCTCTTTGCACCACCAAACTGTCTGCTTCTTATTTGGCCTCTGTTTTCTGACTCCACATGCCGTGGCTGCATCATTTTTGATCACATGTTTGAAAAGATTTCACGTTGCTTTTAGATCTTGATTTAAATACTGCATACTGTTATTTTGGATTTTCTTACTTATCTTTTCTTGAAATGCCTTTTGAATTTTCTTGTTTGTTAACTTGAACACTTTAATTTTTTCTCTGATTCTGTTGTCTTTCTTTTCTTCTTTTTTAGTTCAATTTTCAATTTCAGCTTACTTTCCACCAAATAATAATCCGATTCTGTTTCTAACCTTCATCTTACTTTCACATCCCATGCTTTATACTGTAGACACAGCCAGAAAAGAGAATTTCCACGCAGCTCGCTTCGGTGCACAATCATACTTATTCGCTTTCGACGGTGTTCGTGATTCGCTGTGTGAAGGTCTTGTACATTCACGTACAAAATGTTAACCAATATCTCTCACTTTCTTTTATAACGCGTCCACGAACACATAACATACTAAGTTAACTACATTAAAAAATACCAACATTTTTAGTAAAAATTACACAGGATTTTTTAATAAATTTATTCGGCTTAATAGAAAAATAAATACCGTTAGTACTTAAAAGCTGGTGCGGTCGAATTAATGTAATAGTAAATATGCAAAAAACCTTTTGCATTTATTAATAAAAAAATTATGTGGTTAATATTTAATTTTCAACCAAGACCATCTTGCCGAGAAGTATTTAAAAACAGTAAAGTTTTAACACTTACTGATCTACTTATATATAAGTGTGCTTTGTTTGTTAAAGCCAATAATACTAAATTTACATCGAATAATCAGATTCATTAGTATGACACAATAAAAAGCAAAGATGTACACCTTCAAAATTATAACATTTAGCATCCACCATACATTATAATATAAGGGAATACCTAAAACGATCTCATTAACGAAATTACTACATTAAAATTCCAACGCTATAACGCTACAAAAGAAAATATGAAATAATTAAGAATGCAATAACTTTAACATTGATGGCACATGTTGAACTGGAGTGTACTCCTTACTCCACTTGTACAGCAACTGCTGCGCGACATACAAGTTTTTCTCTTTACTGACTGCGTCTACAGTATTTCAGTTTACTATTTATTGAAATATAGTCAATAATTTATTTTTCTCTTTTGAAGTATTGAAGTCATCTATTAGTACTATACTGCCTTTAACGTTATTTAAAGTTTCTTGGAGTATGTGCATATGCTGCTATTAATGTTATTAATTCATTTGCCGATTCAACATCAACTGACAACAATCGTTCATTAATTCATTACCGCATTTAACGGCTCTTTCCTAATCATACATCCTACTCCTGTTTCCGCTCTGCTTCTTTCAGCTACTCCACTATGAATTAGTTGGTTTCGGTCTTCTAGTTTTAGACTTCCTTGACCCTTCTTTGTTTCTGTTATTCCCAAGTATAGACTTGTTTTGTCAATTCATGTATTAGTTCAATAGAAGGAACAGCGGAAGAAGTGCTGAAGTTCTACGCAGAACTACAATACGAAATAGATAAAATAAGAGAACAATATCAGAAAATTATTTTAATTGGTGAGTGGAATGCAAGAGTGAGAAGAGATGTCAATAGAGGGGAAGGATGCTTAGGAAGATTTGGAGAGGAAACGTTCAATAGAAACGGCAAGAAGATGCTAGATTTCTGTCAATCAAACGAACTGATAATTGTAAATACATTTTGGGAACAGAATGAGGAAGAAAAATAGACTTTCGTGGCACTTTCGATCTGCAAAACACTACTTTCCGGTCTCGTAACGTAAATTACTATTGCCTCTAGCACACATTTTCTAAGAGTGCAAAAGCAGAGTTTTGCATCTAGTGGGCTCATATAGTATACACCAAAAACCTTGAACAAGCGATAGAAAACATAAAGACAGAAATAGAACCAGAACTTTCGACAAATCACAGGATGGTCACAGCAACAATAAAAGAAAGCATAGAAAAGACAGAAATATTACAAAATAAACATTAAAAGATTAAAAGAGAAAAACATCCAAGAGAGATACAGCAGAGAAACTAATCAGAAATTGAAAAGCTTGGAGGAAAAATGGACAAATGGACCCTAGAAGAAAGGTGGACCACATTCAAAGCCACAATAAAAGAGACAGCAGAAAAAGTCGGCGAAACGAAAAGTAACAATCCCTCGCAAAAAAGAACAAAGTGGTGGAGTGAGGAGGTAAGAATAGAGATCAAAAAGAAAAAAAGAGCATGGAGTAGGTACCTGGAGACAAAGAATGAACTCGGAAACGAACTGCAAGAAAACTACACAAAAAATAACAGAGGATTCTGGGCTAAAATAAGAGCGATGAAAAATGAGAAAAGAAAAGAAATTAGAGGAATCAAAGACAAAGCAAATAAGCTACAGACAAAAATAAACGACATCCTGAGAGTATGGAAGGAATACTATGAGGACAAATTTAACTTCACAACAGATAGAGAAGAACAAAACGAAGACCTACAAGAAGAACAAGGAGAAGAGGCACCAAAGATAGAAAACATAAGAAGGGAAGAAGTTGAAGAAGCGATAACTAAAGTAAAAATAGGAAAAGCTGGGGGTGAAGATAAAATAGATCCTGAAATGATAAAATGCCTAGGAAAAGAAGGAGTAGATTGGTTTTGGAAAATATGTAAGACAGCTTGGGAAACAAAGAAAATCGCATCAGATTGGGAGAACAAGTTGGTGGTACCGATATATAAAAAAGGAAAACAAGTAAAGTGCGATAACTACAGAGCCTAATGCCTAGCACCCACCTGCTTCAAAGTTTACACGAAAATAATAGAAAAAAGAATAAGAAAAATAGTAGGAAAAAAGATCGAAGAAGAGCAAGCCGCATTTATGCCAGGAAAACAAACAAATGACAGCATATTTATAATAAGGGACTTAATAGATCGAAGCCTAGAGACCGGAGAGAGAAGTAAGTAATATGGAAAAGCCTAGAAAACATGAACATTCCGAAACATCTCATCCAAATCATACGCAGTACATACGAAAGGGTAACAGCGAAAGTACAGATAGCGGGGAGAAGATCGGAGGTTTTGAAATGGAAGAAAGGAATTAAACAGGGGGACAGTCTTAGCCCTCTGCTGTTCATATTAGTCATGAAGGAACTGCTTAGAAATACTAGAGAAAGAACGAAAAGAATACAAACAACAATAGGATATCAAAATCTGGAACCAGTTAAAATTGACACTGTATTGTATGCAGACGACAGTACTGATAGCAGACTCCAAGTTGAAGATGCAAAGGTTAATAGGACGGAAGAGATAGAGGATTTAAAAATGGAAATAAACATAGAAAAGACCAAAATAATGTTCATAAATGAGAAAGAATCGGATATCACACAAATAAAATGCAATAACATAAACATAGAGACAGTAACCACATTTATTATTTGAGAAGTATCATAACAGATGATGGAAGCACAGACATGGAATTAGCAAGTAGGATGAGCAGATCAAATAAACTATATTATGCTTTAAAATCAATACTTGGGAAAAAATAAATAAATAAGGAAACAAAAATAAAAATATACAACACCATTATATTTCCGATATTAATATACGCAAGCGAGAATTGGACAATACAGAAAAAACACATCGGAAAGCTAAATGCAATGGAGATGAAGACTTACGAAAAATAGCAGGAAAGACGAAATGGCATGGAGTAGAAAAAAAAATAAGAGACTCGATTAAACAAGAACCGATAACAAATAAAATAAAGAAAAGACAATTAAACTGGTACGGCCACATGGTAAGGATGGATAAAAACCAACTAGTGAAGAAGATAGGGGGGACAAGAAATCACATGAGGAGAAGAAGAGGAAGACTTAGGAAGAAGTGGATAACTCAAATAGAAGAGGCGGGAAAAGAAAGGGGAAAGAGCATGGAAGAAATGAAGCAACTAGCACAATCCAGGAAGGAATGGAAAAAATGGGTGAAGGAGACTAAAGAAAACTAACCCGAATCCGACACCCGAGAGGGTAAGATGGAATGGGAGAAAGAAGAAGAAGAAGTATTAGTACAATTCCACTTCTTTGCCGTTTAGATTTCGTGTATTCCACGTTGTTATATCTACAGGCAGACCTTGCCGTTTGCGGATTTGCGTTTCGCTGATTTGATTTAATGTGGGGCACTTATGTGCTCTATTTTCTTTGCCGTTCATGCGTTCTCGGATGGAATTGCCAATATCTGTGATACACTATGTATATACGTAATAATGTAAGCTTCATTCAGCTGTATTTATATAATATGTTGTCTGTTTATAAGTTTGTTTATACTGTGTTGCCAATCATTTAACATTTATCATTGTTATTTTTCAGTTTAGGTGTTTACTACTGTTATTACTTTTTGTTTCTATTATATTGTGTAATGGGGTTTTCCCGTGGAATAAATAAATAAATAAATAAATAAATAAATAAATATTAACTGTTTCAACTTTCATACATTAAGTAAATAAAGCAGACGTGTGCGGTTTATATCATGAACACCTGAATAACATTATTTATCACGAACTTGTAAACAGACTTATCGAGCCTATTCCTTTGAATCTCTTATTACCAAATCGGACCTGAAATAAATTGTAAAATTATAACTTGAATAAACAAATGGACATTTGAGCTCTAGATTCAAGTGGCAGACTTATGTTACGTATTTAATTTTAGTTTGTATACGCACGTTTACAACACCTCATAGAGTGAACCACCACTCTACAAGGGTAAATTGAAAAGTCGCCGGCCTAGACAAGAAAACAAAAGAAAGTCATGTAAACAGTAATTTTATTTTTCAACGTAATCCCCGTCAAGTTCAATGCACTTGGTCCACCTATATTCAAGTGCTCTTATTCCATCCCTATAAGCCCTTTCATCCAACTGGTCAAAATAGACATTTGTGGCAGCAATCACATCTTCATCCGACTCGTACTTCTGTCCAGCATGAAATTTTTTCAAGTTTGGAAATAAACTAAAATCTGAGGGGGCTAAGTCCGGCGAGTAGGGGGCATGGGGTATCAATTCAAACCGCAAGTCATTAATTTTTGCCATGGCAATAACTGACTTGTGACAGGGGGCATTATCCTGATGATACAGAATTTTTTTCTTTGCTAACCCGGGTCGTTTTTCTTGAATTTTCTCTTTTAGCTGGTCAAGTAGGGTAGCATAGTATGCCCCCTTGATAGTTTTACCTTTTTTAAGGTAATCCACAAAAATAATACCCTTGGCATCCCAAAAAACTGAAGCCAAAACTTTTCCGGCCGACGGAACTGTTTTGGCCTTTTTCGGAGCAGGTTCTCCTTTGGCAGTCCATTGCTTCGATTGCTGCTTTGTTTCTGGTGTATAGTGGTGAATCCACGTCTCATCCATTGTAATAAATCGCCTTAAAAAATCGACTGGATTGCGTTTAAACAAGTCCAAACACTCCTCCGAAACTGTTTTGCGTGTCAGCTTTTGCTCCAGTGTGAGCAGTCGTGGCACCCATCGCGCAGACAACTTTCTCATCCCCAAAACTTCGGTTAGGATATAATATGTCCGCTCTGTTGAAATGCCTATAGTATCTGCTATCTCCATCAACTTCAATCGCCGGTCATTCAAGACAATTTTATGAACTTTTTCGATCATTTCTGTTGTGGTGGCTGTTTTTGGTCTTCCTGAACGCGGTGCATCTTCTGTACTCCTGCGACCACGTTTAAAGTCCGCAACCCAAGTTTTAACTGTGGTGTATGAAGGGGAAGATTCGCGTAATGTGCCGTCTAGTTCAGCTTTTATTTCTTTTGGGGCTAAACCCTTAATATGAAAATATTTAATAACTGCACGAATTTCAACTTGATCCATGCTTACAGCATGCAACACCTTAGCAACTTTGACAGCTTGTCAAACAATTATTATTTTACAGAAATTTTTGTTATTCCAGAGCCAGACTGATAAATCTTGAAAAAGTATAACGCCGTAAAAGCATTATGCAAATTTGTATCCTATCTGAGTTAGGCCGGGGACTTTTCAATTTATCCTCGTATGATGTGTGCAACACCTTAATATTTGTGAAACACGTGCTTGTTGAGTATCCAAAACATAGGAGAGTGAGACAAAAGTTCAATATCTTAGGAGACGTTGCACTTATTTTAGGTGAAAAGTGCAACATCAAAAACATCATTTCATACCTTAAAGAGACCGAATACCAAAATAAAATTTATGACAGCTAAATATACTCGCAAATTCTGTATTGTATCAATGTAGTATTGCACATAATTTTATATCCAACTTGTAAAATAGCTATTGTTACTATAAAAAGCGCTAATAACCCACAAGGTTTATGCGCATTGTACTAAATTAAAAAAGAAACAATCAAAAATATTTTCAGAAGTAATGCTGTAAGTACTTCGATATTATTGGATTATATGTCCATAACTTGTTGCACAATAATAAAAGAAAATAATCCTCCCGCTGACGCGGTCGGACTATTTAACCTGTCAAACTGACACGATTTTTTATTGTGCAGGAAGTTTGAGACGTATAATCTGTTCGAAGTACGCATTGTATGCGATTTGATTATTTTTTGAGTAAATTTTAATATTAGAATCAAATAAATATTTTATTGGCAGCTCAATTTATTTGTATTAATCTAGCTGAAAATAATCTCCATGAAAACAACATCAAGTTGACAAAAGTTATGTGTTGCGTTGCCTAGTGAAGATACTATAGTAACAGGTGGCGCAAAAGTAATCACCCTATCGGAACATGCTCTCATTTTTGCAAATGGCATCTTATGTCATCGCGACTTTGACATTCGTGAAGCAAACAGAAGCAGAATACACATAGACAAACCATGGATCGCTATACTCCTCAAAAACGCGAAATAATTTGTGTCAATGTTTTTGACAAATAATCGGTCAGTGCTTTTGGCTCCACGTGAAATTTGTTGTCGATTCCCTGGTCGTGTGGCATCAAATGTGCAAACACTGTGGCGTTTAGCCACTCGCCTCGAGGAGACTAGCTCAATACGGGACAGTTTCAGACGTGGCCGGCCCCGGAGTAGCCGTTCGGTCGAGAATATCGCTGCTGTGGCTGCAGATGTCCAAGAGGACCCTCAAACATCCACCAGACGACGGGCCACGCACTTGGGCATCGGTAGACGGTCTTTACAGCGAATTTTGGTGAAAGACTTAAAGATGTTCTCTTATAAGTGCAACCCTACACATAGCATGAACGACAATGGATATTCTGAAGCAAGCTTTTCCCGACCGCTTCATCTCTCGTTTTGGAGATCTGCACTGGTCCGCAAGATCCCCCGATTTGACCGTTCCAGACTTCTTTCTTTAGGGTTTTCTGAAGTCACGAGTCTATACGATTAAGCCACAGACCTTGGCGGCCTTAAAAGAAAACATCTGACTAGAAGTGGAGATTTTATCGTCAGAAGTTTTGAGAAAAGTCATGAAAAATGCTGTGAAACGAGCCCAAATTTTCATCAACTCTGGCGGTGTCCACTTGACCGATATTGTCTTCGAGACTTAATGGAAAAAAAATTAAACGTCTAAATAAACATAATCAACAAACAGAACCAATTCTTTTCATTTATAAACAAAGTTACTGCCTTAGGAAATCGAGTGAGGACTTTTGCGCCACCTTGTATAATCGATTTTGTATAATCGAAATACAAGATAACTTAACTAAATCCAGCCTTTTGATTGGTTGAAACCTCTACGAAAAAAATAATCTGTAATAGTAGGCACATAGCAAAGCATTTCTTTGTGTATTTTTACACTTTGCCACTGTCAATTGGACAATATTTAGTTCTACGATACAAACATGAATATACAAGGAACAAACTTACGCTATAACTTATTTTTTGTACAATATTTGCCAAGATACACCAGTAACTAGTTTTATTTTATAGGAATTAATATTATTGTGGCAACTCCTGGAAGATTGCTAGATCACTTGCAAAACACTCCCGATTTTTTGTACAAAAATCTACAATGTCTCATAATAGATGAAGCTGATCGAATCCTCGAAGTAGGTTTTGAAGAGGAAATGAAACAAATAATTAATTTGTTACCAAGTAAGTATTACAGCATTTTTATTTCAGCCTTCTTACAGCAGTTGTGATTATATTGTGCAACCATATCAATATTTTTTTAGAACGTAGGCAGACCATGCTCTTCAGTGCCACTCAAAATAAAAAAACAGAAGCTTTGACATCACTAGCATTGAAAAAAGAGCCAATATATGTAGGTGTTGATGATAACAAAGAAATAGCCACCGTATCAGGTTTAGAGCAAGGATATGTTGTGTGCCCGTCTGAAAAACGCATGCTTATACTGTTCACATTCCTCAAGAAAAATAGAAAGAAGAAAGTAATGGTCTTCTTCAGCTCTTGTATGAGTGTAAAGTTTCACCACGAGTTGTTCAATTATATTGATCTTCCTGTTATGTGTATTCACGTAAGTTGTTTTGAAAAATATTGCTTTTTACAGTTGTCCACATATTCTAAATGTCACAGGGAAAGCAAAAGCAAGCCAAGAGAACAACAACATTTTTCCAGTTCTGTAATGCGGAGACAGGAATTCTCCTCTGTACAGATGTTGCAGCAAGAGGTTTAGATATACCAGCTGTGGATTGGATTGTACAATACGATCCACCAGATGATCCTAAAGAATATATTCATAGAGTCGGCAGAACTGCTAGAGGAGAAGGCAGTAGTGGTCATGCTTTGCTTATACTTCGACCTGAGGAGCTTGGTTTCCTTCGATATCTGAAACAAGCAAAAGTTCCTCTCAATGAATTTGAATTTTCTTGGAATAAAATTGCCGATATCCAATTACAGGTTTGTTTCTGATATTTTGTTGATTGTGCTATTAACGTCTGTAGAAATTAGTTGCAGTCTTAAATAAACGTCTGTTGAAGTTGTATTCTCAAGGGTAATACCACAAGCAGTGGATATATTTTTGACAAATATTTTGCTGTTTCCATGTAAATTATTGCGTTTAAATTTCACGATACAAAATCACATCAAAAATGTCACGAGCCGAAGGCGAGTGACATTTAAATGTGATTTTGTTGAGTGAAATTTGCAATAATTTCTATGGAAATGGCAAAAAATTAAAAAAAAATATATCCACTTCGAGTGGTATTTGGGACGACTATTTAACAATATTAATACATAACGATTAACTTTATTGAAAAATAATCCAACAATTAATATAATTATTCATTCTCAATTAAATTCAGCGGAATACTTCCAAAACACAGCATTTTAAAATTTTTAAAACAAGCCACACAGTTTTGTTGGGGTTTAGTGTTATGTAACCTAGCGATATCACTAAGGACAGAACATCGTTGCTAAGCGATACTTCGCAACAAGACTATTTATTTTTTGAGTACGTACATTGTTTTGTGAATATTTTGCATGGTGCCCAATATTCAGTGATATACTGCTGTTATTGGTTGAAAAAAGCAAATGTCTGCAATCTGATTGGCTTATATGTTATAGTGTTGAATAGTCAGAAGCACTTATTTATTTTAAACAATATCAAAACTAATATAAATTTCGTTCTAGTTAGAAAAGTTGATTGGCAAAAACTACTTCCTCAACATGTCTGCAAAAGAAGCATTTAAAGGATATGTTCGTGCCTATGATTCGCATCACCTTAAAACAATTTTTGATGTATCCACGTTAGATTTGGCAAAAGTGGCCAGGTCATTCGGATTTACTGTTCCACCAGCTGTTGATCTCAGTATCCTTTTCCATAGCTAATCTGAAATTAACAAAATAGTTTAATCTAATTTAATAACGTGTATTTCCTTAACTATGCTCTTTAGAAGTGGCATATAAGAAACATGATAAACCAATGAAGCGAAAAGGAGGTGGGGGATATGGCCATTACAAAAATATGAACAAAGACGAGAAGAGTTTCAAAAAAACTATGGTGTACCGGCAACCCAAAAGCAGAGGAGGCCCTGATCGCAGACAATTTTCTCGATAGTTTAAAATGAATTGTAAATTTTAATAATTCTATGTTAAAGTAAAGTTATTGATTTGTAATATGTATGCCAGCATTTATTTTTAAATTAAAAGACAATTGGTTCGAGTACACCGTAATATTATTGGTATGTGTTTTTGACAGCATGCGCAGCATAGGGAAATGTCAATGATAAATTCTGCTAAGGATCAATTTGGTAAAAAACAAATGAAACAAAAAGTGATCTGTAAACCAATTATTAGTCACAAGTTTTGCTGTACAGGTCAAGAAAACTATAACTCATTCACCAAACAGAAATAGCTAAGCCACTCCCTAAAAAAGCACGCAACATTTGAATAGAATTTGTCTATTGGTCATATTTCTAAAACCCGTATCACAACCAAGGGCGTACATGCATCAAGCTGCTCTTACTTATTTCAAACTTGTCACGCTCTTATTAATTTGCAGCAAGTGAACTGGTTGTGGACCTGCATAAATGTATGGGGAGGGGCTTAACCATTTGTGTTTAGTGAACAACAGAGATTACTTGTCAGGACAATTTCAAATTATACAAATGTGCGACTTTTGGAGTATTTTTCAAAGATTACGACCCCGCTTGTATATAGCTTTCTTGTCATATTTTTTACGTTTCAATTTATATCGAGTTTTATTATTTATTTATTATTATTTATTTCATTGCAGACAGGCAGCCAAGGCTGTTTGCGTCTACCAAAATTGTAAGTACATAATATTATATGATATATACACAAGTATTGACATTATATTGGGGAGACTATTGCACAATTAAACTATTACTATTGAGATAAGAATCCACTCTGTTTTTAAATTGATTAATATTTGTTGATTCAATCACATCTTGGGGTAGTCTGTTCCAATGGTCTACAACGTGTTTGGATATAAAGTATTTTCTAGCATTAGTAGAACGTCCTTTATGAGTTTTCTGCTGTGTCCACGAAGATGCGTGTTGCTGCTAAGTGTAGTATGTCGTTTAAGTGAGGACAGAGTATATTCCATGCAGTATTTTGTATGTTTCGATAAGATCTCCGCGAATTCTTCATTGTTGTAGTGTTGGCAGTTTCAGTCTATAAAGACGTTCCTCATATGATAAATTGTAGAATCCATGTGGCAGGATTTTCGTTGCTTTCCTTTGTATTCTTTTGAGAAAGCCGATATCCTTTTGAAAATATGGAGACCATATTTGGAAACCAAATTCTATAGTAGGACCAATAAAGGATTAGTAAATTTTTAGAAATAAATTGGGAAAATGTGGTAAAAGGATTTTTGTACTAAGTAAATGATCTAGTTTGGCTTTTTGATAATGTTTGCAATGCGATTATTCCATTTCAGGTTTTGTGCAGGCATTTAATGGTTCATAGCATTACGCAGCTGTATGCGCCGCCGTGAAATCCGTTTTGTAGCGTCGCTTATATTCGTTGGCACTTTAGGTTCCAATATCGATTTAGTAGGCAGACGTTTTTCTAGAATGTTCTGCGGGCTGGATCGCCCACAGGTGTGAGCGAGACGGCACGCTGTAGTCGCCTTGTGGATGGTTGCAGGTGTTCGGTGCGCGTTGCAGACACGCTGCCCGCGCGTCTCGTTTTGTGGCGTAGCTGGGGTTAGCGTGACCTGTTTCAAAGAGTGTGTTCCAAGTCGCGAAGCATGCAAGGTGTGTATTGGTGATGCCCCGTTTTTTTGGCCAAACGCTTTTCGGTTTATCGTCGCCTGTCGGCTAATATACAACTACTGTGTGTGTGTGTGTGGGATCCAAACCAAGCGAGAGCGTGCCCCTGGCCACCTTTCTCATGCGGGTCCAGTCGTTCTTTGTTGCCGCATGTGAGTTCTGTGAAGGAATCATTGGATACTCTTCAACGCCTACGCCCGTTGGAGCATCTTGTCCTGTTCAGCGTGCCTTGTGACATCGCCACGCCGCACGCTGGACCCATTCGACTGCCGTAGGTGAAGCTAACAAGGTAGTTTTTGTACTATTTAATGGCAACTATCTCATTTCGCGCACTAATTAACGCTAGCGACCCTATTTGTGTACTATTTAATGACAGCAATCATTTCACACGCACTCATTAATGCCAATAATCATATTTTGTACGCTCACCAATGCCAGCCATCATATTCTCCGTAATAATTTAAGCCAGTAATCATATTTCATGTACTAGTGAATGTTCGTAACTGTATTTTATGTGCTGTTGAGTGGCAACGACCTCATCAGAGTACTAATTAATGCCAGCAACCCTATTTTGTGTACTAATGACTACAGAACTATATTTGTGTATCAGAACAATAGAGCTATTTGTTAAATGCTGTCGTATTTTCTTTGTGTGTTGTATGCCGAGTTTCAGGTTAAGCAGTCTGCAGTATAAGATTGATGTAAAGCGGAGGCTAGACGAAGTTGTGAACGTCAAAGGTAGGTCCGAGTGCTCCAGTTACTGATACCGGGGGAACAAGGCTGCACGCAAACCCTACCCCGTTTGGCTTTCGGAGTTCTGTCAAAAGTGGATCCCAAATTCGAATCTCATGGCGCCCTATTATTTGGTGACATCCTGTATATGTCGTCACACTTGTCCCAATGGTGTCCCGTCCATAGGACCACGCCCATCTCCCTGAGCGTATTAAGCCGTGGCTATTAGTCTGTTTTCGAGAATTTCAGAGCAAGTGGTGACGTTTTCTCGGACGTAATAAGGTAGGTGGCACTCTCGTACCCTGAGGTGTCACTAAAGCAGTTTTGTACCGTAACAGCTTCCACCTGCACACATACAGGAAAGAATCGGACTCGGCAAGAAAAAGAAACATGTATTACCAGTACACTCAAGTAGAAAAGCATTTCTGGGAAAAACACTACCATCCTGTTATAACCACTATTATTGCAATAAATAAAACTTTGCAGGTACAGTGAAACCTGCTAAGGAAGGCTTTTGTTAGAGACCCTGTATAGTTATATGTATAAGAGTCGGGCAAACACAAATTTCAGCGGCCAATACTGATCCAAAAATAAATGATAACGTTCAAGGCTGGAGTTGTCTTCCTTAGTATGTGTATTTAATTACTTGTCAGTTTGACATTTTCAATAAATGGTAAATGTAAAGCATTTACAAAAACTACACTGGTAGGTATCTACCGTTTACCGATTGGTGGTCAGCTGATTTTGCGGTAGATGGATTGGCTTGAGTACCTAATTTACGAGTGGTTTTTTGGTGGTGTAGTAAACATATAACCTCTAAAAAACTTGTCTTGGTCGTCGAATCGGACAATAATATTAATAATAAGTTAATTCAGACGCTAGAGCTTACAAAACACCAGCCTCTTCACCGCTGGGTAAAAAGAGTTTGGTAATAATACATACATACAATAATAATTATTATTATCTACTAGCAACATGATATTGTACATTCTCGTCATAGAAACAAAATATGAAAAGCTACTCATAACTCCCAAGGGACTTGTCAAATTAATTCTCCCTCAAACTCATGGTAACAATACAACTACAATTAACGTCTTAACAACCATACAATGAGGCAATCCTTGATGTTACTTACATATTCTAATTTTAAATTGTATTCTCAATAAATATTATTATTATTATTATTATGACATTGTGAAATTTCATAGCTATTTTTACGATATGCTAGTAGATAAAATATTGTATGCACCACGGGAGATATTCATGTTCTTTACCTTCGGTTGACTTACAGACCTCGGGCCAGAACCCTCGGTGTGTAACATGTCAACCTCAGGAAAAAACATATTCATATCTCCCTTAATGCATAAATATCTATATTAAGTCCGTACGTTATCAGAAGAGGACAAGTCCTATAATTTTAATTTTCACATTAAATAAACAACGAGACAGCTGATGTATGAAAAGTAAAACATTTAAACAGTTACAGCTTTTTATTTAACGTTTTAAACTTTTTCAGTACATCTGTTAATTCCTGTAATATTTCACTATGAAACTGCTCGCCCCTTGTCGCAATTCTTTCACCCATTCTGCTTCTTACAACTTCTTCTGTAGGAATGTATTTATCAGATATAACTGCTGCGGTATTCTAGAAATCATCATACCTATATAATAATCCGGAACATTCCCAAGGTCCCAACATTTCGACTCCCAGTCTATGCCCAGTAGCTACAGTGGGCGGGTTCTTGATATTGGCAGTTGCACAGCAGCGGTTGCAGAGCTGGTGCAATTGTACGAATCTGGTACATTTTGAACCGTTTGTACAAAAGTACATTTTTAATATTTCTGGTACATTTTCATTCTCATTTATTAGACAAAACTCTCAAAAATAAATTAACAGATCAGCCAGCTAAAGCGGAATTGGTAGACAAAATCCGGCGTCAATCTTATTTATTTCGTACAGTATCCTCATTTAATACAAAATTTCAAGGAAGGGGAAACTGCAAGTGAAGCAAGAAAATTATGCAGTTTGTCAGAGAAAGTAACAAAGAAATGAAAATAATTAGAATTTTCAAACTTCTGGTTCGAATTAAATACTTTTAAAAACTCAGCTAATGAAAAGACGTTTGGTAACTACATGAATTCGCGTTTAATATTTTGTCATTGCCACACACCAGCGCTTCTGCTGAAAGAATTTTCTTGGTATTAAATTTAATAAAAACAAAAACTAGGAAATCGCCTATTGCACGAAACGTGCAACTCTTTATGAATGGCAAAATTTTTATTGGGCGAGACTCTTGCTTTGAGTGGGAGCCTTCTCAATCCTTATTAAAAAAGAATATTCTTTATAAGTAACATAGGTGTGTAATAGTAATTATAAATATTAAGATGTTTTTTTGGTAACTTATAACAGCGTACATACATGTATGTACTCTGCTTATAATCTTAAGCTGGTATGACACGATACTAATTTTTTGCGAAAATTTACGAATACATCTTCGCAGAAGTTTATTATCGTGTCATACCAGCTTTATAAATAAACATTAATACTACAAACATAGTGTTTAGTCTTATGTTTTTTTTCCTTTAATTATTGTAATAACCTAAAACTATTAAAAACGTGGACGAAAAATATAAATATTAATATTTTTCTTCTGAGATTAAAATTACGTAATTTTTGGTGTCTGTACAAACATCCAAAATCTGGTACAATTTAAACTTGTAATTTGGTACAATTTTTTGAGGACCTCTGGCAACATTGTTGCACGCACAGCCTTTCACGGATTAATATGGCATGGTCAAGTCTGTCAAATGCCTTTTGTAAGGGCTGTATAAATAACATCAGTCTGCATTTTGTTGTCAATATTTTCTGCTATATGCTGAGTAACAGAAAGATTTGTTACAGTTAAGCGACCTTTCATAGAACCATGTTGTTGAGGAAAAATGAAATTATTCCCATGCATAAATTTTTTTTCCAAAAGTATTTCAAAAATTTTACTAAAATTACGTTAATGAAAATTGGTCTGTAATTCTAATGTTTGTTCGGGCGGCATTTTTAAAAATAGGACAAACTTTAGAACATTTCCACAGTAGCGGAATTGTAGCAGATTTCAGGCAAATATTTATTAGTATCGTGGTGTTAAACGTTCCATAGTCACATTATAACGCAATGCTAAAGTCCTCAATGGCTTAAACCTGAAAAAAAAACACAGATTGCAAGCAGCTTAAAATTATTTCGGTGGCGCAAATAATTCTCGTATTTTAAATGTCCGCATTCGGCTACGCACAGCGCACACGCAGTACGCGCCTACCTGACTTTTTGGGATAGGAAGTAGACACTTAAATACTTATGCAAATTCCCCATCATAACAATAAAACATTATAATATTTCCTGTATGTTCCAAAAGCAGGTAGGTTCATAGTCCCTATTTTCAGAAAATTCTAGGTTTGTCTAAATATGGTGCTTTTAGAGATCAGCAAATTCCAGGAATTTAGTTTTCGGAAACTGCCCAGTGACATTTGCACTAACTGCGGATTTACAACATTGTAACAATAATTACCATTTAATACTGAACAGAAAAAAGAAGACACTATTCAATTCAGCAGTATCCAATATGAAAGAAAGTTGCCCGGGGCCTATCCAAAAATGTCCATAAAACGCTTTCCAGAGGCGCCGTTTCCTTTCCAGAAACATTCCATTTGAAAATATATTTTTTGGAACTATTCCTTATTGCCATTCTCTAGCGTGCTTTTAAAACTTTCTTTAGTGCAACAATAGTATATTAAAGTATGAGTGGATAACAAGGTCTTTAAAACACGCGCGAATTTTCGAGCACGACGGCGTAGCCGGAGTGCTCGAAATAGAGCAAGTGTTTTTAAAGACCAGTTATCCACGAATACTTGACGCTATTTTTTATTATACCTGCAATATTGGAAATAAATTACGCACTAAAAACTTAAAAATAATTTTTTTCGTGATAAATCGAGAGGGCATAATAATATTGCTACTATAGTTACGAGAATTATTTACGTTTTTGTCGCGTCCACGTCCGTTGTTGCATTCAGTCGTTTCCTTGACAACCTTTAAAGCTCGGCGAGCTTTAATCGCCTGCTTTTGCACGCCCAGGTGTGCTTTAAACGGCGATTCTGATGCAGGTATAATAAAATAGTACTTATATTAAAGTATGAGTGGATAACAAGGTCTTTAAAACACGCGCGAGTTTGCGAGCACGACGGCGTAGCCGGAGTGCTCGAAATAGAGCAAGTGTTTTAAAGACCAGTTATCCACGAATACTTTACGCTATTTTTTATTATACCTGCAATACTGGAAATAAATTACGCACTAAAAACTTAGAAATAATTTTGTCGTGATAAATCGAGAGGGCATAATAATATTGCTACTATAGTTACGAGAATTATTTACGTTTTTGTCGCGTCCATGTCCATTGTTGCATTCAGTCGTTTCCTTGACAACCTTTAAAGCTCGGGAGCTTTAACCGCCTGTATTCGCATGCTCAGGCGTGCTTTAAATGGCGATTCTGATGCAGGTATAATAAAATAGTATATTAAAGTATGAGTGGATAACAAGGTCTTTAAAACACGCGCGAGTTTTCGAGCACGACGGCGTAGCCGGAGTGCTCGAAATAGAGCAAGTGTTTTAAAGACCAGTTATCCACGAATACTTTACGCTATTTTTTATTATACATCCAATACTGGAAATAAATTACGCACTAAAAACTTAGAAATAATTTTTGTCGTGATAAATCGAGAGGGCATAATAATATTGCTACTATAGTTACGAGAATTATTTACGTTTTTGTCGCGTCCATGTCCGTTGTTGCATTCAGTTGTTTCCTTGACAACCTTTAAAGCTCGGCGAGCTTTAATCGCCTCTATTCGCACGCTCAGGCGTGCTTTAAACTGCGATTCTGATGCAGGTATAATAAAAAGTTATTAAATTCGTCCTACATTTTAAATGCGGCATATGCCGCGGGTTTTCAGCTAGTAAAAACATAATTCGTTTACTTATTCCACACAGTTAATTTCATACCTGCACCCTACTACGGTAGTGAACATTCTTATTTTTTACAAGTAACCTTGAATCGGATGGAATATTAAGTTGGAACAGGCCCGGTGTCTTAATCCGTGAAGTGGACGATGGTTATTTAAACTTACATAAAAACGTTTGAAAGTTATACTGTATGTTAATAAAGTATAAACAGCAGATTGCCTTAATTTCTTTTTCACGTCTGATTGAGTTTTCCCCATTGATTTCTATCAAAATATACTTCGCGTATTCTGGAACCATCGGCATCGGTGGAACATCAGTTTGAGCGTCGCATAGTTTTTTTTGCGTTGCATTTTTGGAAGGCTTTTAAAATAAATTCTTGTTCTGAACGATTTTTACATTCAAAGATGTAAGCGCCTGTCATTTTACTTAACGCTTAATAGTTTGACAATCAAGTTTCACAGTACATTATTTAATTGTCATTGTCATAACCACCGTTCACATTTTCATTTTAGATTACTGCGGCATGCGCAGAGGATCGTAGCCAATCAAAAATTGACCCGCGATTGCCCGACTCTTACCTAACTATATACAGGGACTCTAGCTTTTGGCACTTATTGTGTTGTTATGTCAGTTGTTTATTAAACTGACAGGTTCATTCGTGTTGAAAACTGTTTTCAGTATGGATAGTAAATTAAAACAAAGAGTAGTTATAGAGTTTTCGGAAAAAGAAGGTTGTCCTGCCTCTGAAATTCATGGATGGCTTTTAAAAGTGTTTGATGAGTCGACAATTGACGTTAGTAATGTGTGTAAATGGGTGAGCAAATGTAGGGTTGGTGAAACCGATATTTTTGATAAGCCACGCTCAGGAAGACCAGTTACTGTTGGAACTGATGAAACAAAATTTCACATTGATGCAATGATTCGTAAAGATAGACGTGTGACTGTTCAAAAAATTGCTAGTGCATTGGGATCGGGACACTATGTTGTGTAGAAGATTATAAATGATCTTAGTTACTCTAAGGTATGTGTTAGGTGGGTTCCTCTCCAGTTAACCGAAGTACTAAAGGAAAAAAGAATAGAGATTTGTGCTGATCTCGTAAACACTTTCGAAGAACGAGGACCATCTTTTATTGATAGAATTGTGACCAGGGATGAAACATGGGTGTCTACACATGATCCAGAAACCAAAAGTCAGTCAAAAAAACACGTCATCATTACGCCCAAAAAAATTTAAAGTGCAAACTTCTTCAAAGAAAATTAGCGCAACTGTATTCTGGGTTCGCCAGGGTGTTATTCTTATTGATTTTCTCAAACCAGGGACCACAATAAATAGCCAGCGATAGCGATATATAGTGACTTTAAAAAAGCTTAAGGGAGCCCTTAAAAAAGGCAGAAAAATTTAGGTAGCATTGTCTTACACCATGATATTGCAAGGCCCCATACTGCATTTGCTAATCAAGAGGTGATCCAGAAGCTGGGATGGTCAGTTATGCCACATCCAGCATTTAGTCCTGATTTAGCTCCATCGGACTTTCATTTGTTTGGGCCAATCAACAAAAGTATGAAAGGAATTAAATTCGAATCATTGAAGGAGGTTGAACAAGCTGAAAACAGTGGGCGAAGAACACGATGCATCTTTTTCTCAAAGTCGATTTGAGCGATGAGTTTCAAGTGGCGCACATGTTTAGAAAGGGGGATTATGTTGAAAAATAATGTTTTGTAGTTCAAAGTTTGAATAAATATTACACGAAATTTCTTTTAGATATATCTTAATTTAACGGTATTACAGGCCAACAGAAATTACTTACAGTACAAGCCTCGTATATAAAAGCCAAAGAAATCTTGTTAAAAAGTCTAGTATTCGCCGCAAAAAGTGAATCATGGAAAAATGGAGGAAGATAGTAAAAGTAAGCAAAACTATTCTAGAAAGTATTGAAAAACAAAAGAAAAAACCATGACAATGATAGGAATTAAAAGTGCATCAGGCAAGGTATTAACAGATCGAAGAAGAAATATTGGAATGGTGGAAAAAATATTTCTGTAATCTATTATATAAAGGGCAGAACACACATGACGGAACAATTTGATGAAAGACAAGGCAGAAAATTGCAATAAATTACTCCACAATTAGAAGAACAAATGAAATCAATGAAATCAGGAAAAGCGATAAAATAACTACAAAAATGATAAAACAGAGGGGAAAAGAACTGCTATTGAAAGTCTTCAATAAAATCTGGAAGGACGACACAATACCCGCAGATTGGAAAATCAGATTTATAATAGGTACCAAATTTAAGAACGGGGTAATAATGATTGCCCTAATTACAGAGGGATACCGTTACTGAGTACAGCATTGAAATCATATGAGCAGATTTTAAACAATATGTTAAAAGAACCTATAGAACTAATGTTATCAGAGGCACAAAGTGGTTTTCGAAGAGGACACAGTGTACATAATCACATATTTACAATTAAACAGAACAGAATAGAAACAGAAAAGAGAAAGGAAAAAATAAAATACATCTATTTGGATTTTATAATCTCGATAATGAAATAGTATATTGTATGTTAAGAGCTGAAAGTGCATTCTTGCCGCTTGCGCATGAATATTGCTGGTTGAGACGAAGTCGAAACCAGCAATCATGCAAAAGCGGCAAGCGCACTTTTAGCTCGAAACATACATACTATTTTTTCGACGACTGAGCATATTATTAAAGGAAAATATCAAATTTCGTTTTATCGCAAAAATTAATTGACAATCAAGTTAACATTACTCGCGCAGTCTATATGACATGTGACGCGATTATTTCCACAAATGACGGGCGTTGTCAAGGAAACATTCGGACGTGGCTACCTATTTTGTTCACGCGGAAACCCAAAACGCTCGGCGAGCGGCAAAAAGATGAAAACGCACGCTCAGCGGCAAATGTCAACTTTCTGTTGTCAAGTGACAGTGAGAAAAATCTACTTTCGATGTCAGTCGTCGAAAATAGTATATTACATACCGAGGTGGGAAGTGTTTCATTCCTGTCGAGAGATTAAGTAGTTAACTTTATCTCGAGACAGGAATGAAAGATTTCACCGTGGTATGTATACTATTTTACTCGCAATCATCTAATTTTGAAAATAACTACAATTGAATTCTGAATAACAGATATCTTGATGTACCAAATATTTTTGTTACCATGAAAACAGCCCACTCAATATTTGTATTATCATGAAAACAACCCAGTCTTCAAGTATGTAATATTTTTCGGTGTATGTAATAATTTCCCGGCTAGTTTCAGTAATCATCTAGTTCCCAGCTGTTGACATGTCATGAAATTGACACATTACAATGTGCTTTGCGAAATAGTTTTACGCATCTTGAAAGGTACGGGAATAAAGTCGTGATATTTTAGGACGCCTCCATGGTGGGTTGAATACCAGTAATGGAGTTGGAGGTTGCACTATGGAAACTCTCCTAAGTGGGCAATTCTCAAGCTGCAGCTATAACTTACCTTGCAAACATCTGAAAATGTTTTATTGCGGTTTTTCTGCACTCCCTGTAGATCTGCAACGCTGGTTTTGCGCCTTCAATAATTTGCGATTTCTGTGGGGCGTGTTATAGTTATCTACCAGCTTTTCCTGGCCTAGCTTAACCACGAGGCGGCATGAACGCTCTCGATGCTCGCATTTTTGTCTGAGAGCGTCCCTTTTGTTTGGCGAAGCGCCGCGGAGGTCTTTGGTGCTTGCACTGGTGATGCTTCTTGTCCTGCCGCTGTACGAGACAGTTTTTGGTATTTATGAAAGTTTTGGAGTGGAGTATTTTGTATTTTGAACATTATGTTGGAGAGATTATTCGGCACCGTGCTGCATCTGAACTGCGACGTCCCATTGCCCAGTTCATCCGGGGTGAGTTCCACTTTATATTGTTGGTCGTTTAGCAAAGGTTTGCATGCATTTATTTCGAGTTTTGTTTTCCCTTAGCAAGCTGTTACGGGCAAAACAGTTTTGGGCCTTTGGTCCCGAATTTGAATAGCAGTTTTGGGCCATTAGTTCAGAGTTTGGAAACCAGCCCTCGCCGCCGCTATCTTCTGCGTGCGACATACTTGGCTACGCTTCGATTGTCAAATTCCTCAACCCGCCTGGATCCTCGATAAGCACTTTGGGAAGTGCTCGACGAATGCCGTTATTAGGTTTTATTCTAAACTATATATGTGCAGCCGCATTTCGACTTGCGTAACTTAAATATTGATTTTCCCGAAGCATTGCTAGAAGGCGAGTAAGTACCGCGCAGCAGCTTTTAATTTGTTGTGCAGTTATCGGTAAATTATTGGTCAATTATGTAAGAGTTTGTAACTGTATTGTACTACCATTTGTATTAATTCTTGACATTCCTAAGATTTCCCAGTATTGGACATTCCGGGATTTAGTAGCGCACTCGCAATTTTGGAAGTTCACTACGAATGCTTGAGTAAGCTTGTACATTAAATGATGTGTCGATTGTACTGTGATATTTAAATGCCAATTATACTGTGATATCTAATTGTGGTTATTATTATTTGTTACTGCTACCGATGATTGTTTGGAGCTTTCTTTCAGGAGATTTGGACTGTTGGAATTTACGAATTCTCGTTGTCTGCCAGAGCAAATTCGTCGTTATTGTCAAAATTCGTTGGCGCTCTACCTATCTTATGTATTTAATTTATTCGGAAAACTCAAAGTACCGCACGACCATCTTCGGCAAAGCTAGTCGCGGTCGGTAAGTGTGCTCAAGCAGTTTAGGATTTTTGGTTTCTTGAGAGATTAGCCAACGAATAAATTTTGTTACCTTTTTATGTTAACAGTTTACTTCACTTCAAAATATGCGAAACTGCATCTCGCTTTACAAATTAAAATGATAGACTTCGTAAAGTTAACATTCATAACATTATTTAGGCTGATCAGCCTTGCAGCTGAGACCGGAAGAGATGGTTTAAAAATAAATCATTTCTAACTGCATGTCACGGTAAGCAAAACTAGCAGATGTGTGTCTGCAATATAGATACACATTACTCAGAAAAATTTAATATATCTCACATCGCTGAGGGCATTATTGCTGTGCTAACGGGGATATGCGCCAAAACTTACTTCACAACATGCAACTTC
This sequence comes from Agriotes lineatus, assembly GCA_940337035.1. Taxonomy (NCBI): domain Eukaryota; kingdom Metazoa; phylum Arthropoda; class Insecta; order Coleoptera; family Elateridae; genus Agriotes; species Agriotes lineatus. The sequence continues at coordinate 304,060 of CALNHX010000283.1, forward strand.
CTCGTTCTTGCTAAAACACATACCTACAACATTTGCAATTTTATTATTTACACATGCAAAATATTATTTTGCTGCATTTTAAATTAGCTGTAAATTACACATGCAATATTAGGTAATAAACATAAATTCGACTTAGCTGAAATGCCGTTCAATCGCGAAAACCAAGAGAAGACACAGACTCCAATCGTTGGACGAAATGTTGGCCGGGCGTACTAGATCGCTGGCTGCCAAAGTTAGGCGATATTTGTGGGTTTACAAATGCGGCTCGTAACTCAAAGCCGGAAATGAAAGAGACAGCTCCACGTGCGAAATTTTCGTGGCACTACACGCGATATGAAAGAAGCTTCTTCAATGCCTCGTCGACAGAACGATAAAGAATAGCTAGCGGCTGTTCAAATATTTTCTACGATCAATTAGCGTAAATCTACACGCGATGAGCAAAAGGTTTAGAGCTTCGTCGAAATTCAGAAGGATTGCGACACTATAAATTGATGTACAGGACGACGACGGCACGGTTGCTATATAGAGCGTAACGAGGCGATAAAGGGTGTTCCTTTGATTGAATCCAACAGTCAGTCGAAGTGAAATTTTCCGACTCTCAAAATTAGACGGGATTAGGAATTGCACGTGCGTAAACTACGTTTTGAGGAGTTAAATATGTCTGAAATCGTTGTAATTTTTCTAAAATTGCACAGTAAGACTTCCCCGAACAACGATATTCACGTGCTTTAAAAAGCAAGCGGTGGCGGGAATTTTCAAACAACCCTAAAAAATGTTATCTGCTAGACTAGAGTGCTAGGCATTGGATACTTGCGTTTAGTTGAATTTCTAGTTTAGTGTGTGGTTAGTGACGTTAGATGCTAACTTCGTTGACGTGAGGCACTTTTGAGTCTTGGAACAAGGCAATTCGTGCCACCTGTATTTACCTATTTCATACCTTTCTATTATATACCCAATTAATAATAAAGCCTGACAGTATGCGATCTTATGTTTTATTCACGTAACAACGCAGTATAAGTAAGAAACTATGTGCAAGAGATCGCAGGCTATAAGGTCCCGAGTGCGAACACGTCAGTGAAAAGTGCGAGAATGTGCAAAGCAAGCAATTCGGGGAACAAAGAACAGCGGATTCAAAACGACGCTGGAGCCAGCAAGTGAATTCGTTCGCGCTAAGGTTGGTGAACAGCGCGGATCGACTGATTCGCTCACAAGTTAGTAGACAGTGCGAGTCGACCTTTTAAAACAGTATTTTTGAAGGCCTGCGTGTGCCCACCACTGGGGACGTGCAGCTTTAAACGGGGGGCAGCTACCAAAGTGAAATAGCATATTGGAGGTGGGCCAGCGGTGTCCAAGTCGACAGTGCTTGAAGCAGCGATTTCGACCCAGCACCCAACGGCCCCCCCCGACTCCTACTTGGAAGAAGTGTAACCAGGTTAGTCCTGCTTGACACCGAGCAACGAGATCATAAAACAATTACAACATTGTTAATAATTGTTTTAATAAACCATTGCACAACTATGAGCAAGGGGCTCACTGCCCGATAATGGGGAAATACCTGCAATTATTACACCGGCATTACGTCATCTGTGTAAGCATCGAGACGCAATTTAAAGAAACCACAACTTAATGTTAAATTTATTGGTATGTGGAACTATTTCATACTTCGCGCTCGTGAACTTTGCCTTTGCACAAATAACTGCACTTTAAGTATTTAGTTAATACATTTTTCCATGCGCAGTGCGCAATTGTTTTATGTATTTGTTTGCATGTATTTGTGTTTCCATCATTTTCTTACAGATTATATGTATTTATGTAAACTGTTGGGTTTTTATTACCATTGGTGTTTGCATTTGTAAGTACAAAATTTTAGATGTCAACGAGCTGATCTCAACAATAGTAGCTACCCTTAGCTGCACTGACGATGCTGATAGTGCCTCATAGCTCACCGGCTGAATAAGCTATCGAACCAGGGCACTGTAACGTAATAATTCAGTATTGTCTAGGGCTAGGGAAAAGGCCGTGTTACAGTCTCCATGAAAGGTATAATAAAATTATACATGTATCACGGAGCATTTGTAAAAACACGTTTTCAATTGGAAACCCTCTGATACAACTACATTTGAGAAACTAGAGAAGCCCCAGGATTATTTTCAGAAGTACCACAGTTAACAAAATAGTCCTTCTTTCATCTGTTCGCATACTACATTACACACATACCTCGTATAGTACATGATGCAAAATATTTTTAGTTTGACATTTAGTACTACACCTTATCAAGCCTACTAAAATAGATTTGGTACACCCAAACCGCTGAATATAGCAAATTCATTAGAATTTTAAGTTATTTAAATTTCAAATCAACTTAACTAATTAATATTGGAAAATAGACCCTTAAAATCCCTTCTCGTTTCAAAAGTTGTTTTAGTTCAAGTACAAGCGAACAAAAATAGTCATTTTTTCTATAGCACATGTTAAAGTGTGCTTTTATCAACTCAAAACAAAAGGTCAAGTTTTACTTTAACAGCAAGGGTAGATAAAGTAGCACTTTAACATCAAGGATAGATAAAGTAATTTAATTTTCTAACTTTTGTTTAAATTAAATATGACAGCTTCCTATTATCGTAGCAACCCAATTTAGCTACTGACATTTTGAAATGTGATTGACTGTCACTATTTTCTTTTGAAATTGTTAAAGTTCTTGCTATAGAAAAAAATATTGTATTATACACGACGATAAAGTTATTTCTATCCACTCTTGAATCATTAACGTTTCGACTTCGTCTCGACGTTAAACGATTCACTCGTGGATAAAATTTAACTTTATCGTCTTGTATAATAAATTACTATTACTTACCCTACACCACTTATAGGTTACTAACTACAATAATCAGGAAATGTAGGATGTGCATGTTATTCTTACCACAAAAGCTTTTGGGATCGTATAGCTTCAAACATATGCTTTCCTTGTCGCGTATTAAGCAAGATTTTCATTCACATAAACAATGCCTACAGTTATTATTCGAAAAAACACGAAAACCGACAAAAATCGTTCCATGCGACTGGTTAATAATTCATGTATTTAATTATCAGATAATAAAACCACCATTTATCAGATTTGATACAACGCTACCCTCATCTACTTCAGTGGAACGCGTATTTTCGTTCGTTTCAATTAAAGACTCGCCAAAACAACGTGCATTGTTTCGATATCGACTTTGAAGATCTAATGGTATTTAAAACGAGCGCTTAGATTTATTTCACAATTTTATACTGAGTGTAACAAGTTTAGGTTAAGTCTCAACTAACTGTCAGCTATTAATACCTCATATTAAATAAAATTTTCGGCCGCAACAGTCTTTGAAACACAATTTTCAGGTCGTCAAACAACATGCATATTGCAAAAGAAATTCGATTAAATCCCACCTTTCCAAATCACACAAATAACACAGCGTTACTTGAAAAGAATTTTCTTCGTCTCCTGTGGGAGAAAACAATTTTTTCGTAGATTTATAGCATTTACAAATTGTTTGAGAGTTGAAAAGATGGAGTAAAAACAGCACAAACGTTTACTCATACACCGCCAACCAATTTTAAAATGGTTTTTGTTTTGAATAGATTTCAGAACAGAATTCAGTAGACAGCTTAATAAAGCAAAAGAACTCAAATTTCAGCCAAATGTTTGCTTAAAAAAAAGAATAATATTGTTTTATTTGAAAACAAAGGTCACGCAGACTTGCAAACACGATTTTGTGAGAGTGAAAGCAATATGAAATTTACAAGGAAAATTCCATTACAAATACACCTTTTATATTACCTTACTAAATTAATTGCAATTTTCTTTCTGAGGATCAAGCTTCTGTGTAAAACATGATGACTTGCTTTAATCATCATAGATACAGTTACAATTTTCAAATTAATCACAAAAGCTATAAATTGCCTATAATAAAATTGCCAACAAATGTATAAATACCAATGAAATTAGAAGAAATGTTTTTTATGTTGGGGAACAAACTTGAATTTCATATTTTGTCTAGATTTTCCTGATATATTCCATACTAGATTTTATGTAACTGTTTGCATAGCCCCCAACTTCGGGGGTTCAAGCTACTTTTACAACCCAAAATAATGTATTTGTGGGCTCTTGGAATCCAAAATAATTAAAAAGGCTTTTATTCTAATTTTTGGCTATGCTCATGGCAAAAAAACAGAATGTTAGACACACGATCAGCGTTATTCTTCAATCAAATATTTATCAATTTAAGGATTAATTAGCTAGTGAGCTGGACTCCATCGCTCAGTGGTTAAGCATTCTGGCTAGTGATCTAAGGGTCGAAAGTTCGATCCTCGATCACGGTGAGGTTTTTAAAATATAAAAAATGCGGATGAAAACTAAGGTCACTAAATCAAGTTAGCTTCGCTAACACAGGTAGGAACACTCCGTGTTCTTTATGTCAAACCAAACTCGGTTTTTCAGTGACATACAAAATCAATTTTTACTACGGCTGAAAATGATCATCTGTCTACTTCTAACCTAAAGAAAGGATTATGGCCTCGCATTCCGAAAGGTAATAGTAATTTACGATACAAGTAACGTTATCAAGCTTTTTACATTAAGACAGAATAGTTTGAATGAACGAGCGACGTTAGGAGCGAGTTCTTTAAAATTCTCGAGTAATGTAGAAACCAGATAACGTTACGTATATCGTAACACGGTTTATTTTATCCTAAAATACTAATCTTTTAAAAAACATAGGAAAAATGGTTATTAATGACACTTACAACAGCGAGTGGTGGTATCACTAGTAAGATAAAAACTCAATACTGTACTGTTGGTAGCACTGTCAGGTTATGTTAAATTTGAGATTTTCAGGTTAGGTTTTGCTTCAGTTTGTGTCAAATAACAAACAAAATCCATATATATAATACACATATATTGCTGGTAGGGTCTGGAAACTTCAGAAAACATTACAGCGCCGACATAGTCTCACTTAGAGTATAACGCGTCTCATGCGCATGCGTGAGAATTCGAACTCCGCCTTTAGTAGCAAATTTTAAACTTGACCTCTTCCGCATTGGGCGGACGACGCCGCCGCGCTTGCGCAGAGCTCACCGTATACATGAAGGAGTTGGTTGTGTGTCTCATTTCATCGGTGAGTTTCCCACTCATAGCCGCTAGCAATATAGTAAGTATTAGATATATGACAAAACCTAACCTACTAACATCGAATTTTACATAGACTGACAATACACTTCAGTGCTGTCAACATGCGATTAAATGCTAATAAAGTATCGTTGTGTTATTTTTCTTAACAACACTAGTGCTGTTAAATGCATCTTAACGCAACTTGTTGCTAAGGAGTTATTTTCATAATAACATAATAGGATCATAGTATATTATGTATCAAGTTTTATAAACATCATTTTAGTCACGATTTTTATTAATCACGAGCGAAGCGCAGCGGAGCGAGTGTTTAATAAAATGAGTGACTAATAAGTTTATAAAACGAGTTGCATACTATACTTCTTCTACGACCACAAATTTAGAGAATATAACATCATATTATTTCATTAAAATTTTGACATTTATTATATTAGGTTAAACTATACTTGACAAACGTCAAACTGACGGTTGAAAACTAACTTGATTTTAGTTTTGGCTGTGGCTAATAAAGCAAATACTATTTGAACCTAACTTCACCCCATGACTAAAACATCGTTGCCAACTTCAGCTCATGACTAAGAGGCTCTTTAGTCATAGGTTATGAAGACATGATTAAAAGGTCACTTAGCGACGTGTATGTTAGTATGTTAAATGGCATTTTAGTTACAGGAGTAGAAAATAGTATATTATGTATCAAGTTTTATAAACGTCATTTTAGTCACGAGTTTTATTAATCACGAGCGAAGCGCAGCGGAGCGAGTGTTTAATAAAATGAGTGACTAATAAGTTTATAAAATGAGTTGCATACTATACTTTTTCTACGAAAACAAATTTAGAGAATATAACATCATATTATTTCATGAAAATTTTGACATTTATTATATTAAAACGTCAAAGTGACGGTTGAAAACTAACTTGATTTTAGTTTTGGCTGTGGCTAATAAAGCAAATACTATTTGAACCTAACTTCACCCCATGACTAAAACATCGTTGCCAACTTCAGCTCATGACTAAGAGGCTCTTTAGTCATAGGTTATGAAGGCATGATTAAAAGGTCACTTAGCGACGTGTATGTTAGTATGTTAAATGGCATTTTAGTTACAGGAGTAGAAAAAATAAATTAATAATAAAAACTGTTATTTACGCACTTACTAATAGCGCCTACGATAAACTTGACATTGACAAACTCGTTTTTTGAATCTGTCAACTTGTGTTTTCTACCAATGCAATGTTAGCGCAGCTAATGTGATTTAGTGACCTTAATGAAAACCTCTACAGAATTCGAACATTCGGAAGTGATGTAAAGTCGTGGGTCCCATGTTACTACGATGTGTAGTATGTAAAAGATCCCTTGCTAGGGTTGGAACTCTCGGCAAAAACATTTTTTTTAATTAGTATTTAACCAGTTCAGCAAGCTAGTGCTATTCATGGTTTAGTTAACTTAGTTTACATTTAACACTATTGACAAATAAGGATTACCTTAATGGCTAACCCGTTCACTATTTTTATTGTTTTAATATTGTATTGCACAACTGTTTTATTCATTCACTATCACTGCTATCAGTTGAAAGAAGATCCTGGGTCAGTTTATGTTTTAGGGGCTGATGTATATTCTTTGCTCCTAGGTTGTAATGAGTTGCTCCCGCACATTTTTATTTATATTTTCGAAAAATGTTCTTGCTGTATTCCTGATGAACTGCTCGATGGTTAGAATGTTTAGTTCGGTGTGTAGTTGTTGGTTTCTTACATACCATGGTGAGTTCGTGTCTATTCGTAATACTTTATTTTGCAGAACCTGGATTTTCCTGAGATGTGTTGATGAAGCTGATCCCCATATGCAGCATGCATACATTGCTACTGGTCGAATGATAGCTTTATAGATGAGCATGGTGCATTCTATTTGCAGTGAGCTTTTCCTATTTATTAATGGATATATCAGAGCAAGTCTAGCATAGCTTTCATTTAATTTACGATTTATATGAAATCCTCAAGTTAATTGTCGGTCTAGGTAAATGCCAAGGTATTTAATCGCACTATCCCGTGTGTTCCATGATATTTCTTCATTGTTTATAACAATATTAGCTGGATCTGCAAGGCGACGAAGACTAAATACTGATGGGTTAAGGGTTATATGCCATTTGTCCATCTAGTTGGAGATTGTATTAACGCTGTTTTGTCATTCATTTGCGGCTTCTGGTAGGTCATTGCTCTGTGTGAGTAGTGCCGTGTCATCGGCGTACATAGCAATTGCTGTATTGCCTAATTGAGGAATATCATGAACATATATGTTGAATAATAGTGGTCCCAGTATGGATCCCTGTGGCACACCCGCATGGATAGATCTGGTTGTTGAAAATATGGAGTTGACTCTTACGTAAAAGGTGCGCTGTGTGAGAAATGAACGTATAATACTTATCAGGTAATCACGGATATCTATGTGTTGCAATTTGAATAGTAAGCCTTCCGTCCAGACCTTATCAAATGCCTGGGCAATATCTAAGAATGCTGCAGTGGTATAACCTTTGTTTTCATAACCTCTTTCTATGAATTCCACAATTCGCTGTAATTGATGTGTGGTAGAATGCTGTGATCTAAATCCAAATTGAAATGGAGGAATTGTGTTATTTCGTTGTAAATTCTGAAGTAAGTGCCTATTTATGATTTTTTCCAACAATTTTGACAATGATGGGAGCAAGCGGATTGGTCTATAGCTTGATGGGGCATGCTTATTTTTGCCAGGTTTATGAAATACTAATATGTGTGCGTGTTTCAAGGCGGCAGGAAAGTACCCAGTTCGCAGACAGGCATTAAACACTGATGCTAAGTAAGCATATCCTTTGGTTGAGAGGTTTTTAATTACAATATTTGGGATAAGATCGTATCCTGGTGCCTTTCTCACTTTAAGGTTCATTGCTAGTTTCTTAATTCCGCGTGGCGATGTTGGTTTGATTTCATCAAGTAGGTTAGGCTCATGTTGTTGTAGATATTGTCTCACTTTATCATCAAATGCATTTCCATTGTTATGTGTTGATGAGTAAACAGTCTCAAAATGTTCCGCAAATTCATTGCATGTATCTTCATCGCTCGTTACGGTTATGTTCCCCTGCTTTAGTGGTCCAATTACTAGTGGCTGCCGCAAAATTCTCTTTTTAGTAGCCCTCCACATTGTGGGGTCGCCGGGTTCTAGCTCTTTGATATAATTTTGGTGGGACAGAATTCTGTATTCATCTAGTTCAATTCTTACTCTGCGGATTAGTTGGTTTAATTGTATTTTGTATTGTTGTTGGTGGATATTTTGCCACATTTGTCTAATTTTATGCTTTTCTTTTATTAGTTGCATTATTTCTGGAGGTGGATACATGTAGTGATTTGGTTTTCTTTTGCTGCTATTTATCGTGCTGCTGCTATGGATCCTTTTATTGCTTGTACAAGATTATTTCTTTCTTCATCAATTTGCTGTGTTGTTAAAATTTTGCTAGGACATTTAATGTTGTCATTTAATACTTTCTGAAAGGTATCCCAGTCAATTTTACCATTGATAAGTTTTGGTAATGGAGCTTCCTGCTGCGGAATAATATTGAATGACATTAAGACGGGAAAATGGTCGGAATCCAGTTCCGTTATTACATTTTCATAAATAGGTTTTGTAAAATTTTTAAGAAGAACTATATTCAGAATATCTGGAAGTCGATCTGTTCTGTATGGATGATATGTATATTGGTAAGGAGCTGCTATTTGAATGGCATGAGATGTAATGTAATTGTTTAAGCGTAAACCATTTGGGTTGCTGACTCTACAACCCCAGAAGGTGTTGTCGGCTGGTTGTCGTTGAAAATACCTAAGAGATCATTTTCATCGATTCTTCTGTTTGGTTGTTTATAACTGCAGGCTACTTTGATTTTCGAATTATTTTCAGTTTTGATTGAAACTGCTACCGCTTCTAGATTATTAAGATTTCCTAGGTCTATTTGGCGCACTTCTAGTTTACGTTTTGCTATTATTGCAACGCCTTACGACGCTATCAGAGCCGTTCTATCTTTTCTAAAAATATTATACCCAGGTATTTTAAATTTTTCAGCATTTATCAAATGAGTTTCTGATACACAGGCTATATCTACGTCATGTCTCGCTAGAAAAGCAACAAATGTAGCACGCTGACGCTTGATGCCATCGGCGTTCCAGTTCATTGATGTTAAATTATTAAATATAATTTGTGTTGATAGAAGGCTTTTTTGTTTATTAGTCGCCATTTGATGCAGTGATATGATGAGTAGCACTAATTTATTTATATGTGGTTTGACAATATTAACTATTGCTTTAATAATCTTCGTCAAAATATCAGTTGGATCTCCTAAGTCTGTGGATGAGTTAGTACTCATGTGTTGTGCTACATTGGAGTAAGTCCTTCTTCCATCAACCAATGATGATTTCATGTTAGTTCTAATCTGTCTTGTTGGAGTTTTAGTAGTCATTTGTCTGTTTTGTAATTGTTTAAAATGTTCGCAGCCTCTGTAGTTGGCTAGGTGCTCTCCGCAACAGTTTACGCATTTTGGTTTATCGTTTGGCTTTTTGGGACAGTCCACATATAGGCGTGTGCCGAAGCATTTAACGCAGCGTGGTTCCAGTTTGCAGTAGTTGCGTGTATGCCCTTAACGTTGACATCGTTTGCACTGGGGGATGTCTTGAGACCGTTTCCTAGGTTCAACTAGTACTACGCAATGCATAAATTTGGAGAGGTTGAAAATTTCGTTTGTATTGTCTGACTTTTCCTGTTCGAGTGCACAAATCGGTATCGGTAATTTGTCTTTGTTATATAGCCTAGAGACTTTAGTTACTGAGTATTTTTGTCTTTTTAACTCTGTCATTATTTCTTCTTGTGTTATTGAAGCAGGTACGCCACAAATCACGACTGATAGTTTATTTGCGTTATCTTCAGGGTTACGGAAGGTATGGTATTTTAAATTATTTATGTCATAGAATTTAGTAAGTTTGCGATAATCATCCGTGTTACTTAAATTTATTCGTAAAAATTTACCTTTCTAAGTAGGACTAAGGTACCTGGTACTCTGCATGCCTAGATTTTGTACACGGGATTGGCAAAAAGGGGCTACGAAGGCGTACTTCCTTGACATGAGTCTCCCCACAAATACTACTAGCTATTTGTGGGCACATTGGTAAAACTAGTAAGTTTAATAATTTTTGTATTTGTGAGTCGATAAATAGAAAAACGTTCTACTCTTTTAATTACGTTTATTACAAAATACGGTAATTGTGTTACGATTCGCGTAGTCTTGTGAAAGCGGCAGAGAACGTATGCGCGTTCGTCGTGAGTCCTGAGCAATGGGGGTGAGTTCGAGTGTGCGGTGTCGAGACTTGAATACCTATACATAATACTTGGAGTCAATACACAACATCTTCTCCCTCATTTGAAAGATTATAGATATACAGATTGTCTGCAGGTAGGTACTAGGTACACACGGTAACTAGATACAGAGACGGTTTGTTTGTTTTAAAATTTTAAACCATATCTGTATCTATTTACCGTGTACATAGTACCTGCAGACAATCTGTATAATGACATGTGTGGGTGGAACAGTGTGTGAGAATGTTTGCTGAGGTGAAAATCTAAAAGGGGGAATTCAACGATGTTGCGTGGGGTTTATGGAACAAGTCCTTGTTGATGTGCCGCATCCCTCTAATTTCTTGGTAATCTTGGAGTTCTATGCGCCACTGGTGCTGCAGCTGGAGTTGCAACTGTCTCATAAAAACGAAGTCTTTTTGATGGGGGTGTAAGGTCGTTATATCTCCCTTGAACTAGTATGACTTCGAATTCTCGCATCTCTGGTTGACCTAGTAAAGTTTTAATTTGATATGTGTGACGTTTTATCTTCTTTCCTCCATACTCGATTTCATAATGGAAATCTCCCAGGCGAGGCGAGTGGAATCTGTACTTGATGTTTCTGTGTGATCTTGGTGTGCACATCGTCTGGTCGAACCAGCTTCAGTCGAGTGCGCAGATCACGTTGTAGAAAGAGTCGTGCCATTGGAAGTCGTGGTGGTGTGTGGGGTCTTGCGATATTGTCGAAGGAACTTGTTCAAGTAGTGTTGTAGGAATCCTTTGGTCGATTTCATGGCATGTATGGCATCTTTTACAATCTGTACATATCTTTTGGATTAGTCATTGGTCGATGGGTGATATGGGGCTTTTCGTATATGATATTTAAATCTTGCAGAAAGTTCTGGAATTCCTCTGATATAAACTGCCTTCCATTGTCAGATACAACGGTAACAAAAGCACCGTAGGAGGCGAATAACTACTTCGTTGAGGATTGCAGCTCTTGCAGTTGCTGTTGTTGATGTTGTTGTTTTGACTTCCAGCCACTTGCTGTAGGCGTCCACAATAAAAAGCAGCATTGTACCTGCAATTGAACCTGCATAGTCGATGTGGACTCGTTCCCAGGGTGTTAACAAATTGCATTGATCGTTGACGGTAAGAGTGCTCGGGAACAGTAATCGACGTTGGCATTTGCTTTCAACGTCTTGAAAATCACGTCGTAATTGAAGTTGACCAGGTAGTCCGCGTAGTTTGCCAGGCGACTGATACATAGCACGGGTAAAGACTTCTCCAGGGTAGTATTTGGGTCAGCGGCTTGTGTTCTGTAATCAGGGTAAAGTGGCGAATGTAGAGCGAGCGTCTTTGATCTCTGTATACGACTATCTTCCTGCTGTTGTCCATGTGAAGGGGTCCTGCAGCAACATTTCCCGGAGCGGCCAATCTTTTGTTGATAGGTCTGGAATAAGTGAGCTGTAGTAAGTTGCATTACCCAAAAATAACTGTAGTTGTTTGGCCATTGTTGGCTTCGAGGCGTCCCGAACTGCTCATATGTGTGCACCAGATTTGTGCACACCTTCGGCATCCACCTTGTTACTTACGGCCTCTAGAATGAGCTCTGCAAAAGTGCACTTCGAGCGGCTGTGTTCTAAAGTTGATCCTAGTGCCTGTAGGAGGTTATCGAATTAATCTGCAAACATCATTATGTCGTCGAAGATGTTTACACTGAGGTCTTGCAGCACTGTGTCCATTAGCTGTTGCCAAATAACAGGATTGTTGGCTGCTCCATTAACGATTGGTGTTGGGCGAATCAGGCCATGTGTGGGCGTGTTATGTGTCAGGGCGTGGCCGAATGTGTCGTCCACCTCCAAGAGGGTATACGCATCCGTGATGTCTAGGTGGCAAAATAGCGTAGTTCCTCTCATTCTGTTAAATAACTGTTCTACCTTAGGAATTGGATGTTCATCGATTATGAGTTCGGGGTTGGTATGTAGTTGCCTGTGATCCTCAATTTTTCATTTTTCTTGACGACTATATGTGTCGTCGAGACCTATTTAGAGTATTCGACGTTCTTGTAGAAACCCGACGCTATCTTGTTACAGTATAAAATGGTCATCAAGACACTCAACTATTTTGAAAAGCAATGCTCGCTCTGTTTTTGCCTCCACAGTGAAACAATTTTTTGGCTTAGCCTAATTGTTTCGCCATTTATCCAATTATTTCAGGCTTAACCTGTATATTTTTAGTTGAATTATAAATCCTTTTGCATTTCAAATTCTTCAATTTTCCAAACCAACGCATTTTGTGCCTGTATCAAGTTCTTTTCGTTTGCACGATGCCCTCTCGACCTCCGCTATCTCTTATCAGAGTCCGAGTCTTCCTGTGGGCTCGAAATTTTCGTACCTGGCACTTGCTGTCTTCGCTTGAGCCCGCCGATACCGACGCGGCTGAGGTTTGATTTTAATTATGTCAAATTACGTGCGCTCAACCAATTTCTATGAGCTTTGTGTTCCTAAGGGCTGATTATGATCAGGTACGATTGCGCTTTTCTGTCTTATTATCTCCATAGTAATTATATTTTCCTTAGCTCTTAATTATCAGTTTCAACCACGAGTTTATCTCGGAGGCCAAGTCGCTAACCTTATCGCACTTTCGACACCTGCTGGGTTCGGCGTATTTGCGGCCTTTTTGAGGATGCTTCTGCAGCAATTTTCGGCGCTTCCACGTCGATTTCAACGATATGGTAGCAGTTCTCGCCCCGCTTATTTTGAACCGAAGGGTGTAGCAATCCCCAGCCGGCATTTGCCTGTTTGCCGTTTATAAGCGTTGGAGAAGCGAGGTTAGTTGTGCTATTCCGGAATTATATATCAACTTGTCTTTGATACCTGGTTTTTCCATTTAAACATTTTAAACCCGTAATGATTTGAAATTTAAATTAATACATTTTGCCATTATTTACATGTAATATTCAATTTCATACATGCTCTTGCTTTTTACATTTAAATTTTTATGCTTATATCTAATTATGCCCAGTATTTAAATTTGCTATTTTGATGTATTGACCCTCTGTAAAAGGTACAGTCACGCTTTTTTATTTTCAATAGCCTAACAGAAGGATTTATTAAGTGACTGTGATAAGCTTATCCCACGAATGTTTTTTGGTAGAGTTATTAAAATAACCCGAAAGGGGTTCTTGATTTTATGCGTGTCGCAACCTTCAGTTAAGATACACAATTTTGTTATTACATTATTTACATTTTAATTATTCTGATTATTTACTACTGACATTTCAAAACTTTCTATTGATTATTAATTAAACGCTAGTCACTTGCAACTTATTTTCTTCTTATTATTCGAAATCTGTTGATTTCTGGCGCCCATTTCCATTTCCTTTCCTTTTTTGAAGACATTCCAGGGTACATAGCTGATGATTTGAACCTACGATCTAAGGCCGCCGATATTTGAGTTAGCTAGGGCCATTGCGGTGAGTAAAGAGTTTTTCAGAGCTGCTGTGGTGTATAAACGGTAGGGGGGTTGATCTGCGATTTTTTTACTACCATCAATTATTTTAATTAGTCAATCGCAGGTCGGCTTCTTTATTGTTTCAACAGGCTTATTGTCCGGCTAAGAACTCAGTGGGAGGGAGGTTCGGTTCGACACGGCTTCTACTTGGGATGTTCGATATGTCAGAGAGAATACGAAAAATAAACGGGCGCCACAGAAAATGGGGTTTAGTCCTTAACTTAACAAGCAATTATCTAAAATCCGAAATCAAATTTCTGTTGCTTCTTCACTCCACAGCTGTAGATAGTTTCATCTACCTTTGCCGACCTTCCTGCGATTTCTTAGACACTGTACAATAAAGTACACAAAACACAAGAACGGGAGTTCATATAAATGTAAATAAACACAAATAAATAAAGCACATAAGGTAATTTAAATAACTATGGTGTATTGACTCTGAATATGCACACAAATATTGACATGCACTATACCAGGGCTGATATAGGGGTTAATAAACATTCAATGACACTTCTTACTGGATACAAATCTAGGTTTTTACTTTAGTTTCACATTCGCGCCCCAAAAGCCATCGACCACGTAGAGGTTGAGCTTTCTGGTGATTGACCCATTAGTGGCATTTACTCCGATGCAGCCGATGCAGTTAATGCGGTGGCTCGTGTAGCTGACAAAGATTCTGTCTGTCTTCTGTAACACAAAATTCCGTTTAACTATTCTTAGCATTTTTGGTGATGATTGAGCAGGGGGCTCCAGTGTCAAGCTCCATCTTGACTGGGGTTCCTTCCAATTGCATGTCGGGCAACTTCTGAAAATGGCATGGTGCCGATGATCTCTATTTTGCTAAGTTGCTGTGCGATGGCGATCTGTTGCACGGGTTCTTCGAATTCGGCATCTTCGACTTCGGCAACTAGGTTCGTATTTATAGTTCGTGTACGTGACCTGCACACTCTGCTGATGTGTCCCATTTTCACCAAGAAAAATGTCCAGACCCAGTAGCAGTTGCTCGATTAATGAATAATGACAAAAGTTTGGATCAAAAATATTTGACATATCAACGTGTTGTCCCTACTCTTATCTAACTAATATATAGGGACTCGAATCATAACATATGCTGTTGAAACTAGTCCTAATACTAGCTATTGCAAAAACAAAACAGCTTCTTAGGACGTTGTAAACAAGAACTCTTAGATCGACAGTAGGCACAAGTTGAGTAGATCAATCCCAAACAGACAAATTTTTAAAAATGCTTGGCATAACGGACATCAACAAGTAAACGAAAACAAGAAGAAAGTGCACACATGTCCAGAATGGAAACCACCAGACTAGCCAGAGTGGCAAGATATGAAATACCAGAGCGAAATTTAGACAGGCTTCCGTTATAGTGGAAGAAGAGTTAGGTGTTCTCTTAGCAAGGGACACGGTAATTTATTTACATGCATTGAATAAACAGGCTCTTCTTCTTCTCCGTCCTAAAGCTCTTTCAAGGAGCAAAAGGCACTAGTAGGTGTCTAGTACGCTGGACCATATAGGGCAGCTAAACCTGCAGACCTCTAATAAATTCGTTTTCCATTCCGTTCACTAGTTCATCATTCTTCCCTATTCTTGCTCTTCCCTTTGCCTAATTCCGTCATTCCAAACTGTCTTAATTCACTTTCTATCATTCTCCTACATGAATCTGCCGATTTTCCAACTCCCATTTTCCCAGGTATAGTGTAATTTATTACTTGTTTTGCTATATTGTTATTTCGTTTCCTAAGAGTATGTTCCATGTTTTGACCTCATATAGTAAAACACTCTTTACATTTGTTCGAAACAACCTTATTTTGGTCTTTCTAGATAAATACATCTGACATCCATATCCTGTTAAGCATATTGTAGGCATTTTGCGCTAATTTAATTATCATATTAATATCCTTTTCCACACCGCCATGATTTTACTGCTACCTAGATAGTAGACCTTTTTCACTTCTTCTATTTTTGTTTCGTCTATGTATATCTTTACTGTGGAGTTTGGGTTCTATTTCAGCATTTTTGTCTACTTTTCCGTTGGTCATCGGTCTAGCAGTCTTTTCTTGCATTATTTTTGTGTTTGTTGTTATAAGACATATGTCGTATGCAAACTCTAAGTCCTCCAATTGGCTGAATACTTCCCAGTTGATGCCTGTTTTCTTCTCCTCAGTGTTCTTCATCAACCTATCCATAATAATAAAAAAAATTATTGCCGAAAGACTGCAATCTCCAATCTCCACTTTTATTTGCTGGGAGAATCTCCCGTCATACTCCACTCTTGCTGTATAACTGGCGTATAGTATTTCGATAGTACTTATGTATTTCTATGGTTTCTCTGGTTTCTTGGAATTTTCCACATTACTTCGTGGTTTATTGAGTTGAAGGCTCTTTCGAAGTCAATAAAGTTCATACATACGTTTTCCCTCGCTTAAGTTCATTACTCTAATATCATTTTTAGTTTCTTAGATTACATATGTGGCCGGTACATGATCTATTTGCTCGAAATCCTGCTTGATTTTCTTTTAATATTCTATCGATAGGATCTCTTATTCCTTCCATTATTGTAACGATTGCTAATTTATGCCAATTAATTTTACACTCAAGATCAACTTCTGATTATTTTACGTTATTGTTTAATACATGTTGATAGCTCTGGCCGAGGGTTCGTTAACACCTGAAATAAGAGATAAGCTTGAGTCGACAACAGATATTTATTTTCTTTAAGTATTGTACAAATAAACAAAAATGTTTTCTAAAATTATTTACACATTTATCTTGGAGATGCGTCCTTGACCATGTGATTCAGGTTACTGTAATTAGAACAACATTAGATAATTCAATTTCGACTTCGTCGTCCCCGAGCTGTTGCAGATTTTGGACTTGATTAGGCAAAGGCCGAAATGATTCTAAGTTTATTCACATCGGCTTCAGACTGAACAAACTCGAACGCTCCGCCGCGTTAGCGAAATGAATTTAATTTTTAAACCCCGAGAATGACCTTCTGGGACTCGCGCTCGTCCATCGCGAGCCGGCGAACTTGGAGCGTTTGGGGTCCGCTCGCTTTACAATTCAAATACTATGCTAGCTCGCGCTTTGCGAATTATTGAACTGAATTTAGGTCGCTTTGCACCTCGGGGTAGCGGATCTACTACGGCAGGCTGTCGGAAGGAAATCTTTATTAACAGCGTGGCTTTACGGGCTATCAGAAAGGAATCCAGATCAGGTTTTTTGGGCGGCAAGATTTTTCGTTGCGCTGGGGGACAGGGTAGGGTAGTTATAAGCGGCCAAATATTCCATAGCGCTGGAGGATTGCTAGGACAGGGTAGGCTATCAACGGCAAGTTCTTCCGTTGCGATGAAGGATTAACAGATTATTCAGCTGCAAGATCATCCATTGCGCTTGAATGTTAGTAAATCAGGATGAGTTGGGATTGCTTCTGCAGTTTTACTAACATAGGCAAAGCGAGGATTCTGGTCAGGTAGCTCAAGCAGTTCGACTTCCCCGTTAGGAGCTGGGAACCGAACTTGTTTCTGGACGCTGAGAATTCTTCATTTATACTCCTTTGAGACGGCGGACCTGGTAAATCTAGAGTGGGGTTTAAAACATACTAGTTAAATGCGAGCCGGAGAGTAGGGATACGTAGATCGGGCGACGCGGCGAAGCTTGCGCAACTCATTGGCTTCGTACCTGCCCGACACTGTCTTATCAACAGGATCTCTTCGGAATTTTCCCAGTTTTTATTATCTTCCGTATTGCACCAAATGTTTACCTGACACGAATTTTTGTGCGCAGATTGCCTTTTAACAAATTGATAACGGTTTTAAAACGTATTGATACAACTTGTACAGGAGCTATCGTCACATTATAACCTTTGTCAAAATTTTACTAGCACATAAAGTAATGCAATTATTATTCCTTGTCGCCAATCTTCAATCATTTTTTCTTCTACCCATATCTTGTTTACAAGTATGTAAAACACTTCCACTGACAAATCTAAATATGCTTCTATAAGTTCTGCGTTAATTTCATCTAGTCCTGCCCTCTTGTCACTTATTAATTTAGCTATTGCTAACCTTATCTCCTCTTTTGAAAAAACATACTCATTAATATATTAATTATTTCTTGTCCGGTTTCTGAACTTAGTAATTCCTCCTGCATTTCTGATGTTTCCTTGTAAATTTCACTTTCTTATAATTTAACCCTGGTATTTTAAGTTTGTTCCTAGTTTAAATGACTGCATATTTTTTCCTTTCAATGTTTTTGATATCTTATATAGTACTTTCATATCTTGTCTTTTTGCTGCATTTTCTGTTTTTCCGCTAGTTATTCAATATATACTCTCTTACCTTTTCTAGCACTTTTCTTCACTTCCTCATTGTTCTATTATATTTCATTTGTTACACCCATCTAGGCTCTTAGTTTACTGTTTTGATTAATCTAAATTTCACCTTTCTTCTTTCTCCTATTTTGTTCTTTGTGTTCTCTGTTTTCCGCAGTTTATCCACTCTACATCTATAATCCAATATGACCAATCTTCCAAATTTTGAATTTCAGATTCTAGTATCTTCCGACTTTCTTGTAAAATTATAGAATCTTTTAACTTTAGAATATTATATTTATCTCGTTCATTACCTTGGATATAAATAATTGGCTTTTAAACTGATTCGTATTGTAGCTCGAACTAGTTCATGGTCTGATCCTGCATCCGCACCTCTCATTGCTCTAACGCCGTGGAGAGAATTCCACCATTTTTTAATAGCTATTTATGCAACAAGTGCTAAAAGTTAACGTTTATGCACGAGACATGAAAATTATGAAACGAAGCCGAAGGCTAAGTTTTATAACATGTTTCGTGCATAAACGACTTTTAGCACGCGTTGCGTACAATATTTTATCTACGACCTTAATTTTACTGTTATTAATCCATAAATATCGATTTAACAAGGGTTTGCATCTACAACACTTCTAATTTATGTCATAATAAACAGTAGGCCATGCCGCGCGGGCGAATGTTTGCGAATGACAGTATTCTAGGTCAGTTACGAAAGGTAATTGTTAATACTCCACATCTGACTGTATTCATTACATAACGCTTTAATTATTTCAAAAACACTTTACCTGTAACGCAAGAAGCAACTAGAATAACTTTACAACTTCACTTCCAGTTCGAAATTGTAGTTTTATAACCTCACTTCACTTTCAGCACATGGCCTAAAAGTAAACAGCTGATTTCTTTAACCACGGTAAACTATAAAACGTCACTTTTAATGAAACAAGCTAGCGCTAAAGAGCTTACTTTTAGTGGTGGTCGTAGATAATAGTATATTATGATACGAGTTTTATAAGAAGCATTTTGTGGCACGCACGGATTTAGGTTACGACGAGCGAAGCGAGTACAGTATTTTATCTACTTTGCCACTTTTTTAAGCAAAAAAATGAAAATTTTTAGTATTTTTATTATAGCATCGCTTTGTGTCTATTACGATACGCAAACGCGTATCGTAATAGCCTCAGTACGAACGCAAAGTAGATAATAGTATATTATGTTATTAGGAGCAAAAGTTATATTTTATGTGGCGAGGCTGGACGGGTTATCTGGCGAGCTTGCTAGCCACATAAAGATACTTTTGCTCCGAATAACATATAGTATTTTTTCTTCAAACGTTTTTATAACAAATTATTTACAACTTTGTGAACAAAATTCGAAGAAAATTACTTGATCTCGTCAGCGGCAGATAATATTATCTGCCGCTGACAGCGGCAGATAAAGTTGTCAGCGGCAGATAATAACTTTATCTGCCGCTGACGAGTGGCAGATAAAGTCGTCAGCGGCAGATAATAACTTTATCTGCCGCTCGTCAGCGGCAGATAATATTATCTGCCGCTTGGCAATAAAGTGACAGTTTAGCATCATCAATCCAGCAGTATAATCCCATATTTTACTGCCGTTTGAAGAAAAAAATAATTATATGTTCTATATGACTTCTAACTCCGCCTCCGGGAGCAGTCCATGACGTTTTGTGTATATTTTTATGACTGAATAGCGTTCTTACAATTAAAGATTATTTATAGAACCCTTTCGCTAGGGAAAAAATGTTGACTACTGTGCTGTCAAAACGGGAGAGTTTTGATTTTGCGGTCGCACATTTCCCATAGGGAATGTATGCAACAGGGAAATGGATTCATCCGCTTTCTGCCGTTAATGGCAGAAGTAATACCCTGCTTATTTACATTTCCTAGTCTTTATTTACAATTTATCAATATCTTTAAAAACCAATCACCTAGGTGCAACAAACAACTCCTCGGTTCAATTCCGCGAATAGGCTAAACTTTTTCAGCAATCCACTGGTTCGGTACTGTGCCGGATAACCATTCGTCATTGGGATACAATTAACCTCGCTTTCCTTTGAATACTGGTCTATGAGGTAAAGTAACAAGACTATACACAACACATAGACACACACGTGACTTGGAAATAGCACAAAGGGTCCACCTTGAGGCCTAAGTGCTCGTGCACTTAATTTACTTTGATTTACCAAATCATGGAGGTGCCAAACAATAATCCTTGGTACAATAGTAAGCTTAATTTATGTTATTTAAGGCCTCAGGAAGCAGTGCAAGAAAACCGTACATTTCGTTGGGGTCTATGTAGGTCCATTTTTCCTTGTGGGTCTAATTTGGGGTTTGGTTATTGTCGTCGTTCATATCGTAGTACAAATTTGTGCAGGAGAAAAAAATTCGAAACAATCTAAAAGTAAAAGATTATCGCCCATTTTCGAATCCACAAAACCTAGATCCACTTTCTAAAAACAACGAATTGTGGGCTAAAAATTAATAGCTTTTTTTAAATTAAATCTACTGCCCAAATTATTCCCAGAATTATTTTGTTCGTCGCCTTCAGAGGCGGTTCAAAATTCTCATCTTCCAGTCCACTTTCCCATAAATGTTTCTCTAACTCCTCTACCTGCTACGTCGTATCTTCATGTCTGAAGAATCGTGACACTATGGCTATGTACATTTGTGGATTATATTTTTCCATTGTTGTCGATCTTCCGCATCGCCAAGACTCGGTTGTAATGGATGTCCGGTGATCTCCTTTATTTGGTTTAACCACCGTGCTGGTTATCTACCTCTTGATCTTCTGCCCTCAACATTCCCTTGCACGATTAGTTTTTCTAAGTTATTATTATCCCGTCGGGTGATATAGCCGAAATACTGAAGAATTCGTCTTCTACAGATGGTGGACAGACGGTCATTGATATTAAACTCTTTGAGAATTGACGCTTTTGTTCTACGGGCTGTTCATGGGATGCATAGCATTCTCCGCCAACACCACATCTCGAACGCATCTATTCGGCACCTGTCGGAAGCTTTTAAGATCTACGAGCTAGGGATGTTCGATACACCGAAAAGTACCGGTACCATCGTATCGTATCGTATCGACTTAAAAGTACCGGTTCGGAGCAGTATCGTATACAAAAGTACCGGTACATGAAATACCGGTACACAATCGATCCGGGATATTTTCTAAATTTATTTATGCCACACTTCGAGTCCTAGTATAGCAAATAGAAGTTTAGCAATAATAGTGGCGTAACAATCAAGAAATCAACAATTGAAAAATCAGTATTAGAAATACATTTATTAAATAGTGTACATATAAACGCTCAAAAACTTTAAAACTAACATAAATATAATAACTGAAACATTAAAAGTATACAGGGTGAGTTTATTTGAATGTTTAGCGTGGGGATCGCGAAAAGTATTGGAGATAGAGAGACGGTTAAATGGGGAAAGAATTGCAGTTTTACGAGCTCAATTTAATGAGCTTTTTGTTTTTGGAAAAAATGCAAGGCTAACTAGATATTTCGCAAAAATGATTTTTTTTCGAATTTCGTTCGGTGCCTATAGCTCTGTTATTATTGACTTTAGAAAAAATGTGTAAAGGAAAAAGTTGTAGACACTTATGAGCTTAATAACACAGTCCAACCAATTTTTTTATTTAAGCTATAATTTTTGAGTTATGACACAAACGTGTGTTTTTTCTAATGGAAACCATAGTCGACCATGACTTCATAAAAAAGGCAATTTTTCAACGATTCTAACGATATACCATTTGATATAGTTATTTTTATAAATAAATAAATTATGGCCATTTTTATCTTTTCGTTTTCGAACTGTTCTTAAATTTGTAGTTCCGTCTGAACTTTTTGTAACTTCACACTTACACAGTCTGCATTTTCCTCGAGAATCTGTCTTAATAAATACTTTCCAAACGTTACTGGTTGAAGGTGGCATATTTGTTTTAAAAAAACACAATATAAACCACAATTTCACTGAATAATAAAAGAAAACTGATAATAAAAACAGAACTGTTAATTAATTTACTGAACACCCACGGCGACCGCGATGGAGTGACGAGTGACACAATTGTGGCAATTGCCGTATAGGCACAATTTTTTATAATCTCCGGTATAAAATTTTTCTCGCGGATTTACCGAATTTCGCTGCGATATCCTAGTGAGAAGTTGCTGTTGCTGTTATAAATAGTTAAACTGAATAATGAAGTTCTCTTTGGATATTTAATCATCACCATAAAATTTGTTGAGATACATGAGAGCTCCAGTTCACCAGAATTAGTCATTATTTTACAATTCATTAATTACAATTTTGCTGTACCAGTCGAAATCCGAAGCGTAATACGTACACAGATTAAACAGAAACATTTCGGCTCAGCAAAATCATTTTGTTTTGATTTTTGTTCTTGCGTTTGTAGAAGCTGAAAATGAGTTATTGAAAGTTCGACCATTTAAGACTTCAAGAACTGTTAGTTCAATAAAAGTAATATTTGCACATGGCTTAGGTTTTTACCCTTGAAGAAAAGGGCATATTTTGGACCTTTTCCCTTTGGTTTTTTCAAAATTTATAGTTTTAAAACTTTTTATATTAAAAATAAAAATTTTTATTATTTAGCCAAAAGATGAATTATTTCTAGACAGGCGGCAAAAATCCAGGATCGGTCCTGCCGATCCGATACTCACCAAAAATAAATCGTATTGGATTGGATCGCTGACTGAAATACCGGTACAAAATGTCGAGTATCGGAAGACAAAGTACCGGTACTTCAAAATATCGGATCGTACCGCGCATCCCTATCTACGACTCAGATGCGTACGAAAATATGGAAAAGACTAAGGCTCTGACCAGACCAGATTTCTCTAACTAGGGATGCATCGAATATTTCTGCACCATCATAAAAATTACAATCCCATAATTTCAAAAACTCCCCAAAAGCAAAGATAAAACGTGACTAAATACTCCAATAGTGCCATAGAAACAGCACATTTTTAAATCCGCGCCACCTGCTTTAATATCAACCTACGTAAGCCAGACTTTTTTTGTGATCTAAACAGAATATTTCGGCTCCTGTAGCGAAAGGGTTAACCTCAATTCATTATCATTTGCTTCTCCAATTCCATGCTTGCTCATGACTTGTTTCTTTCCTTGATTGTTATTTACCACTTTTGCATTCTAATCCCCCATTAGTCTATAGATACCTCGTTTTAGCCATTTCCGTAGTTTCTGTAATGTGACTTGCATTTCTTCATAGAAGTCTTTCTTTACTTTCCTGGGTATTTGTTGGTGCATACACAGTAATTATGACATTATTTCCAAATCTAGCTTTGAATAATCTTTTCAGATACTCCATCCCATTCTATTAATGATTTTGTCGTTTCTTTGTTTAACATTAATGCCACTTCTCGTTCACTCTCCCCCGTCTGTGACCCGAGTAAATAATGATGTTTCTATTTTTTCAGTCCTATTTATCCTTCGCCTTTCCATTTAGTTTCACTTAAACCTAGTATGCTAATTTGTTATCTATTGATTTTCTCCGCTATCTGATATGCCTTGTTAATACGAGTATATAACATTGTTCTAGTATTCCATCGCCCTAAGTACTTTATACCCCTTGTGTATCAAGGTTTCTTGTTTGTTCATATTTTGCAAAATGTTCTCCATTCTTTTCTGCCTTCTTTATATTCTTTTGCATGGTTCCATGTTTTGTCGTTCCTTTTTAGTATATTTTCAATCGTCTGGTTTCGAATTTCCTTCGGCCTTCCTCTCTTTCTCTTTCCTTCTGCTCTTGCTTCCCACACTTTCTTGGTTTGTTTTCCTTTGTCCATCCGGCATTTGTGTCTGAACCATCTAAGCTACCCTTCTTCTATTTTCTTTTGTATTGGTTTTACTTTTAGTCCTCTTATTTCTGACCCTATCCAGTCTTGTTACTCCCATAACTCTCCTCAAGTATTTCATTTCTTAGACTTGGATATTTGCATTGTTTGATTATTTATCAACCACAATTCCCTTCCGTATATTAGTATTAAGGTATATATTGCTCTGAATACCATTGTGTGTGTTTTCGCAGATATCTTTTTTATTTATAAATGATATTTTTAAGCCCGTAAACATGTTGAATACCGCTTTTATTCTTTTATCAATATCTATTTCTACATTTCCTTTGCCGTCTATTGTAGTACTAAGTATTTAGATTTTTCTACATGCGCCAGTTTTTCTCTGTTCACATATGTTTACTGTTTTCTTCTGGTCACTTATCACTAGCACTTTGATTTTCTCCGTATTTATTTTTAGTCCTCTCTTTTCTAATGCTATCTTCCATCTACTCATATTTTCATTAATATCTCTTTCTGTTTTGGCAAAAACTGCAATATCATCTGCAAAGGCACATTCAGTTATTTCTACTCTCTTCATATTCCAGTCTCCTATCGTTATTCTGTTTGCCGGCATCGAGCACGGCATTCAGAGATTTTGGGAAATCGAGGGGGCTTACGGTTCATCAGGCCGACTCTCTGCTGATGACAAATTTTGCGAAGACCATTTTCAATCGACTACGAAACGGGCGTCGTCGGAGCCGCGTAGGTTCATCGTGAGCATACCTTTCAGGAAAGATGCTCCATCGCTGGGAGACTCGCGCGGTATAGCGTTAAAGCGTTTCTATTTATTAGAAAACAAATTGTCAAAAAATCCCGAGTTGAAAACCGCGTATTCCGCATTTCTCAAAGAATACGAGTCGCTTGGTCACTTGAGCAAGGTGGACGACGAAGCGAGTCTTCCTCATCCTCGGTTTTATTTGCCACATTTGCCAGTCATAAAGGAGGACAGTTCAACGACCAAGCATCGCGTTGTTTTTGACGGCAGTTGTGCGTCCTCCTCCGGAGTATCGCTTAACGACCTTCAACATAAGGGCCCAGTGGTCCAGCAGTCGTTGTTTGCAATTCTTTGTCGCTTTAGGCAATTCAAGTACGTGCTGAAAGCAGATTGCGCCAAAATGTATAGGCAAATCTTCGTGGACCCCTCGCAGACGCAATACCAATTAATTTTATGGCGTGACGACAAAACCTCAGCGGTAAAATGCTTCAAATTATTAACGGTCACCTACGGTACTAAATCAGCCTCGTACCTAGCAACTAGGTGCTTGATACAAATCGCCCAGGAAATCGAAGCATCGCTTCCAGAGGCCTCATTAAGAATTAGCCGGGATTTTTATGTAGATGACCTACTGACTGGTTTTGAAAATAGGGCGGAAGCCATAAAAACGCAATTCGAAATTAGTAGCGCTTTGTCGGGGTACGGGTTTGAATTGCGAAAGTGGGCATCCAACGACAGTGAAGTAGCTAGCGCCATTGGTGTGGATCGCGGCAGCGTAGAGCCCATTTCTTTGACGGAAGACGCCACGGAGAAAACTCTCGGCATTTTTTGGGATACTCGGCGGGACGTGCTAAGTTACAGAGTGAACCCTAGCTGTTGCAAATCAGTTACCAAGCGGGCTATACTCTCTAGTATGGCTCAAGTATTCGATCCCTTGGGACTACTTGGTCCAAGCGTTCTAACTTTGAAACTTCTCGTGCAACGGCTTTGGCAGTTGAAGTTGTCATGGGACGAAACGGTGCCCATGGAGATGCGCTCCAGATACGACGAACTCCATTCTTCATTACGCGCTTTGGGCTCATTGGCAATTCCGAAACGGGTAATTTGCGATGACATAAATTCGATAGATCTCCACGGATTTGCGGACGCGATTTCTGTAGCCTATGGGTGCGCCGTGTATATACGTTGCGTTGACGCGCGCGGTAATGTCACCACCAATTTGCTTTGTGCTAAGTCAAGGGTCGCTCCATTAAAAACAATATCCTTGCCTCGTCTGGAGCTTTGCGCAGCCTTACTGTTGGCTCGTTTGATTAAAACTATACTCGATTCCTCCGCATTTAAATTTGACCGCGTGTACTATTGGTCGGACTCCACCATAACTCTGCACTGGATAAATAAGGATGCGAGTAATTGGAAGACGTTCGTCGCGAACCGGGTGTCCGAGATTCACGAACTAAGCAATAGGGAAGAATGGTTTCACGTGCGTACAAATTGCAACCCGTCCGATATAATTAGCAGGGGAATGTTACCCCAGGAGTTACTCAACTCGCGCTTGTGGTGGCACGGGCCAGAGTTTTTGTCACAGGCGGACTTAAAACCCCAGCCCGTTAAAATTGAGTCGGGTGAGCTAGCAGCCCAAGAGTCGCGCCCAGTAGTGGCCACTCTTCACCATCGCGTCCCAGAATTTGAACTTTTCAGACGCTATTCCAGTTTCGCAAAATTACAGCGCGTAGTCGCGTACTGCCTGCGTCTCGCGAGAAACAGAAACATCGAAACGCGCTGGTCAGGACCTCCAGCCATTGACGAATTGGAGGACGCGACTCGCCGTCTGATCAAAATTGCCCAGGCGGAAGTCTTTTCCGGAGAAATAGCAGTTTTGTCTCAGAAAGCGCCATTGCCGAAAAATAGTGCGCTGCTTTCTCTAAACCCATTTCTGGACGATCAGGGCCTACTGCGCGTGGGCGGCCGTCTAGAAAATTCCAATCTAAGCTTTGATCAGAAACATCCCCTTTTGTTACCAGCTAGTCACCCTTTGTCGTTGCTAATCGTGAAGCAAGAGCATTTGCGGCTCTTGCGTTGTGGACACTCGGTGTTACTGGCCTCATTGCGGGATAAGTTTTGGATCGTGAGAGCCAAAGACCTGATACGTAAAGTAATACACAATTGCGTGATATGCTTCCGGGCCAAGCCTAAGATGAATGAACACTTGATGGGATCACTACCCGAAGCTCGTGTTACACCCTCTCCTCCTTTCAGCAATTGCGGGATAGATTACGCGGGTCCCGTGTTCATAAAAAACAAATCCGGGCGAGGCGCGAAAGAAGTAAAGGCTTACGTAGCCCTATTTGTGTGTTTGACCACGAAGGCTATTCATCTTGAACTCGTGGAAGACCTCACGACGGAGGCTTTCATCGCATCGTTGAGGAGATTCATCTCCAGACGCGGTTTACCCTCCAACATATTTTCTGACAATGCTACCTGTTTCACCGGTGCCAGAAATCAGCTATCGGAATTAAAAAATATCCTGTCAGGCTCTAGTGAGCAATGCATAAAGGAGGAATTGTCGAAACGTAGCATTAAGTGGAATTTTATTCCGGCACGCTCTCCGCACTTTGGCGGCATCTGGGAAGCGGGGGTAAAGTCATTAAAATATTATTTAAGGCGAATATCTTGCAATGCAAAGTTAACTTTCGTTGAGTATTACACCATGCTGACTCAAGTGGAGGCGATACTAAATTCCCGCCCACTCTGTGTTCTCCCTACCGACGCCTCATTCCCCGAAGTCCTTACTCCTGCCCACTTCTTGATCGGTCGGAAGCTGACTTCGTTTCCGGAAGCCCAACTCCAGGACATACCGGAAAATCGTCTCAGCCGCTATGGGCTGGTCCAGCGGCTGTCCCAGCAGTTTTGGGATCGTTGGTCCCGGGACTACCTCCACCTCCTGCAGCGCCGGCCTAAGTGGAAGCTACCGTTGGCCACTGGCAATCATCTCGGCCACATATCCAGGAGCGGATGGTGTTGTGCGTGTGGTGCAGGTGCGCGATTCCCGAGGGAATCTCCTGAAACGCTCGGTGCGTAAAGTGTACATCCTACCCAAAGACGATCATTGCGATCAAGGGCAATAAACATTGACTTTGCTCTTAGTTGGTAGTTTTCGCTGATTGAACATTTTGCTAGGTTTAGTTGTTTCTTTGCTTGTATTCATGCTAGTTGTAGGTTATCTGTAAGGCTCTTGGATTATCATATGTCATTAGTTCTTGTTATGCATTTGATTATTTGGTAGTGTCAGATTTCAGTTTAATTTTGGTATTTAATCACGTCGTGCCATATTCGGCACTTCGGGGGCGGCATGTTTGATTCACACAGATGCGTGCATCAAAGCCTTTTTGATTATAATTAATCATGTAATTCAAGTCATAACTGTTCTATCTCATTCAAAGGTCGTGGTAAAGTCAAATTTGCATCTTGCCGTATTTGTTTGCCTCTGTTAATATTGGAAGCCTCTTTTCAAGTTAATCATACAAAAAACAGAAGTTGTTCCAAATTATTGCTAATTCCTACTCTTTTTATTTCTTCTATTTTTGCTCGTGGTATCTTTGACTTGTTTTCAAGTCCCTTAGCTTCTGTCTGTATTTTCGTATACTGTTTTACAGTTTCCTTTATGATTAGTTCTTCTTCTATTCCCATTAATAATAGTTTGTGATCCGTTCCTAGTTCTGCTTGTTTTTTGGCCCACACATCTTTTACTTTTCCTTCATACGTTTTTGTGTATGTTACAGTCTTTTATTTTTTCCATCCAGTGATTCGTATGTATATTGAGGTTCTTTTCCGTGGTTGTAGCATGTATTTCCTATTTGCATATCGTTTATTATGCAGAATTCAAGAATTCACATTCCGTTTTGATTAATAGTAGGTATCTTCTGTTCCATACTTTCCCATGCATCCGATTGCTTTGTCTGAATCTTTTCCAATCTTCTATTATTAACACTTCTCGATTTTTCTCTTGCTTCTATTTGTTCTTGCAGTGTTTCATAAAATTCTTTATTTTTTGTATTTCTGTGCCTTCTCTTGGTGCATATATTTGTATTGTTGTTATGATTGTTTCCAGTTTTACATCCATATAAATAATCCTAGGGTTTATTGCTTTCCAATCCACAATTTCTTTTCTATTTCTTCGTTTGTTAACAGTGCTACTCCTTCAGGTTAATTAATTAAAATAATCAATGGTACTGAAAAATCGCAGATTAACCCCCTTAAAGTTCGTACTACACTTTTTAGAAGCAAGTTACTTCGTCGAGGTGCAGGAAGAATCCTAGCGCATTCGGCCACTAACGAAAAACAGCTGAACGCTGCGACCTCGCGATAAGCAGGTGGAAGTTTTCGGGTTTTCCAGAATCTGTATGAAATGAGCGAA
This sequence comes from Agriotes lineatus, assembly GCA_940337035.1. Lineage (NCBI taxonomy): Eukaryota > Metazoa > Arthropoda > Insecta > Coleoptera > Elateridae > Agriotes > Agriotes lineatus. Next base: position 333,445 of record CALNHX010000283.1, read on the forward strand.
CTAATAAATTGAAATAATTCGAAATACAATGAATTATAATTCAAATAAAAATATACAGTTAGACCAGAAATAATTGGTAAATGGCGAAACGATTAAGCGGCGCGAAAAATGATTTCAATTTCAACTCCATCAAAACTCTTAAATTTTATTATCTGCTTTGGTTCTTGCCTTCCCACTTTATATGTATCCTCTATGTCCGTATTCGCTTCCAGTTCTTGCTGTATTTCTTGCTTCAGATTTTTCTCGCCAAAGTTCTTTCCCATAATCACCAGGTTCTTTCTTTCGTTATTTCGCTTTTGGTTCTCTATTCTTATCTTCAGTATTCTTATCTCTTCTCTTAGTTATCCATTCTCTCTCCCATTCTACTTCCTTCTTTATGAATTTCTCTTTCAGTTCTCGCAGATCTTCCCATATTTTTTCATTTGTACGGTTATCACATTTATATTTCCTTTGGTACTTTCTGTATCACTTATAATTTGTTTTAGCTGCAAGCTCACGCTCTTTATAAATTCTTCAATTTTTTTCCATATTTTCGTGTGGCTCCCTTTCTTTTTGTAGTTATTAGTTAACTTCTCTTAAAATTTTCTTCTTTGTCTACTGTAGCCAGTTCTTCTGTTTATTTTTTATATTTCTGCTTCTTCTATCTTCCTTTTGATCATGAAGTCTATTATGGATCCTCTACTCTCTATTTTTCCTAGTACCACTGGTTTATTTTTAGGTTGGACCAATCCTGTGGGTACGCCACTGGGCACACAATTTTGACCCAAACCCACTTGTTTAGCTTTGCAGTATTTTAAATGCGCCAACCAGAAATCAAAGCCACCTATGTTTATCACAGCATGCAATGCAAACTCTCGCCTGTACGTTATCACGCACCCAAAACACTCTGACTATTCTAATCGTTTCAAGCTTTAAATGCTGCTTTAGGCCACTTTTTATATACTGCACGTAACTGCTAGTTCTTTATCTCATTTTTAACACACTTTTTACAGTAATTAGACCTCTGTTATCACTCAATAAACATATTTCTAAACCTCAAAAGTGACACACCCGCACTCTCGGTAATGCATCGACCATTCTTATTGCCTTTTTATAATTTTTATTTCGTCTACCTTTATCGATAGTAGATTTTTCTTTTGTTAATAGTTTTCAGGTGCAGTATTTTTCCATCTTGATTTTTTCTATTATTAGTTTTTTGGGCAAAGCCCTGTATTTGTAATTTTACATTTTTGCTTCTTCAAATCCTCATTTTCTCCATTTTCGGGTGATCTCTCGCTTACTGTTCAGATTTGTTTATAATATCAACTGCATTTTTATATACCTTTTCTTCCTTAGTCTCTTTTTCTTGTATTATTCTATTGCTACTGCCTATTTGCTTGTACATTTTGTATTTCTTTATTTGTTCTACTGCATGAATCTCCCCATTCACCATAAGTTTATTGTAAATTACATATGCTCTTTGCTTCGTATAGTTCTCAGCAATCCAAATATTTGTTCCTTCAAGGTTTCTTGCCGCTTTCATAACTTCTACTTCTTTATTCCATGTTCCTATTTCCATCAGTACTGGATGTATTTTTAGGAGCTGTTGATCTTGTCTTCCAGTTCTTTTTATCTCTTGAATTTCTCTTTCCACATCTATTTTAATTCCTATATCCAGGAATAATATTTTAATCTTTTCTTTCAGTTCCAGATCTGACTCGTTTTCTGTTTCTTCTAATACCTGCACCACCATTTTTCTCTTTCTTACTTTTTAGTTTAATTTAAATTAAAGAAGAGAGAATGTTTCATTCAGCATCATATGTATGTATAGAGGCTGGTGCTTTACTAAATCTGACGTTTTAATCGAGTTTGAGTTTATAAACGTTACACAGATTTGTACGTCCTCGCTTTCACACGTTTCCTTTTATCAGAAAATTTGGGCACCTGTAGATAACAACATTTTGAACCCACATTGGTGGTCTTCCAATTCTTTCTTAACAATCTTTCTTCTAGTTTCACCATGATTTTATGAGTAATACTAAGAGTGAAAAAAACCTGTAATTCTTGCATTTGTGTTGGTTACCTACTTATTTCATATATCAGTATAATATTTGACAATTCCTTTAGCATCTTACACGTTATCGAGATATTTCTCAATAATTCGGTAGTTCCTTCTTCCATATTTTATTAGTTCTAGGGGTATAAAAAAACTATAGCATATTTTTTATTTACATATATAAAATATTATTATATAAATCAAATTAAATTAAAAACGTGATAGTTTTGCACGTAACTCTATTTATCAATATTGGTAATATTGTATATTCTAACTGCATGATCAGACCCACAGCTGGCAAGTTGTAAAATAGCATTATCTGTGGTTCTATTTCCTGCTTCACCCAAGACAGGTCTAAAGGCAAGCCTTCTTACTGTTAAGTGGTGGGCCATGCTAAAAACAAGAACCAATTATTAGTTTAAATTTTAAACGAGTAATAACAAAAGTGATTATATATGATCCATAGTTTCTGTTCATAAAAGTCTGTACGTAATACGAATGACTCCAAATATATTATGCAACATGTAAAAAACATTAAATACGTGCTTTTTACTTCACCACCTTTTACTGCATAATGTAATATGAAAAAGATCAGGATTCAAATTTACCTCTTATCTAGGGTCAACAACAATCTCCACCCTTGCAAGTTCCATTTATACAACTGTATGAGGCCAGACTCTAAACCGACAGCTGTCACGTAAAACCCAGTAATAGTAACAGGAGCAAATGCTAAAGCTGTAACAGACTCTCCTTTCAGCTCCAAATGTTGACAGGCAGAGCCATACTGCCCCAACACATTTTCGGCCGGTTTATCTGGGTACCTGGTCCACACTACAACCTTACCATCTCGTGAACCGGTTGCGAAATATTTGGAATCATGAGACCACGCACAGCACCAAATTATTCTCGTGTGAATTCCCGTTTTCTTATCAGTCGTTGCAACCAGCTTGAAGTCATTAGTGTCGGGTTGTTTTGAAAATAACGACCACCGTCTATCCCTGGATACAGACAGCAGATGCTGCGAATCTGGGGAAAATGCTAGCTGAGCTATTGTTAGGTTGTGTGAAACAAGTTTCTGTATTTGTCTCCAAGTGGAAGTCTCCCTATTAAAAATATTTAAAAGTAAATATTACGAGTGCTTGCATGACAAAATGGTACCATAGTAAAACAGCTGCGTGTTCCGTTTTGGTTGCTTTACATGCTGAAGCAAGAAGTGATCCATCTGTATTTGCAATCAAGGAGTACACTTCGTAACCATGCCCATATAGCTTTTGAATTTCAGGCCATAAGGTATTTTGTAATAATGTCTCTTCCGTTGGAGGTTCTAAAAATTTTTTTTTTTTTTAAATTTCATATTTCAACTGTTTGTAAGATTACCTGTAAGTTCGACAGCTGTAAAATGAGACTCTTCAGGATATGGTTCCTTGCTGCTTTTGGCTGTTGCTTGCTCAATATTGTCATCCTCATAGACAGCTTTGTTGGAAAGGCCTAAAGATGGTACCGCAGCACCTTTTGGATCAGATTCGGTACCTAAAAATTAATGTAAGTTTATTTTAAGAAATAAATAGTGATGGAAATATAAGTATGTTTCCCCAATTATTGTCGATAAAATATAGTAGTAGTACTAATTTATTTATCCTGCTGCTTTTCAGCTTGCATTAGGGTTCGGTTATTACATTATTAATTACATTGACCTATTTTACGCCGGTCACTCATTCTTGTCCTTTATGCTTCGCCTTCTTTGTACCTCTCACGTCCACCCTATACCCTTGTCACTTTCACTTAGTACACTTTTCACTGCTTTTCCCTTACTTATATCCCGAGTCTTATAACATCCATATACTAGATGCACTATTGTTTCTTCCTCTATTCCACATAACCTACACATCTTCTCTTCATCTCTTTTCCATATTTTTTTACCATTTTCTTCATTTCCACATCTATACCTTGTAATTGTTTGATGGTGTCCCTTGTCTTCTTTATTTATTAGGTATTTGGGTACTTCTGTCGTCATAATGTTTCTATATACGTTATTACTGGTACTGCGGTTTATTTGGTTAAACAGCTCCTGTTTTTGTATTTCTTCATCTTTTCTTATGAGTTCTTTGCTTATTGACAGTTGTTGATCTTGTCTTCTTCTTTCTATCTCTTGTGTGGAGTAGCCGACTCTTTGGTAGTACTTTTCCCTTTTCTTTTCCCATTTATTTTTACCGTCTTCTATTTTTTCTCCTCCTTTTTTCTTATTTCTTTCCAACATTCCTTCAATATTCTATTTTCCGTGTTGCTTCTTATTTTATCTTCATATTTTATTGCTCTATGTCCTGCCTCAATCCTCAGTTTTCTTCTTTTTGTCTCCTCTAGCACTATGATGGTGTGTTTGTATCAAGCTCCAATAGCCATTTGATATATTTTACTTGGATTTTCTAGATCTCTTCCCTCTCTTCCCAACCCCATATTTCTGCGCCATACAGAATTATACTTTTTATTATTGTATCATACATCATTAGCCTTATGTTAAAGTTTTCTCTGAATTTTCTCTTTCCTATTCCCCATATTTGGCCCAATGCCTTCATAGCTTTACTTGTGACTTCCTTTAAATGTTTTTCTGGCCCATTGTTTCTTTGGAATGTATATCCTAGGTATTTTATTTCATTTGTTTTTTCTATTTCTTCTTCGTTCCATTTCCATTTTTCTTTTTTATCTCTTCCTCCTTCTTTTCTAAAGACTATAATCTTTGATTTTTCTACATTTAATTCCATAACCTTTTTCTGTAAATATCGCTGGAATCTTATCATCATATCTTTCATTTGTTCCTTTTCTTTTGCCAGAAGTACTATGTCATCAGCATATGTTAATGACCAAATTTTCTTCTTACCAATTATCACTCCACCTGCTTGTCATTGTCTTAATTTATCTTCCAAATCTGATATATATATCAGGAAAAGAGTCGGGCTGAGAGGGCATCCTTGTCGTAATCCTCTTTCTGTCCAAAACCTTTTAGATGTCTTTTCCTGTATTTTCACAATGTTTACGATTTCTTCGTATAGTTCTTTTATTCGGGTAATCATGTGTTGGTGTATTCCATTTCTTTCCATCATTTGCCACAGTTCTTGTCTATTCACCATGTCGAAGGCTGCTTTGAGATCAACAAAAAATGTAACTAGCTTTCCTTTTTTCTCCATTATTTCCTTTTCTATTATGTAGTTTAGGATATATATGTTGTCTCTTGCACTTCTTCCCTTTCTGAATCCTGATTGTGCTTCTTGAATAATGTTCTTTTCTTCCATTTGACTTCGACACGAAGTGTACGAAGTATTGAAATTCCCTCATATCGAAAACCACTCTGAGTCAAATATCTCTAAAATTCGAGCCAACCGACTAATAAACCCACTATATCAAATCTCCGTCTCGGCGGTGCGGATCTTTTGGTGAAGATCCCAGCCCACTAGATCAATCCCCCGTATTGGGGGGTGCCTAAACGTGCTGTGCGGGGGATGTATGTTCGTATGTGTACACGATTCCGGTCGCCAGGAACGTTCCTGAAAGTCTTGGATCGTTTTCATACGATAGGTCCTCCGAAAATGAAGGCAACATCAACTTTTGAGCTATGGTCGTCAGCAAAAATTTTTTTTTTGTTTTTTTTATAAATAACTGGTTCATAGCATTTCATTGTATTAGCGAAATTGAGTGATGCTGAGTATCGAAGTATTCTTGGAAAGCACGGAAGGGCGCTTTTCTTGGGTGGGGGGTACCCTATATTCTTGTTTTAGCTTTCCTTCCAAGATCATGGTATATAATTTATAAGCTGTATTCATTAAGGTTATTCCCCTGTAATTCTCCGCCTTGTCTCTGTCTCGTTTTTTATATATCGGGGTTATTATTCCTGTTTTCCAACTTTCTGGAAATCCTTTGCCTTCCCATATATTTTTTAAGCACTCTGTTAGTCTTCCGATTATATTACCTGGTGCGTTTATCCATACTTCATTCTGCAGCTCATCTACCCCGGGGGATTTGTTCTTTATAAATCTCTCTATTTGGCATCTTACTTCCTCTTCCTTTATTGTTGTTGTCGTTGTTTCTATTACTGTTTCTTGTCTTTGTACAATTATTTCTTCTCTTCCTAAAGTGTGTTTCCCATATTGTCATCTCTATTTTGTCACTTATCTGAAATTTTGTTTTCCTCTCTTTGTTGATGTACTTCCATGCTTCTGTTTCGTTCTTTATTTCCCTTATCTCTTTTCCATATTGTTCCATCTTCCTCTTTTTTGCTCTTTATTAGTTCTTTGTATTCCTTCGTATCTTTTATATATACATTTTTTGCAACTTTTTTAATTTTCCATCTTCTTAAACACTGTCTTACTTGCTGCTTTTTATTTTTACATTCTTTATCCCACCAAGGATTTCTACCTATTTTCCATTTCTGTATTGTCTTTTGTTCTTTCACTATATTTTCCTTAATCTTTTCTGTGAGTTCATTCATTGCATTTTCTACTGCTTCCTTTCTGAATTCAATCCTTCTTAAATTCTCTTTGTATATTTTTATGCTGTCTTTTGTCCATACATTTTTATTTATTCGCCTAAATTCTTTCTCTTTTGATTCAGGTTTCATTGTTTCTGCTAAGTGTATTGTTAAGGGTTGATGATCTGACTCAGTTCTCTCCCCTATTATTAGGCTTTTGATATCTTCTAGGCCTGTATTGTTGGTTATTACATAATCAATTACCGTCTCTCCTCTAGGACCTATATACGTATATTCTCCTTCTACGTCTCCACTTATATTACCATTTAAGATATTCCATCCTCTTTCTTGTATAAATTGTGTCAATACTCGTCCTTCTGTGTTTTGTATTTTGTCTTTGGATTTTCTTTTTTCTTTTTCCCTGCCTTCTCCTATTGTTCCCCAAGTTCCTGTTCTTGCGTTGAAATCTCCGCCAATTAATAACTTATATTCTTCTTTTTCTATTATCTGGTCCTTTAGTTTGTCTATAATATTTTCTATATTTTGATTACTGTATACTGTTATTATTCTCCAGTAGTCTCCCTTTATTTTTAATATTCTCTCCTGAATTCCTTCTTGTTGGTTTTGTTGGTATTTTGCATCTTGCATTTCTTCAATTCCTTTCTTTATCCCTGTAATTATTCCTCCTTTTGCTCTACCTTTCTTGTACTGTTCTGTTGCATATTGGCATTTCAAGTTGTAATTTTCGGGTAGTTGTTGCTTTATCTTATCCCAATCTTTCCCTTCTATCCATGTTTCATTAAGTCCTATTATCTCATATCCTTTTAAGTATTCCCAAAAATCTTCATCCTTATATATTATTCCTGACACGTTCCAGAAGATTACTTTTATTTCTGTTTCACTATCCTTGAGTTTTAATTTGTCCTAAATCTTTAATGCTCCCTTTCCTTGTCTTGCTTGTCCGTTGCCAACATAGTTTTTATATATTTGTAGGCTTCTCAATCTTCGTATTATCCTTTCTGCTGGTGGGGGTATTTTAATTTTTTTTCATTTTTAGTTCTTCTATTGCGTATGTATGTTTTGGTTTATTTGACTGCTGCTTTATATTATTTTCCTTAATCGTTAGCCTTTTCTCGTTGCTTGGGTCGTCGTTGTTCCTTTTGATTGTCCTTTTTTCAGTTTGTTGTTCATAAAATATAATAGGCTTTTGATTGGCAACATCAATTTCTCCATACAAACACACGTAATTGCCACCGCCTGAAACACACCAGTACGTTGCAAACTTCTATAACGTCCACATTTGAGCGTCTTTTTGATACTTCAACAAATTTTTCCTTAAATTTTATTTCTCATCTCTATTGTGTATAATTCTCAATTGCGATCCAACCTTTATCGTTTTACTCTTGATAAGCAAAGAGCGCGATAACAACAAACAGCCAGTCTCAGAGCATTAACAACTGTATAGGTACAAAAACGTTGAGCGGTGTAAGCGATAAAAACCATAAAAAAAGACAGTCTATATCTTTAATCAACAACACATGCGAATATGTCGCCATCTTACGATGGCTCAGGATTTGTCAGCTCTGATCACCATGTCTTAAATAACACTCGTACGATTACAGAATGTCATCAACCAGTGATGACAATTTAACTGAATAAGAAACGAACACAAATTAATGGCAAAATGTAAAACTCACTAAAAAGAGATAAATAAATTGCAATAATAAACATCAGCAAAACATACCTCTAACCAATAGATACACCTATAGATAAAGAGGAAACTACTAATGATAAACAATCAGAAATCAAAATTCAAACACCACTTCCATTGTTCGTTGATGGAGTAAATAATTACCAGGAAATGACAAATAATAAATACTAGACGTTATTGAGAATGGACGTTAATAAATTAATATTATTTAATCTTAGTTTAGTGTCTAACTTAAATGTAATTATGTAAGGAAGAGTTTAATAACTTCCTGCCCTTGAAAATACATGCCGATCGGTGTGAAAGGATTCGTACAAACCAAAGGGCCGGAACTAAATAGCCTTAAATAGCCATTTACAAGCTTTCTTCTAAAACGGAAATTTTGGTGATGGTAGATATTAACTGAAAACGGTAGCGAGCAGATTGCTCCCGAGACAAATAACTTGTAAATAAACATATTTTAATCTACTGAGGTCTAATTTCTCAAGTCGAGCCTTTGGACAGTGTAACTTGTAATCTGTGACGAGCTGAAATCCCCTTCCTTAGAAGTATCGTTACAGTAGATTAAGAAAACACAGGTATCACCAAATGGCATAAAGGAAAGACAAAAACTCAAACGCAGACTGTATGTTCAATGGTAAAACATCAAAAACATGTTATCCTAAAAAGGATTGCATTGGGGAAAGATTCATATTCTAGCCTGCGAGAGAATAGCATGGTGAGCTCTCAACAAGGCTAGACACCTCACAGTAGAACAGGATCGACCAAGTCAAGTGAAGTGACACCTGATATGACATTTCTAGTTTTAACAAACTTGTTTAAGCTTCGCATAATATACTGGGGGCCTACTGACCCCAGCTAAAATTTCATTTCAAGATAAAGTTTATGTAAATTCAGTTTGAATCCCCACTAATGTACTCCCACTCTCATTTGCATCAAATGTCCTAGTAGTGTTTTTACAAGCATTCAAGCTGGTGATGCGGTCTGATAGCCCCCACCCAGCGTGTGTTCCTTGTACAGGGTGTCCAAAAATGGCGGATTAACTCTACGGTGCGTTACTGAGGGATGCCTAATAAACCCTGGAAAAATATGAAAAAAAATCCCTGGGCTGTATTTTTCGAAATATTTCGAAATTAATAAAAATAAATCTGGCAACATTGATACTGCAACAATTTCTCAATCAAAAATGTATCCATAGTAAGTTGTTAATATGTTGGTGACACTGTAAGTCTATGTCAAATTCGAGGTTAGTAGGTTAGGTTTTGCGTCAATCTGTGTCAAAACTGAAGCAAAACCTAACCTACTAACATCGAATTTGACATAGACTTACAGTGCCACCAACATATTATTCATACAACAAATATTTCAATGCCAAGCTTGATTTCGTATATTATTATTATACAAAGCCTGTTTGCCATATTTAGTTATTGACAAACTCAAGAGGAAATCAGTTTTTTAAAATACTTAAATATTGAAAACAATTTAGTTAAATCCCAAGAATATTAAAAAAACAGATATTTTAATAAGTCCCAGATATATTTGACACTAGAATTATATACTAGTTATTTAAATAAATGGATTTTATTACCCACCTTTGACCAGAAATATTTTGAAAAATACGGCCCAAGGAATTTTTTTCATATTTTTCCAGGATTCATTAGGCATCCCCAAGTAACGCACCGTAGAGTTAATCCGCCATTTTTTGGACACCCTGTATACAAATTTTACAGTGTCATTTCACTCTCTCCATGTATACAATATTGTAAGTCTTAATTTTGCAACAATAATATACTGAACTTCAACTAATAGTTATTTAACCAACAAGTGTGTTAATGAAGGCGATTAATAATCGAAACTGTTTAAAGCACGAACGAGCGATAGCGAGTGAGTGCCTTTAATAGTTGAGATTATTAATCCCCATTAACAAACGAGTTGATTACAAAATGTTTTCGTTGACCGCAAAATATTTTTTTGTGGCGAAAAATTTGATTAATGCAACTAACCTCCATGCAAAATATCATCAAAACGTCAAAATCACAAAAACAGTTAATTAATGAAAAAGATTATATTAATCAAAAACAGTGTATTAATGACGTCTATTAATCCATCCTTTTTTAGGAAAAATCATTCATTAATATTGAAATTAACAAGCGGTCAACAAAAAATATAATTAATGGAAACTAGGTTAGTTAGTTAGTTATGATGTTTATTTAGTTACTACTAATACATTGCACTCACAGAATAGTACACTTATAAATTAAATAAATAAAATGACATGCATAAATATTCAACAAGGTAACCAAATTGAAATAATTAATATTTCATAGTGCACTAAACAAAAATATTTTTTTAAATCCATCCAAAAAATTAAATAACAATAATATACTATAAAAATAACTAAATACATTTACACTATTCAGTTAAATGCAGTCCCCTTATTTCTCTTTTAATGGTTATTTATGTGCCCAAGGCGTAGCCGCAGGCTCTAACACAACAAGGGGCATAAACACTAGTTAGCAACGAGTTGCATACAATATTTTATGTACAGACCAGAATATTCACAATTAAAACCAAATTTTATTTTTTTTAAATTGTGGCAACCTACAATGTCACTGTTTGTCAGATTGACAAACACGAGCCTGAGCAAGCCGTAGAGTGCTTTAAAGTGAACTACTTTACAGCCCGCTTAGTGTTGTTTAGCGGGCCATAATAAATGTACCAAGGGCATTATGAAGATGTTTATGCCCAATCGCGCGTGACAAGTTTACAAGCCCGAGGGCCTCTGGTCTGAGGGTTTGAAAGTCGCCTGAGTGTATAAACATCAAGTAATATAATATGCCTTGTATCCCAGTTATTAAGAAACAATAATGTACTACTAAGACATAAAGTACTTTATTGTCCTTGGACTGTAACATGACACTTTACTCCCTCAAATATAGAGTATAAAGTAACCAATTCCATCCTGCCATACATAAAAATATTTATTTACACAATTCCTTTAAAATCATTGCTTTGACTATTGTATTTATAACTCCCTTAACAAATAATGAATTGAAAGATTCAAACATTTTTTATACGATAGGTAGTAGAGATATAGGGCGGTAATTTCCCTGATCATCCATGGACCCCTTATTTTTAAAAACAGGTACTATCCTTGCTATCTTTAGAGCTGTGGGAAATATATTTTGAGATATGCACAAGTTAATTAGTTTGGTACGAGGAGAGATGATGTAATGTAGCATGCTGTGTGGATGCTTAATTAATTCAATATTAATATCCAGATATCTAAAGGGTATCATGTGATAACAGTTAGTGATAGATTACTGGTGGTAGTAACAATAGGCAACCAGGGGGTTGTTTACTGCAAGTGAAAAAACTTCTTTAATTTTGAATAATCTACGTTTAATAAGTCACGTTAAAGGGCTAACTTTCCTTTAATTGTGAGAGTAATATTGTATATTTGGTACGTGATAGCAAGATAGCCTTCTTCACGATCAAATTTGACCAAAGGTCACAATTATTATTCATATTATAATTTCAAGATTGTTTGAAACCATTTGAAGTAGTAATTGGTACTTAAACCATCAGTTAGTGAAAATGAGAGTGATTGTGGCATGCTGTACTACCGTTTATCAAGGTATTAAAAGGTACGAGAGCTACAACGATCTATTTTGGGTCTTCAACAACTCAAGGGAGGTGTTTGACGACTACCAATCAGTTAGGAGCTGATAGAAAATACACTCAAGGTACAAGTGAGGATGATAATATTCATTTTCTTTATAATCTTTACATTTAATTCATAACAGTCCCTGCTCTCACTGTTTCTTAAGCAATTTATTCTTTCTCTAACCATGTTATGTGTCACAGGTGAAAACATAAAAGGTTCATTTCTAGGATTTCCAAATCTGCCAGGAATGTACTCATCAAAAGTTGTATTGAGGCTAGGCAGTTCAGAAATTATATTATCAGCAACATGAACAAAAAAAGATATTAAATGTTTCTGCGTTCAAACTGGTTGACATATTTTTACCATTATTATTTGAATTAGACTTTATTACAGTCCACATAGCACGTTGTTTATTGGATGATGCATTGATATATCCATCATAAGCAGTTTTTTAGCTTTTGATATTTCATGGCGATATTGTTTTTTGTATTTATTGACAACGGCTTCCAGAAGATCAGGCACAGCACCTTCTACGAGGTTCCACCTGGCTTCTCCCTCAGATGTCAATGCGTCCGATTAGCCCAAACAGCCCCGACGAAGGTGTCTCCCTCAGCCACTTCCAAGTTAACAATCTGGTTCGCCTAGGAAGACAGAAACTCCGCCTGAGCATGTGTTCCAGGCTACCGAAGCCCTGGCACTGCGCTTACATCACCGAAGGGCGATCTGGCAGCACCTGGACCCTCAAGCTTCCCCCTGCACCCTCCGCGGGCCAGCCCAGGTCTGTCCCAGCACGTGAAAACAGCCCCGCCTCCAAAGGACTTTGCTTGGACATGAACCCCAGGTTCAAGGAGCTCTGGTCGATGTTATCAGCACCCTGCACCGACATCCACTCCCACGAGCCCCAGCTCACATCATACACCATAAGGACGGAACGGCCCAGCATCTCGCCCATCGAGATGCTTCCACCGAGCAGCGCAACCTAATACAACAACTTCCTATGTTACCTGGTCCTGCACTCCTCTGTTTGCTCTGAATACGCATTGCGTATCTTCTATTGTGTTCTCTATGTTCTTCCTTATTCGTGATTCTAAAATCCTTGCATATATTTTGCCCGGTGCACTCAATAACGTGATCCCTCTGTAATTCTTACATTCTTTTGTGTCCCCTTTCTTAAATAAAGGTACTATTATTCCAATTTGCCAGTCTTTTGGTGCTATTCCTGTTTCTATTATTTCATTTATCAAGCTCAATAATCTTTCTTTGCCTGTTTTCCCCATATTTTTGATTATTTCCGGTGTTATCTCATCTATTCCTGGCGCCCTTCCTATTTTTAACTTGCCTATGACTTTGTCCAGTTCCTCCCCACTTATTTCCAGTGTTTGCTTCATTACATTTTGCCTGTTTTGCTCTTCTTTCTCTTGTCCACTCAATTCTTGATCTGTTTCGTTTTCTTCTTCCAGAATTTCTTGGAAATGATCTTTCCACCGGTTGATTATTTCTTCTTCCTTCCTTAGTAGATTTCCCTGTTTGTCCTTTATATTTTTTAAAGTCGTTTCCTTCTTCTTCCTCAGTTGTTTTAAGGCACCATAAAATAGTTTCTGATTTTCTTGAAATTCTTTTTTCATTTTGTTTCCGAAATCTTTCCCTGATTCCTGCTTTGCTTTCTTAACCATTTCCTTGACTTCTGTCCTGGCTTTCTTATAGTTGTCATAGTCTTCAATTCGTTTACTCTGTAAATATTTTTTCCTTTTTCTTTTTAATTTCTTTTCTTAGTTCAGGGGTCCACCACACAGTTCTTTTTATGTTCGTATTTCCCGTTTTTGTTACTCCACAACATTCCTTAGCTGCTTCTACTATACTATGTTTTATATGTGTCCATTTTTCTTCTATACTCGTTGCTGTGTTTTCCCTTTCTAATTTCTTCTTTAAAACTTTTTGGTAGCTTCTAATTGTTTCCTTTACTATTTTTCGCCTTTTGTCTTTTTCAGGTTCTTGCTTTGTTTGCATGTCCAACTTTAGCATGAAGTGATCACTTCCAATTTCTGGTTCTCGGTTTAGCTTGACATCTTTTATTTCGCTCCATTTTCTGGCGTATACTATAAAATAGTCAGTTATCGATCTTTCTCCCCTACTAGATACCTCTCTTGTGTATTTGTGAATGTCTTTGTGCGTAAATTTCGAATTTGTTATTATTAGATCGTTTTCAATGCAAAAATGTATTATTCTCTCCCCATTATTGTTTCTCCTCTCTTCTCCTTGGGTACCTAAATATTTTTCTATTCCTCTATTATCGTTGCCCACTCTTCCATTTAGGTCTCCCATAATCATTATACTATTATTGCTTGTATCTACCTCGTTTTGCAAATTTTCGAAGAATTCGTCCTTGATTCCTTTCGGGGCATCCTCATTTGGACCATACGCCACAATCATTGTCCACATACTTGTTTGGTCCAATTTTATATCTACTGCTAGTATTCTTTCATTTACATATTTTTCTTTGATTATACTTTCTATTTTTCCTGGGCTTAATATCAACCCTACTCCCGCTCGTGCTCATTTTTTTGTCACTCCTGTCCAATACATCCAGTATCCCTTTGTCATCTGTCTTAATCCTCTCTCTTTCTTTTTTGTTTCTGTGATCCCCAGAAAGTCTAACTTCTGTTTTTCCATCTCCTCTATTAGTTCTTCTTCCTTTCCGTTTATACTTTTGATATTCCATGTTCCTATTTTTAAAGATCCTTGTTGTTTGTATAGCCTTTGTTGTTCTTGCATTATAGGTGTTTTGCTATCTTTTACTTGTCTTATTTCTAAGTCCCTTTCTGGTACTATGTTTGTCTTTCCGTTCTTTTCTGTTCCTTTCTTTTTATGTGCCTTTAATTTATTAACTCTCTTTTCGTTCCCAGTTGTGCGCTTATTAGTCTCATATCCAAAATCTTTTGCCTTAATCGTAGCCATTTTTATCTTCTGTGGGATTCCTAATTTATCTTTTAGTTTTTTGTTGCCACTACTCCATTTTCCTTATCATCCCACATAAATGTTTCATCTTCGATGATAATCTTTCGGTATCCTATTTTTGTTTTATTTCCTTTCCATTTTCCTCGATCGGTATTTTCCTGATTTCTGCTTGTATATATCTCTCCTTTAATGTCATATTGTTTTCTATGTATATTTTGGAGCCTTTTAGTTTAGCTTTCTTTTTCATTATTTCCTGTTTTGTCTCCCATGTTTTCAGCTTTACTATATTTATTGCTTTTCCCCATTTAGTAGTTACAGTTATTGTTTGTTCAACCTTGGCCTCAACCTGCAGCTTATCTTTGAAAAACTGCGTAGCTGCTTCCTCTTTTTGCTGGATATCTAGTTTTATTCCTTTAATCACAACATTTAATCTTCTTTTCTCTTTTTCCGTGGCCTCCAGTTGGTTTTCCAATTTATCTATTCTCTGTATAGTTTTTTCTCTTCTTCCCATTTTTTCTCACGTTTTTCCATTTCTCCTCTTAATTTTCTGGTTTCTTCTGTGTTTTTCTTTATCTCTTCCGTCATTTGTAATTTTTTAACATTTTTGACAAATGCTTAAAAATTAAAAATCTAATTTTTGGCTAATTATAAGATCACTGTAAAAGGAAGTGGTGTGCGTGTATCATAACAGATTTTTAAGTTTAAAGTTAATTTTCAGCATCTTATTTAACTTGTTCACATTTTATTTTAATGCTATTTATCAATTTAATGTGTACATTTGGTTTAAATTACATATTTTTGGATATTTGTGAAGCTTATTAAACTGTTCAAGTCACATGAACTAATAATACAGTTAATTGTAGTTTAAATGTAACTTTATAAAGTGCAGTGTAAACACACTATACTCGGGCCGCCGAACAGATAGAATGGAGCAGGCAACCCAAATAACATATTACAAAGGTCACTTGATAATATTTTAATTATAATTACCAAAAAGGATCGGAGATGCCGACCCTTACAATTAGAACTAATTTCAATAATTGTCATTAAACAACTTTTTGAGGTTATGATGCAAATAGAAATGTCGACCAACTTAAAAGTCAAGCCTGACATTTGTGCACTTGTAATTGAAAATGTTTAGGCCTGTGGCATGGCTCTTCCTAAATCTCATTATTGGCTGCGGCGTCGAAACCAAAACACGTTGCCCGTGATATGGTTAAGTTTGTAGCGTTTTTTCTTTGGAGTTCCTTTATTCAACCATTTACAAGGACTAAATTGTGCATCTCTACTGCTGTTTTCAAAGTTACATGCAAGTATAAAATATTGACTTGTATAGTAGTCTCTTAAGGAAATTTTAATTATTCATAGAGCTGCCTGCATTATGGGTAACCGTAAGAAACTAATTCGTAGTCAAGGACGTGAAAGAATCTAAAGCGACTATTGCAATTTTTCTCAGTCGTTTTGCAAGAACGAGTGACTAAAGCAACCGATGTTGGCCTAAATACTGTTAGAGCAGCCTAACAAAGTAGCGGAAGAAAATTTACTTCTCCAAGAAAACAAATTTCTAAACTTACCCCAGGTCATCTGTCGATCAATATAAAGAAGTAATCCCAAGTGTGATCTATAACTTTGCCATAAAAAGAGACCTACAATGAAAGCTGTATTCGAAGTCGAACAAAATGAAGGGGGGTGTTAATTTCACTGAGAAATTACATTCCTTTAGGCGATTGGTACATAAAATGGGTTTTTAATAGAGAAAATGTCAAGACAATAGGCACACGTTCTAATAGAGAAGAGAGAAATAGCAAATTGTGTTGAATTTTTAAGATAAAATATAAAGCCGAATGCTGAAATATTGTGTACACTGATGAAACGTACTTGCATAGCTTCCATACTGTTCTAAATGTTGTGATGATGGTACCAACAATTCTTTAAAATCCCCCGTCAGTAAAGAGCAAGCATTGATTATTCTTTATGCCGGAGGTAGAAAAGGGTTCGTACCAAATTCATTCCTGATGTTTAAATCAGGACTTAAGAGACAGATTATTGCCACGATGAAATAAACCATTAAAATTATGTGAATTGCCTGAAAGAAAAATTATTAGCAAATCTTCAAAAAAGTCGGTTTTGGTCATCGATAATGCATGGTATCACAATGTCTGTACTGAGCCGAATCCAACACTTGTTTGGAAAAAGCAGACATGCAAAAGTGGTTATCAGTAAGAAACATTTATATTAAGTTGAATGAAACAAAACCAATTATATGGTACCAGAAAATTACATAAACCTACACATAAAAGTTATATGATTGAGAAATTATTAGCGGAACATGGTCATACGTAGTCCTACGATTACCCCCTTACCATCCAGAATTAAACCAGATTGGGAAAATATGGGTGTCAGTAAAGAACTATGTTGCTACAAATAATACAACATTCAAATTAGACGATGTTAACACTTCTGCAGAAAATAATTTTGGAAGTGTGAGTGTGCAAGAATGGAAGAATATATGTGCAGTGTCGACAAACATAAGTGGGAATACATTATGGATAACAGAGAAGAAATAATTATTACAGTAGACGGCAGCGGTGAATCCGGTTCTAATCTATCGTCTGAACAAGAAGATAATTTCGTTGAAGACAATTTAGGTTGTTAACCATTAGAGGAATCTATATTGAATTATTTTACCATTTATTTGATTAATTGGCTGTTATTTTTTTTTATTGTATTTTATGTATTTTTCTTTGCTTCACAAATAATTTCAGAAACTAGAAAGTCATTAGATTTTTAAGTCATTTAGAAGTTATTTAAATTTTTATATTTTGTAAATCTAAATAAAATATGTTCATTTTCAAACACCATAAAAGTGAAAACTTATGTGACTTGCTTCGCAAAGTGAAAGCGTTAATTATAATTATAACCAAAGGTAAAGGTAGTACTTTAACTGATTAGGGATATAAAGTAGCCACTGTTGCTACTTTATCTGCCTACTCATATAAGATAACAAAACCAAACATTTCAGCAATATAATTTAATTATTATTTGTGATTTTCATCCATCATAACCATGGAAGAATTATTTCCAACGTATCACAATTTTACCTCAATCTTGAGTTTTTACATTTCTACTAAATTATTGTTTTCTAATTTTGTTACTTTTATTGCAGTATAAGTATTCGTTTGAAAATAAAATTTTATATGTTATTCGCAATAAAAGTGGCTTTATGTGCTTTGCCTGCTACCAGCCTCAACACATAAAGCTTCTATAAAAATATAATTAATATTTTTATTTGTTTATTTATTTCTTTTATTTCATACTGATGTCAAAAATAACATTTTTTGTATTCGCTCCCCAAACTGGTTACTTTGGAAACTGTCTAGGATCCTCAAAATGGCCATTTAGAGGCCTTGTACTTAAAGTCGCCATGGCAACATTTTAGCGAACTCACACATTAGTTGCCATGACGACTTTAAGTACAAGGCCTCTAAATGGCCATTTTGAGGATCCTAGACAGTTTCCAAAGTAACCAGTTTGGGGAGCGAAAAATACATTTTCGCGCGGCCTCCTAATATAATGCCGCGTTAATGGTAATTGAAACTTCATATTATAATGTTTGGAGAGCTAATACAAAAAAACGTTGTATGCAACACGTCCTCAAATGGCTTTAGAGGACTCATCTTCATATTACGGACTCGGCTGAGCTTCGCTCCGCCTCGTCCGGAAACATTACGACTCGTCCTCTAAAGCCTTGCTTTGAGGACTAGTTACATAAACTACTATTTTCGGATTATTTATGGTACAAAAAATGGAACATTAAAATCCTTGTACTTTAAAGTAAAATTTTAAAGTTCAAGTACTTTAAAACTTATGTATTGTACAAAAAATAGAACATTAAAGTCCTAGTACTTTAAAGTAAAATTTTAAAGTTCAAGTACTTTAAAATTATACGTCAGTTGTTGACATAAAATTTGAAATGATTTACTACTTTTTATTTAAAATTCATTAAACTTGCAGTATGAAATAAACCGTTGTATTCACCACGAACGAAAAGTGTTTTTAAAGGTCCTCGCAAGTAATTCAAGTAAACAACTTTCTCGTCTTTAAAATGCCACTTTTCGTTCTAGATAAACAAACTACTATTAATATTATAACTTTTGAAGGGGAATACAATTTTTAGTTGTTTTATGCTTTAAAACAATAATTGTGATATAATTTGATCAAGTATTTCAGTAGTACCCCTCTATAATGGGTCAATTATTATTTAAACATTATTTGGAGCAATAAAACTTTGATAGTGATTTATTTACGTCCCAGTGTGTACATAATAAATAAATTAACAGTCCGTTAGCTGACATGCAGCCGCAAATCATAATCCCCTTTGGAAACTTCGCTGGTCCTTTAATGCCGTTTTTATGAAAAGCTTCTGATTTACTCTTTCTAATTCATCTAATATGGTCTCCAATGAAGTAATAAAAAAAGTTAGAACTGCTAAAATACAACTAAACACCATATAAAGGTTAATTCATATGTATGGTCATTAAATTAAATAAGTGTATAATAACATCAGTAATAGCTTAACTAAAATTAATCACATATAGAAAAAATTGCATTCATGTCTAGACAAAACTTTTGAGAACCAAAACCTTCATTAGGTAAATCAGATAAGAGTACATTTACATTTTCTTAAAAAATCAACACGTTTTGTCAGAGTTTCTCTCTTTTCTATTAGAACGTGCCTATTGTCTTGACATTTTCTCTATTGAAAACCCATTTTATGTACCACTCGCCCAAAGGAATGTAATTTCTCAGTGAAATTAACACCCCCCTTCATTTTGTTCGACTTCGAATACAGCTTTCATTGTAGGTCTCTTTTTATGGCAAAGTCACACTTGGGATTACTTCTTCTTTATATTGATCGACAGATGACCTGGGGTAAGTTTAGTAATTTGTTTTTTTGGAGAAGTAAATTTTCTTCCGCCACTTTGTTGGGCTCCTCTAATAGTATTTAGGCCAACATCGGTTGCTTTAGTCACTCGTTCTTGCAAAACGACTGAGAAAAATTGCAATAGTCGCTTTAGATTCTTTCACGTCCTTGACTACGAATTAGTTTCTTACGGTTACCCATAATGCAGGCAGCTCTATGAATAATTAAAATTTCCTTAAGAGACTACTTTAGAAGTCAATATTTTATACTTGCATGTAACTTTGAAAACAGCAGTAGAGATGCACAATTTAGTCCTTGTAAATGGTTGAATAAAGGAACTCCAAAGAAAAAACGCTACAAACTTAACCATATCACGGGCAACGTGTTTTGGTTTCGACGCCGCAGCCAATAATGAGATTTAGAAAGAGCCATGCCACAGGCCTAAACATTTTCAATTACAAGTGCACAAATGTCAGGCTTGACTTTTAAGTTGGTCGACATTTCTATTTGCATCATAACCTCAAAAAGTTGTTTAATGACAATTATTGAAATTAGTTCTAATTGTAAGGGTCGGCATCTCCGATCCTTTTTGGTAATTATAATTAAAATATTATCAAGTGACCTTTGTAATATGTTATTTGGGTTGCCTGCTCCATTCTATCTGTTCGGCGGCCCGAGTATAGTAGTAATTTTCATGGGCTACCACGATCAATTTTATCTTTGATCGCTCTGTATAAAGGATGAATAATAAAGGTCCCAGAATACTTCCCTGCGGCACACCAACGTTGATAAGTCTTTCTGATGATACACTTTTACCACATTTGAGTCCTGTTCATCAAATAGCTTGTAAACCCTTCACGTCATACTTCTCTAATTTTCTCAACATTCTACTCCTATCTATTGTTTCGAATGTCCTTTTCAGATCTAAAAATAACACCAACACATAATGGTCTTTGTCTAAAGCTTTTTTCCAATCATGAAGTAACATCTGGAAAGCTGTTTCACAACTGAACTTATTCCTGAATCCAGACTGATAGTCAGTAATTTATTATCCTCTACATACTTTTAACAAATGCGTATAAACATTTTTCTCTAGTATTTTTTCAATTGCTGACAGCATGTTTACTAGACAGCAATTCATTCTAATTCTTCTTCAAGTGCCTTGACCGTCATCGATCGTTGGCGATCATGTTAGCTACCATATTTGCAATCTTAATTTTGTCAACTGCTGCTCTGAAAAGCTGTGTTGTGGATTGTCCATACCATTGTCTCAAATTTTTTAGTTTAGCCCTGAAGTTCTTCATCTGCCAGGCCTCGTCTACTGTCTATCTTCCCTTGTATTATAAGATGTAGTATGTAGTATTTAGTAGCAATAGTAGCGATTCATTATCAATATGTAAAACAGACTTCATAGTTCTTCATAATATTCCTTTATAAATTCAATTTCATTAATATCAAATGTATCATTCACTGCAGAAATACTGCTGCAATCCCATTTATACTGTCAATATGAAACTCATTAAAAGCTATTTCTTCCCTGTCAAAGTTGTACCACTAAATTCAATATTTTCTCCTCCTGTATCTTTAATTAATTGTTTTAACGTTTTTTCATTAATATTTTATCCTTTTTACTGTCATTAATTTTCTTTTCATAATACTGTTTCTTCTGAACGTCCATAACATTTACAGCGTCATTCCTGTCAACTTTATATCTGTTCCAGTCTTCTCCATAATTAGTAATTAGGTCCAACATAATGGCTACACCTTCTCATGGACTAACAGACACTGAACTCAAAAAGGTGTTACTGGAAAGCGATATGGATGACGAAGCAGAAAATAATGAAGATTTATTTGCTGGAGAAGTTACCCATAAAGAGTTGGATTTTGTGGAAATGTATGTTGTTTACCAACTAAGGGAAGCAGATTGCACCCTAATGACTCAGAGGAATTAGATCTTCAGCATCATATTCAGTGTCTGAGTCGTTATTTGCCACTTGAGCCATAATTTTGTTCCAGCACTTCTGCAAGACTTCGGGAGAGACTTTTCCCCAAGCCAATGCTTATGCAATCATAGTAGACATACAGCGCCCTTCAAGTTAATGGTTTTTAACAACTTAACAATGTTCTCTTCGTTATTAGATTAAATATGGGCTAAAAGACTTTCCCGATAAAATAATTTCGTCAGTCTGATGGCATTTTGATCCATAGGTTGCAAAGGTGCTGTAAAATTTGGTGGAAGAAATAATGTAATCCTCACTAGTCAGATCTTCTATAGTACCATGGCTCGAAGCATTATCGACGATTAACCAGACTTGTTCAGACAAATTGAGACTTCTTAAATGACTTCTAACTTGATGAACAAATGAGGAATGAAACCAGTCTAAAAAAATTGCTGTAGTCATCCATGCATTGGCACATCTTCTCTGCAAATTCAGTTCGGAAAGATTTGACAGCACTTTGATCATGGGATAGTTTTTTGCCACACACTTTTAAAGCACGCAGGCCATGCCCTTTTCTAAAATCCAGCCCGTGCTAGTTCTAAAATTATCATTTCCATAGGTTTCGGTAAAAACCGTTTTACTTTGGCACATAAAATTTCATAGGAAATTGGGACGTGCCTTGATCGTTCTGTACTAAACCATGCATACAAACATAGATACTAGGTAACAACCAAGAGTTAAGCAATTATTAATCCTTAGATGCGATAGGTAGCAGTCAAAACAAAGGCATATACTGCTTATATGAACCTCCAGATATCTGATCCGAATTTAAGAAGTTAGGGGAATCCCTCACAATTGATGACGGAGATGTCTATAAATGCAGGTCCGGATTACCGAGTACTATCAAATCCGGATTATAAAGTATATAATGCAATTGAAATGCTTGGCCGGATTATTGAAGAATCCGGTATAATGAAGCTCCGGATTATTGAGGTCGCAGTGTACTAGTTTGTAGAGATTGCGTTGAATGAATTAAGAGGTTTAGAGTTTACAATATTTTTTCCTTATTCTAATTGTTATCTTTATACAGGGTGTCCCAAAAATAATGGGACACCAATTAGTCATAGATTCCTTACGTTATAATAAATCCATTAAACCTAATACACCTTGATGTGTTTTATCGGACTTTTTCCACTGTCTAGCGCTGGCAGTAGAACCAATTAGCCAGGCTAACGCAGAGCTAAAGCCCATTTGGATGCCACTACTGCGCAGCGAATTACAAAAATAGTCTACTGTGCATACAGAACTAAAATATATAACCGAGCTGGTGGCCTAGTGGTAAGAGTGACAGACTAGTAATCACAGCGATCAGCAGTCCCGGGTTCAAACCCCGGGGGAGGCAAGAGTTTACGAATAAAAGCATACAATATCAGTCCTTGACAGGACCAACCAGGAACACCACGGT
This sequence comes from Agriotes lineatus, assembly GCA_940337035.1. NCBI lineage: Eukaryota > Metazoa > Arthropoda > Insecta > Coleoptera > Elateridae > Agriotes > Agriotes lineatus. The sequence goes on from CALNHX010000283.1 coordinate 356,598, forward strand.
AGTAGATCAAAACTGCCGAAATGTTGTGTGATATAAACCCTCGACAGTGGAAAAATTCAGATAAAACACATCATAATAGACCACTGGCAAAAAATGACATTCAGAGAAAAACTAATATACCGTAGTACAAAGTCCCTTCAGTAAGAAGTTACAGGGTCTAGAAGTTCAATTTTTTTATTTTTTATTTTTTTGTTAATTTACACAAATGTAGAGATATCCATTTGAATTTTGGTATACATGCTTACTACTATGTACTGCACAAGCACAACTAAAAAATTTTCATAATTTAGACTTGACTGTAAGAGGCAGTTTACCTATTTTTCAAAACTTTTTTAGCTGTAAATTCGTTATCTGTAACTTTTTATGTAATTTTAGATTATTATCTGAAAGAGAATTAAAAAGCACAAAAATAATGTACTCTTAGTTCTTAAGACTAAAAGCAACTGTTTACCTTAAAATGCCCACCAAAAGTTTTTGGCTGTCAATAAGACGTGCAATTATCAAGTAGCCATGATCACAAAAACAATGGTCATCTAGTAAAAAACAATGATAAATCAATTAATGACATTAGTGACATAAAAATTTGTTCTTTTATGTTTAAGAAAATGCCGCTACATAACGAATTCTCCAATTTGTTCTCTGAATGTCATTTTTTGTTCTCCAATGCTGAAAGGTTCGTTATGTCGCAGCATTTTCGTAAGCACAAAGACAAAAAACTGATGTCACCAACGTCATTAATTGATTTCTTATTGTTGTTTACTAGATTACAATCATTACCCATTGTTTTTGTGATCATGGCTACTTGATAATTGCACGTCTCAATGACAATCAAAAACCTTTGATGAGCATTTTAAGGCAAACGGTTGCTTTTACATTCATGAACTAAGAGTACATTATTTTTGTGTATTTTAATTGTCTTTCAGATAATAACCTAAAATTTAAAAAAAAGTTAAAGATAACGAAGTTAGAGCTAAAAAAAGTTTTGAAAGATAGGTAAAGTGCCCCTTACAGTCAAGTCTAGTTTATGACATTTTTCGTATTAGTGCAGTATATAATAGTAAACATGTATACCAAAATTCAAATCGACATATTTACATTTGTGAAAATTAACAAAAAAATAAAAAATTGAACTTCAAGGCCCTCTAACTTCTTACTGAAGAAACTTTGTACTAAGGTATATTGGGTTTAATCAATTTATTATGACGTAAGGAATCTATGACTAATCGGTGTCCCATTCTTTTTGGGACACCCTGTATATATAATTCTTCTGTACGTGTGTATGTGACTGAACTCCTCCTAAACGGCTGGACCGATTTTGATAAAATCTTTGTGTGTGTTTGAGTGCGTCCCTGGATGGTTTAGACTCACAATTGGACTCGGTAGCTGGCACTGCAATCTTGTTCTACCCGAACGTTGGTTCGCCTGCTATTAGTGGGTTCAGTAAAGGTTTTTTTGATATTCGATATTTTTGATTTTTTCATTTTAAAAAATTTAAGAAAAATTCGTCATAAAATTTTTAAAAAAATCCTAGAACCCGATTGCAGCGCCACCTAGCGGGTCCAATTGTGAATCTAAACCATCCAGGGACCCACTCAAACATACACAAGAAATTTCATCAAAATCGGTCAAGCCGTTTAGGAGTTCAGTCACATACACACGTACAGAAGAATTATATACAGTGTCCCCAGATTGAGTTCACTATACGTATAATCCACAAAAAATTTTACAATTTTATTTTAATGTTTTGGGATCCCGCCCTGCTTGGTCTGAAAACAATTTTAAGCAGTTTTAATTTTTAGAAATCAAGTCGGCCATGAAAAATGTGAAAAATAGCTATTTATGCAACAAGTGCTAAAAGTCGACGTTTATGCGCGAGACATGAAAATTATGAAACGAAGCCGAAGGCTGAGTTTCATAACATGTCTCGCGCATAAACGACTTTTAGCACGCGTTGCATACAATATTTTATCTACGCCCTTAAATTTACCGTTATAATCCATAAATATCGATTTAAGAAAGGTTCGCATCTGCGACACTTTTAATTGATGTCATAATGAACAGTAGGCTACGCTGCGCGGGCGATTGTTTGGCCACGCCCGTGCTGTCAAGGTGAGTTACGAAATGTAATTATTGATACTACACATATGACTGTATTCATTACATAACGCTTTAATTATTTCAAAAACGCTTTACCTGTAACGCAAGAAGCAACTGGAATAGCTTTACAACTTCACTTGCAGTTCGAAATTGTAGTTTTATAACCTCACTTCACTTTTAGCCCGTGTGCTAAAAGTAAACAGCTGATTTCTTTAAACACGGTAAACTATAAAACGTCACTTTTAGTGAAACAATATAGCGCTAAAAGGCCTACTTTTAGTAGTGGTCGTAGATAAACTATTTTTTCTACTCCTTGTTTCGAAAGTACGCTTTTGCTCAATGAAATTAGGGCCCAAAGTAGGCAATGTCCTCCCTAGGGAGAAAAATAAATTCTTCTCCCTAGGGAGCAAAATAAAATTTTCTCCAAATAAAATTGATAACAAAATCAGAATTTATTTATTAACATTAATTGTACAATTATTAAGATTACTAAAAATGATCTTAGATGATACAGATTCAATAACATTTTCAATATTTTGAGAATCCACGTTTGAACTTACAACCTGCTGTTGTGAAAAACAATTATTTGATTTATATAAGTTGAAGTCACCCTCAGCCGATGTAATTGTTATATTTCGAGAATTTCCTGACGACGTTTCTCCACACATAATTTGATTAGCAACACAACACTTCTTAGCGATAGATTCATCTAAATAGCCCTCGGCCACCGCTGTCGATCGCCATCCTCCGTGTCGTTTTAGACTTAAAAGATCTCCTCCGGCTTCTACCAATAACGATGCTGAGCTACGCCTGAAGCTATGTCCGGTGTAACCTCGAACATCGGATAATTTAAGATACTCTGCAATTTTGCATGGAATTTTTGCCATACTGTTTTTACCTACGACTTGAACTGTACATTTCCCCTTTCTATAATTTAAGAAAAATCGCGAATGCTCTATATGTTTCGGCCGTAAAGCACAATACTTCCTATAAAGTTCAATTATATTCACACCATTAATTGAGTTATTTGTAATAGTGAATATTCTCTGTATGCTAGTTTTTGAATTTGGAATCTTGATTACTAAAAGGTCATCCTTATCTTGAATATCATTCACCATCATATTGACCAGTTCTTGAGAACGACAGGCTCCACATACTCCCATAATTAAGACAACCTGTCAAAATAAAAAAATAAAATAAAATTTAAAAAAACTGAAAACTGAACCTACTTTCATTAATAAATAATCGAGGTCTTGAGCTTCTGAAATAAATCTATTTATATCTTCCCTGCAAAACACATTCGCCTTTTTGGCTCTATATCCAAGGCTTTGTCTTTTCAAAAAAGCAGTCAGCTTCTCAGACTTGATATTTACATTATCCTTAATCGCCAGCGTTGTTCTCAGCATAGAGTATTTACTCCAAAGTGTTGATGATTTTAATGTTTTGGACTTGCTCGAAAAATACACCAAAATTACATCGTCTGTAATTTTTTTGACATTTCTTGACACACACCATTGTTTAAACACATTATATTCCATTTCATATTTTTCTCTAGATTTTTGTGGAAGTAGATCCAACGATACAACTTTAGCCTCTTCAAGTAAATCTTGGGGAACGTTTTCTTCAGAGTCACTACCAGAATCCATTGATGAAAACCGATGACACAAATTGTGAGAATAAACAAATTGTTTCTAAAAAAACACAACTGCAATAGCAACACTACCTTGGAAACGACGCACAACATACTGGATCTTGATAAACGAAATTTAGAACGAAATCCAAAATAATAAATCATAGAAATTATTTTAAAAGTGAGTCGTAGAAAAAATTATATGTATTACTCTGGAGTAAAGTGTTATCGCCTCCCTTAGATTATTATTTCTGCCCTCGCTCGCTAACGCTCGCTCTGGCATAAAAATAATCTGCGGGAGGCAATCTTACACTTTCCTCCCTAGTAATACAAATAACTATTTTGCACTACTAGTCTCAGAACGCACCGTTATTGGCCTATTTTTAGGTCGTGAAGTTGATTTTCTCCACCAAGGGAGAGAAAGTAAAATAAACAATTTTCACCGTGGTAACTAATACATTGCTAAATTACCAACCGTAATTTTTAATAAATAGGTACAATTTTAACGGTTTAATTTAAGTAGGTAGATCTTCCTGAAATTTTGTATAGTGCCATAATTTATCATTCTGAACAACTTTTTCTAATAACATTTTGCCATATCATGAACAAAAACGGTAGTTTACCTGAAAATAAAATAGTTTTCGCTTCACTGTCAAGGCCAACTTGTGTTTTCAAAAACTGTAAATATTCTTAAAATTCTCTTCAGACCAAGCAGGGCGGAATCGCAAAACATTAAAATAAAATTGTAAAATTTTTTGTCAATTATACCTATAGTGAACTCAATCCGGGGACACACTGTATATAAAGATTTCATTTTAAAAAATATTGGGAGGCGGTGGGGGGGTTCTATTTTGGGGAACCCGACAGACGTTGTCCTGCCCGAACGTTGATTTGCCTGCTATTAGCGGGTTCAGCAAACGTTTTTTCGATATTGGAATTTTCGATTTTTTTCATTTTAAAAATATTGGGGGGTGGTGACATTTTGGAGTTACATGTTCTGATATACGAGAAATCTTAAAAAAATTTTAAAAAGAAATTAGTCAAACAATTTTTTTTTAAATCCTCGAATCCGACGTCTGTCAAATCCGCTACCCCTTAGGGAGTGAAATGGGTAAATAAGCCTAAAATCGATATGGGTGTCGTTATTGAGATTTTTTGAGACGTAGATTGCGAAATTGGCATTTATTTTCAGTCCAAGATGATGGACATGACAAAATTAAAACTGTATAGTGGTGAAACGGTGTTTCAGAGACAAATCATTTTTGGGCAGAACAACGTTTGCCGGGCCAGCTAGTTTTTTATAAATAAATATAATCACAACTTGTAATTTTTCATAGGATCTAATAAATACCTGCTTAAAACAAATATAATCCATTCAGTAAACTCACGTGACTATCACTATCAGTAATATCAGATTAATATGAAAATCGCTAGTAGGGTGTTAGTAATTTTTGCATTTTATGTTGGCAGTAATTTTTGCATTTTACGTCGGCGCCATTTTCAATTTAAATTTCAAGTTTTTGTTTTTTACTTCCACTTTGACATTTGAATTATTGAAGTATATTTTAATTAATTTGGTTGCATATATAATACAAGATTACTTACTAAAGTTATTAATAAATTATGTTTTTACTTTGCTTCACTAAGGGCCGGTTGCAGAAAGCAATGTTAAGTCTGGTGTTAGCTAACATCGCGTCAAAGTGAACAAAATCGCATCAAATTTTGTTTACTAATGTATTAGTTACCATAAGCATTTGAGATTTGATTCGTTTTTGTTCACTTTGACGCGATGTTAGCTAACACCAGACTTAACATTGCTTTCTGCAACCGGCCCTAAAACTACAAATCATATTTAAGTTTAGCAAAATAACAAATAATTTGTCGTAACCTTACTTACAAGTTTAACGCTACTAACCGTTAAGTACAATCAGCTGAAATAATAGGTACTTAGTACTTATCAAGTACACTCAAAATTTTGCATTTGACACTGTAATGTCACGAGAGTTTCCTAAATGGATTATAACTTAGTATTTGATCTTTTAATTTGTATTATGCATGGGCACATACTTACCTTATATTAGGGTGGCTTGATGTCAATGAGACGTATTTGTCCTATAATTTGTCCGCTCTCACTCTAAAGTAGAGAGAGAAGGGACAACGATCTGTCCGTATCTTATTATAAGACAAAAACGTCAAATTGGCATCAAGGCACCCTACCTTATACTATAATGGTGATTGTTTGCCCTTTACTTGTTTTTTTTTTTTTTTGTAAAGAAATATGTGTGCTGTGCGAAGGTTAATATGAACCAGTTTTCTAGGTCACTTAAATTTTGTTGTAACCAGTCTCCACTGTAGTTAGTTTTATTAAAAGGCCGCCGAAACGACTTTTTAAAAACGTTATTTTTATTTTACAATGAAATATAACATTGGAAGCACACAGATTAGCTGCCAGACAATTTCTTACATCTAGCTACGAACTAACTGGAACTTATCTTAGAGGTGCAGGCTACTTGTATATATACTATGTCTAATCAGCTAAGATAAGCGTATCTCTAAAAGGGAGCGTGAGACAGGAAGCACGTGCGTTCAAGGTTGCAGACTTGCAATTCATACAAAGAAGCTATTTATCGTTCAAGGTTGCAAGCTTGCAGTTTTACACAGGGGCCATTGTCTAGTCATAACATAACACGTCCGCCGATAAAATGTTCAATGGGTGGTATTCAAATATGCCTCCATTGAACTTACAAAGAGAAAAGAAAATTAAACTTATGCATTTACGTTAACTGGTTCAAAATCTTTATTTAAAAATCTAATAAGTTTAATCTTCATTGTGTTTCTATTATAATACAAATACAATATAAAAATTATTACATAAGAATAGTACACAGAGTAAATATAATTGCAGACACACTTAAATTATCAGATTTAATATAATTAACAGGTTTTAACAAATTTTCATATTTATTAAGCTTAATTCGGTCCTCAACCAATTTCTGGGTGTCAAGAGGTATCAAGTCAATCTTTGAAACATTTATGTGGTTTGATTCAGGAATTATTAAGCGGTCAATGTTTGAAATTTTTAAATTAACAATTTCATTTGAGGTTCTTTTTGCGGTGAATAACATGTGTTTTTGATTTATTGAAACAAGACAGTCTGAACTGAGGTGTAAGAGGTTAGTGCCAGATATTCCTTTTCTAAAATTCTGATTTTTACATTTGACGTCCAATATTGCTTCAGATGGGGAAGATATTAACCATGTCGCAGGATTTATTTGTGATATTTTGATCTCTGTTAAATTGAATAAATAAAGGATACATGTTTTATTTTTATTAAATGACAGAAGTTGTGTTTCGCACAATTTGTCGTTGGGGATTTCAAAGTAGTTATTTTGATTACAAAAGTAGGTGTCTAAAGTTATAAGTTTACAATGACTTATTTCAATGGAATGCTGTTTTTAACGTTAAATAATAAAGTACTATAAGTAGGTATAATCATACGAAATTGATAATTTTGGATAAAAATCGGAAATGGTATTAATTGTATCATTTGATAATCGTTAGTTTTGGAAGTAAGAGGTATTCGAATATAAATGTAATTCTGTTTTTAACTTGATAAACTTTTGTAATGATAATTGACTCGTATAAATGTAAATACTGTAACTCTGCAGGATATGGAATAGTTAAAGCTTTTTCTGATATGCTATTGAGATACGTCGAAATTTCATTTAGATTTTCAATTAAATCGTCATTATCAATTAATGACATATGCATCTGTTGATTTTGGGCAAAAGTTAATGCATTTTCTAGTTCCAAACAAGTGTTAATAAGTAGTTGTAAAAATTGAATTGCTTCTAGCAAGACTGTTTTTAAGGAGTATGTAGCGAGATTTTTGCCTAATTCCTCATTTTGTAAAATTATTTTATTTATATTTCTGTCTAATAATTCTTGACTCTTTGCTATATCATTGATTACTGAGATGGTATCATTTAAAATTTTAGTTTGTTCTAATATAACGTCATTTTGAATTTATTTGCTTTCTTGTAATTTAGTAATCATAGATTCATATCTGACTCCATCGTTGGCGTCGAGGTTGCCAGTTAAAAATTTGAAGGCGGATCCAAGTCCGTCGAAAATTTAATTGAGAGGACTTTTATTAATTTTATGTTTAATATTGTGAAATAATTGATTCAGAAGTTTATCAGCTTTTTCTACGTATTGTTTTAATATTATAAGTTAATTATTACGGTTGATAATAATGTCAATTTTCTCAATTTCTATATTCAATAACATAACTTTATTTTCGAGTAAAGGTATTACTTTCATTAAATTAGTTCTAAGTGTGTCATAATTAACAAATATAGGGTATAGTCTATATTTCTAATAAGCGTCCATTCGCTTTGTTTAAGCACTACGTTTCCTAAGTTTAAGGATATAATCCGTGATTATCTTTTAAATTCTTAATAATAATATCGCTCTGTATAACTGGTGATTGAGTCAGTAGGGTACATGCGATGAAGAGGGTAGTAATCCTGAAAAAAGGAGAGCAATAATTCCTTTTAGTCAGCGTGTTTTATATTTCCATTTTTTTTTTTTTAATTAGATTTAATTTTGAATTTCAACGTTACTTCTGAAATTTGTTTTAACAATTTTTTTTTAATTTAATTGGGATGTTTGTTTTTTCCGAATTGGTTTTAATTTTAAATTTCATCTTTACTTCTGAAATTTGTTTTAACAAATACTTTTTCATTTAATTGGAATGTTTGATTTTTCCGAATTGGTTTTAATTTTAAATTTAATTTTTACTTCTGAGATTTGTTTTAACAAATACTTTTTCGTTTAATTGAAATGTTTGACTTTTCTGAATTTGAATTTAATTTTAAATTGTTGTAAAGGTTTTTCTTTGTTTTCCTTTAGCAATATCAATTATAAAGGTATGTTGCTGTGAACATTTAGTTTTAACGCGAGAAATATTGTGATTATTAAAATTGTAAATACCATATTATGCTAGTCTTGTTTGTTTGTTAAGTGTAATTTTTATTTGAGTTTTTTTTTCTGATTTACATGATTTTAGTCTTAAGTTTTTCTTAAGATATTATTTAAAAAAAAAATACTTTTGAACTTGAAGTTACTGATTTATTTATTAAAATTTATTTGCAATACTTAAAGTTTTTCAAAAATTCAGGGTGTGTACAATCTTATTTCTTTCTTTAAACACACGGTTAAAAATTTAGTTATTTTGGCAAAATTTTGATAAATGTCTTTAATAGACTATTGGTTAAAAATGATTTTATTTCGATTTTTAAGTGCTGGGAAATTTTGATTATTGAATTTTTAGATGAATCTGATTTCATTCCTTCTAAAGTAGATTATATAGCTACTAAATATTTTACAAATTTATGTTTGAATACTAAATCTTATGAGTTGATTTTTATTGTCAGTTTCGTAACGGATGAAGGTATTTCAGGAGAGTAAAATACATCTCTGTGTTGAAAACATAAATTAGTCAAAGAGTTTTTTTTTTTTTTCGTTTGAATGGTCTAATCTTAAATCGTTTTTTAAATTGTTATTTAAAATAATTATCTAAAATACTTTTATTGTTTGGAGTTTTATATTAAAGTTGTTAAAAATTGTTATTTAAATTAATTATCTAAAATACTTTTAATGTTTGGAGTTTTTATATTAAAGTTGTTAAATCTGATAGACTGATTTTTGTTGGGTTCATAATTTTTATTTTTATAAGATTAAGGATTATAAATATTAATTTCTTGTATTTCGTTTAAAGTATTAATTACACTTGTTTTAAATTGATTATTATATGATTTCAATTGCTGAAGGCATGACAAATTTTTCATTAAATTTTAATTTTGGAGTTATTTTAGTTCCATTTTTTTTGTTTAGTTTTTACGGGTTGTAATAAATGGTATCGTAGCTCTTTCTGTCTGAATATGCATCCATTTATAATCTATTCGTGCGGATAATTTTGAAAGTAAATCGGATCCAATAAGTCCTATATAGGCTTGGTTAAAATTATATAAATAACATGTATGTGTTCCGTTTTCATAAAAAAGACTGAGGATTGGTAAATCTGCAATTAAGTTATGTTGAGAAATTCCATGAGATGTAACTATCTCGAATTCTGTTTCATAAATATAATTTGGAAAATGTTGTTGTACAAATTCTGGAGAAATTATTGTTTGTGAGCTACCTGTATCTATTAAAAGTTTATCGCCGGTGGCGGGAATTATAATATAAGGAAGGTTTGATTTTGGATTTATATTAAAAGTTAAAATATTCTTTTCCGAGGCTCTTAATAAAAATTTACAGTATCGTCTGGATCTGGATATTCGAAATAATCTGGGTGTGATCTAAGTCTTGTGAATTATCAGGGTCAGAATATTCCTGAAGGTTTTCCTTAAAATTTTCTGGAGTTGAAAATTCTCCATTTTCAAATAAATTTTCGGTTAAGTCTTCATATTCATCGGAGGTTTTTCTTGATGGTAATTTAAATGATTAAAATTTCTATTAACGTTCTGAGAATTGCTCGATATTTATTAGGGAAATTTGATTGTTGAGTAGCTGGTCTTTTTATAGTGCTAAAGTCCATAGGTTCTGGTTTATTTGTTGGTGAAAATTTGGTTTTGGTGCAAATGCATTAAAGCTTGAATTTTGAGTTATTCTAGAATTATTAGGATTGTTAAAATTAGTTGGATTTTTAAAATAGTTGGGATTTTGGTTAAAATTACTTTGATTTTGTTTAAAATTACTTCGATTTTGTTGGAATGGTCTTTGCATGAAATTTGGGTTATTAAATTTAGGTTGATGTGAATTTCGTGTTTGAATATTGGAAGTTAAATTTGATTTATTTAATTTTTGACTTGAAAATTATTTTGATTTTGAGAATATCTGATATCAATTTCTCTTTTACTATGCTTAAGGCTTGTTCTAGTGAAGTTGGTTTCTACTTCTTACAAAGCTTCTAAATTTTCATTTAGTCCACTTGTAAAGTGCGAAGTGCTAAATCTTTGTTAGCCTTTAATTTATAAGTGATAATGTCTTTTGATTCTTGACTCAGAGAAACTTTTGAATTATAAATAGCCAAATGGGTTCTAACTTTATTGAAAAATTCTATGGGAGAGTCTTTATTCTGTTTAATTTGGTTAAATCAATTAAAAGATTCAATTCTGACCTTTGGTCGCCAAAATTTTCAATTAGACATTTTTTAAGTCTTTCCAAGTATCGTACTCGTAACCTGTAATTACTTCTAACGCTTGACCTTTTAATTTATTCCTTATCGAATTTAAAATTACTTGGTTGATATAATCGTTTAAATTTTCTGTGCAAATTTAGTTGCAATGATTTCTGCGGATCTGATAAATTCCGAAAGAGTGGCTTGATTACCATCATATGTGGAATTTCATTTAGTAAAGCTACGTTAAAATGTGGGGGAAACAATGATGCGTTTTGGTCAACCATTTTGGGTTGTTACAATTATTTAAAATAAAATTCTAGGGATAGATTTCCTTGGTGAGCGTGATCGATCTCGTGACATAAAATTTTTACAATTGTTTCAAAATATAATTTTTATTTTTCTAATACTTCAAGATAATGGTGATCTAAACATAAAAATTTTGTAATTGTTAAAAAAAAAAAAATTTCTAGGTGTTTTTACTTAAGATTCTCTTTTGTAGACAAAAATTAATTTTACTTTATTTGTTTCACTTGATTTTAATTTTGTTTTATGTTAGTAAACAATTTATTGACTAGGGGGTTTTCTAATACCTTGTTAGGAAACCTACGCGCAAGAACGCAAGCACAAATGCAAATTAAGCACACCTAGTATGTGCAGCAATTGGTCTGGCTTACTACGTTCTGCCTAATATTATAAATAAATATTAGAACTATGTTAGTATAAGTTAAAGTTTGTTTGAGATTAATTAGCTTTATAGATCAGGCGAACGCTTTAATAATTATTACTTTTGAAAATTATATTACGTTACTTTGTTGCCTTTGAAATTTTACTTTGTTGTTTAGGCGAACGCTTTAATAATTATTACTTTTGAAAATTATATTACGTTACTTTGTTGCCTTTAAAAAATTTTTATTTTTGCTTTTTCTTTAAAACTTAAAAATTATTACTTAGGCGAACGCTTTAATAGTCGTTACTTTGTTGCCTTTAAAATATACCTTTGCTTTTTCTCTAAAGCTTGAAAATTATTATAAAAATATACCTTTGCTTTTTCTCTAAAGCTTGAAAATTATTATAAAAATATGCACTTACATTGTGCGTTAAAATTGACGAACGGCGTGCGATCTGCTACGTCCTGTTGTCTTCAAAAAGGATGCGTCGATCCTGTTGATGTCGGCTGGCCTGCAAACAGCTAGGTCCTGAAGTCCGACTTTGGATAGTCTGCTTTGCGCTAGAGCGTTATCCAAAAGTTGTCCTGGGGTCGTCGTTGTTGACGTTGCCAAACCAGAGACTGATCCCAATGATCAAGTGGTCCCAATGACCAGATGGTTCCAATAACCACGGAGGAGCAGGAGCTGGGTCGACGGGCGCTTCTCACGATCGGGCGATGTTTGTCCCTGTTGGAGATGTCCGAAGATCCGCTGGGTGGTAGGTGTCGATTTGCGGCAAAGAGCTGAACCTCAAGGAAAGTTGCTGGTCGACTCGATGTTTGTAGTTTTCCAGGTTTTCCTCCACAAATCCGAACGACTGCGCCAGTTTTATTAAAAGGCCGCCGAAACGACTTTTTAAAAAACGTTTATTTTTATTTTACAATGAAATATAACATTGGAAGCACACAGATTAGCTGCCAGACAATTTCTTACATCTAGCTACGAACTAACTGGAACTTATCTTAGAGGTGCAGGCTACTTGTATATATACTATGTCTAATCAGCTAAGATAAGCGTTATCTCTAAAAGGGAGCGTGAGACAGGAAGCCACGTGCGTTCAAGGTTGCAGACTTGCAATTCATACAAAGAAGCTATTTATCGTTCAAGGTTGCAAGCTTGCAGTTTTACACAGGGGGCCATTGTCTAGTCATAACATAACAAGTTTGACTTATATAATGTTAATGTAATCAAATTATTTTTATAAAATTGCATCTATAGTCCATTTACTTGACATCTGCACTGTCAAACTGACATTATATTGGCACCACTGCTATTTTTCACATTTTAACAATTAAATTACTGTACAGTCTAATAAAAAACACATTATTTTTGAGGTATAGTCAAGAAATTTTTTTTAAATTTGACATTGACAGTGCAGATGTCCAGTAAATGGACTATACTTTGAGTTTACAGTAGTTATAATATAGCTGCACGACGTCTACAAAGAAAATGTTCACAGACTTTTCTCTCAGAAATGTTTATGTTTAACTGGTCCTATTACCTATTCTTATAACACCTGCTTGTTGGGTAGCTACTTTTCACAGAGCTGATATAGAAATATTAGATCAACCCTATTCTCTTATTCACCGAAAGTATATTTGCTAGGTCCCCATTTTTTGTATGACAAAATCGACTGCTATGAGTGAGTGACAGAAAGAATTATTTCTGTGTTGAACAGCCCTATCATCATTAAAAGCAAATCTTTTGCTACTATATTAAACACAGTAACTAATAAAGTGAGATCGTAAACAAACTTACTTGACAGAACACTTTCTCCTTCTTCATCTTCTTTCACCTTACAAATTCGTCTGAAATTCTCCACAAAGTTTTTAGGGGCTTTAAAGGTGCGAATAATCTTTTCCTCAGCGCCCGATGCAAACTTGTATCGAGACAACATTGCCAAGCAGCTCATGTCATAACCATGAACCTGCGGTCGGGCAATTTCATGCCACGTCTTAAAAAATAAAGGATGCTAATCGCTCCATCAAAGCCATAAAAACTTACAATTTGTTTTTCATCCACACTCCAGGGTGCATGAATTCTTGTAGTTTGATCAGTAGAGACTGAAACTAAAAATTCCCCTTTCGGTTCCCACGCTAGATCGACAACTTCGCCAAAGTGACCGCTTACAGTCACTGCAGGCTGCCAAATATTGATTTCCTATAAAGTGATTTTAGCAAAATAAAGGTATATTGATTTTATTTGCGTACCTCTGCAAGCTTCCATATATGAAATGCACCATGATATCCATGGGCTAAAATGCTCGTGTTATCCGGTCCAAACATGCCCCCGTAGAAACCAAGTGTGTTGCCACCTACTTCACCAACTCGGATTTTTTCCAACCACAATCCAGACTCCGCATCAAATTCCCAAATAATCATGCTTTTATCTAAAGAAGCAGACAATAGGGTAAAATCCTTTGCATTCCAGCTTACAGAGTAAACCCATGCCTCATGACCTGCAAGAATGGACTCCAACGACACAACGTACTGTGCATCTCCAACTTTAATTCGACTTTTCTTCATTATTAATTCATAATTTTTGTCTTTTTCATTTAGTAAACCATGAACCTGCGATATTTTCCAGAGACGTATGGAAGTGTCTTGTGATGCTGAGGCCAAAATTACATCCTTATTACCTTAAAATAAGAGAATAAAGCTAACATAATAAAAACAAAAAATGCATATACCATCTAACGTAAAATCCAACCCTCGCACCCAATTTTCATGTCCTTTCAATTCTTCACATACAATCAGTTTAAAACTATTTTCCGTGCAATCCTCGGTATACAGATTTATTTTTGCATCATCCATTCCGCAAGCCATAATCAGCGAATTAGAGTGGGGCAATAGTGAAAGCCTAAGTGCCATGCTAATACCATACACAAAATTAATCCGTTGTGCTTCTTGGAAATCATCTAAAATGCATAATTTACATCAAAGTTTGCGTGTTTACAATTTGAAACCACTTAAGAATTTTACCAGTTGTAAGTTTCCGGATCCAAATTCTTACTGAAGAGTCAAGTGAGGCAGTTGCCACAACAGCAAAAGCTTTGTCGTTACCTTTATAAATTCCATCTACTATATTTACATTTCCATCATGACCTTTCAATATACACGGTATATAATTTTCAGCATCATTATTGTAACTCCATACTATTACTCCTCCGTCGGTTGATCCGGACACTACTTCACATTCAAAATCGATTCCTGAAATCCACCTCACAGAATTTACTCGTTTTGTATGCCCATGCAGAGTTTTTATAATTTTTCCTCCACTGCCAAGCTGCAAATTTTTAAAAATCTTGAAAGAGCTAGCAAAAGTGTGGTTAGGAACTTACGTTTGGATCATAAATACGAACGGAATTACAAGATCCGTAACATATCAGTTTATTTTGGCCCCAATGAGCAGCAGTCGGGGTCTGGTTGCAAGCACAAGAAGTGTAACACACTTCAACACTCATTTTATGTTAAAATTGTTATAACATCTCTATTCAAAAATTACACCACGTGTGGCAACATTATTTCTTCTTTTTCGTGGTACACAAAAATACCAGAATTAAGGTCCATAAGGAGAGGGGCTAGGCAACACATTTTACAAGAAGACATTTGAAATTTAATAAACTTGTAATGTTATTTCTGTCTGTCTGAATCAACTTCGAAGATGCCTGGCTACATTAATATGAATTTTAACTATACTACTTGCGGTTTACCAATATGTTGTGCTTATATACAATTTAGATAAGGTAGAAATTAATAAAATGTGATTTTTCAATTGACTGAATATTAACTACAAGAGTGGCACTTTTTAAAAAATAGTGATGTACAACGGTGTATAATAGTATATTACACAACGAGAGCTGTAGGAAGCATATTACACGCGAGTTGGAAAAGTTACGCACAAGCCGCGTAGCGGCGCGTGTGTAATTCCACGAGCGTGTAATTGCTCTATAGCTCGAGTTGCGTACTATACTTTTTCTACGATCACACTCATTTCGTTAAACGAAAAAGAAATATTTTATTAACTGTCAAATCATCTGTCACACCATCTTAAAAATTAGGAGGCTGCAGTCACATCCCTACACCGCTTCGTACAAACAACAGAAGCTAACTGTAACGTAATAAAAAAAATTACGTGTTAGTCATTATCATTACGTAACACTGTTTGTAACAACGAATTTACTAATCAAGTAAGCAGTGCTTAATGAGCAATTTACTAATAAAGGAGTAGAAAAATACAATTAATACCAAAATCAATATTGACAATATACTTTGACATTAATTTAAACCCGGAATCATTTGAAAACCGTATCTAAATCTAACAAAATTACTAAAGACGGTACCAAAATGTCCCATTGCGCTCTGCTCAGGTAGACGGATTTTTGGCCTAGAGCGTTCTGAGCTAAACGAGCAGATTAAAAATCCGTGAAACGACAACAGATTACACCATGTATTTTGTTTTGTTTTCGTTGATTTTCAATCCCATCTACTTTGCAGCTATTACTATTTTTACTTTCTTTTACTATAAAGGAAGTATTGGATTCACTCCAAAAAATTCGAAATTCAGTTTTTGTTCATTGGTCTGTCTGTATGTCTGTCTGTGTGTCTGTCTGTGAACAGAATATCTCAAAAACGGAAAGAGGTATGGCGTTGAAACTTCACATATACTTTTTGTGTACTATGTAGATGCGACAGCAAGCTTTTGAAGAAAATCGCATAACCGGAAGTAGGTGTTTACTCTTGTGATTTTTCAGTTTTTTTCGATTTTTTAAAAAACGGCTTTAACGATTTTTTTCAAACTTTACATTTTTATTACATTTTTAATGTAGATTGATGTGAGATAAGTGATTTTCCAGTTGAATACTTCTAAAATGGGTTTCTTTTGTTTTTTTTCTATTGTTTTTATTAACTCCTATTTTAAATAGAACACCCGGTATATTATTACATTTTTGAATTCAGCTTAAAATTCTAGAGAAAATTTGTCTCTTGAACTAACACTATTTTGTACCGTTTTTGTAAAATTTGTAATTTTTTAAAATTTTTGACAAATGCTTAAAAATTTAAAATCAAATTTTTGGCTAATTATAAGATCACTGTAAAAGGAAGTTGTGTGCGTGTATCACACCAGATTTTTGTTGTGATATTCCGTAGTTCTTCTTTTGTTTAATATTGTTAAATCATCTGCAAAAGCAACACACTGATGGCGATGGTGTGCTTTGCCGGTTGATACCACTGGACCTTATAGTGCTTTCCAATGCGAGATTGAATAATATAGCTGACAGAGGATCTCCTTGCCTTAGGCCGCTCCTAACTTTAAATTTTCGCGATAACTCTCCATTTACTTTTACCATGTTTGTCGTATCTTGTAGGGTCATTCTTACCAATCTAATTAATTTGCTAGAGATTTCAAGATCATACAGGGCCCGATACAACTGTTCTCTCTCTATGCTATCATATGCCTGCTTAAAGTCAATATTAGTGATGGGCCTATCCGGAATGAATAATCGGAAAGTTTCCGATTGTTCAAAAAATTGGAAGGTTCCGATTATTTCGGAACTTTTTGGAATTCGATTATTTTACTGTACGGTGCACAAAATTCGGAACTTTCGGAATTCGATTATTTTACTATTCGGAACACAAAATGAGAAAACGAAATGCCAGTTTGAACTGAACGGAATACGGAATGTTGTGTTGACTCACTTGACTGCTATGTGCTGGTCAGCGAATGCCGACGGGTCGCGCCGTGTGCTCAGGTGTATGATACGTGAATGGCACTAATGGCAGTGGTACTTCATAGATTAATTATTAGATAGTATAACTTACAGACTTCAAATTCATGTATTGTTTTATACTATCTATTATGTACTTTATGTGCCATTAAACTTTAAAATATCACTGCCATTTTCCGAAAGTCTATTAAGGTAACTACTGTAAAAATTTGAACTGTGGGACTCAAACTCATAAATTGTTTTACTGGCCGTCCTACAAACCCAAACAATGGATGCCAACGCAGATAAAGGCGTACGGAGAGACGGCGAGTGCTCTCATCGCAAATTTGCATGCACTTCATCTTCCTTCCGTTTGTTATTGTTTTGCTCGTTTTCCCTTGCTTGCATTTACGGAATGTAAAATAATCGGATGATATTCCGATTTTATAAATATTCCGAAATGGAACATTCCGATTATTGAAATCATCCGATTATGCCCATCACTAGTCAATATACAACAAGTGGGTCAGTGCTTTAAACTGATAACTTGTTGCTTGTACTTCTTTAAGCACATATATCAGATCCACTACAGATCTTCCCCTTCTGAATTCACTCTGGTATTCTCCCAATTTGCTCTCAGCATTAGGGTGGACCGAAAAAACTTTTTTTTAAAAATAATTCTGTCATAGGCATTAAAATGTGCCTTTAGACAAATAAAAAAGAGTCCCTAAAGCTGGTTGACCTATTTTAATATTTTCAGGTTCCTCACGGGACTTGAAGTTTCAAAAATTTCATTTCATTTTTTATGATTTTGCAATTCGCGGCGATTTAAAAAAGTTATTAACCACTGTTTGCCACAGCCTTTAAAATGTTTATTTTAGTAAGTTACATTTTCAAAGCCAAGTTTTATTAGTTCAATGTCTTCTGGTTCCTCATTAGCGTTAAAATTCAGCGTCTATAGCATAGTTTACGTCTTAAATGATGCGTTTTTATTTAATCACACAAGTAGTAGTTATCGCGGTAGTTGTGGCATGCTGGCTGTTTTTTTTTGTCTTCAGTTGTATGTTGGCCTTATATGTTATAATATGTAATAAATTAAATATGGAAAAAATTTTGACTACTAGAAGTGAGATTTCTCATAAAATTTTTGGTCGTCCTAAACTAATAATATACAATCGGTCTTATCCAACTACCGCGATGTTATGTTACATCATTTATTTATTCAGCATAATTTAGAATATAAAAATAACGGCAAAGATCCGAGTGTTTGTGAGATATTAAAAATCATTGTACCGAAAATGAAAGACATTTTGGCAAAGTGCGACAATTTCTACCGTTTCGTCACGTCGCAAATGGGATAAGTTAAAAAGCTTTCGAGAACGTTATAAGAAGGCCCAAAAGAATTTAAAACCAGAAAAATCCGTGCAGCCATCCAGCTTAAAGTAATAGTTTTTACAAAAGAAGCTTCTAATTAATTTGCAAGTGCAGTCTTGAAAACTGTAAATGTGAAAAATCTAACAAGGTAACTCAAGGAGAGCAAGAATTTATATTAGACCATAGAACCAATAGGATTATGGGCGTAGCAACCGTAGAGGCAGAAGTTACCAAAATAATGGCAGACAACAGCCCGTTTGATAAAACTACAATACATGCCGTCATATCTTCGTTTCATCGATAAAAAAAGGTCATCGTCTATTAGCTCCAACAGTGGTGAAAAGGAAAAATGGAGGAAGAAAAAAAGACTGAAGAAGAAGAGGTCGCACTACTATAAGAACGCCATGTAGGTTTACTTAACCGAGTTCCATATTGACCTGTAATTATTGTGCACGTTTATTTTATGAGGCGAGGGTAAAATAAAATCCAAAACGTCGACACAAATGAGAGTTAAGTTGCCTTCTGTAGCGTTTGATTGTGATAGAACCAAATCAAGCAGCAGCCGTAATTGCCAGTGCTGTTTTGGAAGATATTGGCGTTTCATCAGAATCTCATTCTACAATGGCTATTGACAATGAAAATCACAAGAGCAAGAAAAGCCGAACGTATGGTTTGTACTAGTGAAACAGCAAATTCTATGACGTCAAAACTTAAGCTTTTTTTAACAGATGAAAATACCACGATATACCCACCAAGAAAATACCAACTATGGTCCATGTAAAAACCGCATAATATCCAGAATTACATTCCCATTGCCTGATAAGAATCAGATTATTTTAGTTTATTACTTTTAAGTTTAGTTTTAGATGCAGTATTTATTTTTATGTTGAGTTTCGTTAAATGTTTTTTATGATAATAAGTGAAAGTATAGTAGTTTACGTAACAAGTCCGAAAATAAGGCGATGACTGAAAGCCTACAAGTCCTGTAAAAAGGTGTTTCCGGATGAGTTACATACAACATTTTTTAGGCAATCGCATTTCTTCTTAATTTTACCTAAATATTGAAACATTACAATAACAAACAAGCATTATACCTTCGGAGATATTTGTAAAGTGAAGAAAAAAATGTACAGTAGTGCATGATTTACAGAAACGGAGTTCTAAAAAATAATTACAGCAAATAGTGCCAAAAATGGCATTTGGTAAAAATTTTTTTGACATCAGTCTTATATAAAAAATTGAAAAACCCAAATGCAAAATATGCGTTGACAAAAATAACTTTTTCCCAAAACTTTCACTCAATTGAGGAACCTGAAGAAGCCAAAATATTAGTTTCAGCTTTTGCAGAGTCTTTTTTTATTATAAAATGCATCTTATGAAAACTATGACATAATTAAAATTAAAGAAAAAATAAAAATCCAATTTTTCGTTCCACCCTACTCAGCATGTCTTGTTAGTCTGTTTTTAATGCAACTGGCTAATATCTTATATATGACGCTTAGTAAGGCTATCCCCCTGTAATTCTCACACTTCTCTCTTTTACCTTTCTTGAACAATGAACATATTATTGCTTCATTCCATTTCCTTGGCATTTCCTTTTTTCTCCAGATTTCTTGTATTTACTTGTATAAGCTATTTTGTAGATTTTTGCCTCCATATTTGATCATCTCTGCTTGAATTTCGTAAGCACCAGCGCATCTATTGTTCTTTAGGTGTCGCACTATATTTATAATTTCTTCGTTTTCTGGAGCTTGTTCGTTGTCATTGTTACCGTCATTTAGTAGCCTCTCATCTGCTGTATTACAGTTCCCCCTCTGCATATTAAGTACCTCTTCGAAATACTCCACCCATCTTTCTTTATTTTCCTGTGTATCTCCTTACAGATTTCCTTTTCTGTCTTTGCACATACTTGTCCTTGACTGATGGCCTCGCTTCACTCTTTTTGCTCCCTGATAGAAATTTCTGATTTCTTTGTTCTTGTATTTTTCCTCTAGTTCCTCCAACATTTTAATGTTATGCTTTCTTTTCTTTGCCCTACATAGTGCTTTACATTTTCTCCTCTGTTCCTGGTACTTGTGCTTGCTTTCTGCTGTTCTTGTCTGTAACATCCATCGTCTTGCCTTTTCCTTTTCTTTTGCTTCATACTCAAATTCTGTATCGTACCATTCCTGCTGTATACTGCTCTGGTTTGAGCCCTTCTCGTTCACTACCTTTTTTATATTTCCTTCCGCTTCATTCAGTCTTTCTTCTATACTTAAATGTTTTTTTTCGATTTCAAATATATTGTTCATTGCCTCCATGTACTTGTCTTGTGTAAGTTTGTCTTGTAAATTTATTTTTTTTTAGCCCTTTTCGGTTTGATTTCTTCTTTATCTGGTTGGTTGGTATTATTTGCTGAAGCTTTACTCCTACAAGAAAGTGGTCGGAGTCCAAGTCAGGCCCCCTATAACTTCTTTGTATATTTGATGCAGGCATCACCTCTATTTTCAATCAATACATGATCTATCTGGTTAACATTGTTGCCATCAGGTGTTGTCCATGTCCCTTTATGGATTGCTTTGCGCTGGTAATGTGCACTTTTAATTTTCATGTCTCTACTCATTGCAAAATCCACCAGTACTCTGCCACTTTCATTCGATTCCACATGCATACTGTACTTCCCTATTGTTGGCTGGTAGGCCGGTTCCCTTCCTATTTTAGGATTGCAATCACCGAGTACTATTTTCAGATCATACCTTGGTATTTTTTCGTATACCTTATCAACTGTTTCATAAAATTGCTCTTTAACTTCCAATTGTTTCTCCTCTGTGGGTGCGTGGATGTTTACAATGCAAATTTTTTGGTATTTGCCTTTTAGCCTCAAACAACATATTCTATCTGTTATAGGTAAAAAATTTATTACGGCAGCTCTTATCCTATCACTTACCATGAAACCGGTACCCAATCTCCTGTCTGCACCTCCGCTTTTAAAGAAGGTATAACCATTTATATCACTAATATCGTTGCCCTTTTGTTTTGTTTCCTGCAGTGCTACCATATCTATTTTGTATTTCTTTAATTTGTTTGTAAGCTTCTTAATTGCGCCTTCTTCAAAGGTACCCCTTACATTCCATGTGGCTATTACTGATCTACCCTTCTTAAAACCTGCTTGCTAATGGCCAATTTTACCTTCTATAATTTTTTGTAGTTTGCTGTTTACTAGGTGTGCTAAAATCTTGTATACTATGTTTAATAGGGCTATAGGTCTGTAATTTTCCGGCATTTGTGTATTACCTTTTTTATATATCGGGCAGATCATTGCTGTGTGCCACTCCTTCGGCATTTCTTTCCTCTTCTAGATTTCTGATAACATATCATATACTCTCTTAGTTAGATCTTCGTCTGCATGTTTAATTAGTTCTGCCACAATTTCGTCCGACCCTGTACGTTTATTATTCTTCATCTTAGGATCTTAAGATTTTTTTAACTCTTCGAAATTGGGTATTTCTACTTAGTTTTTATAATTCAACGGTTTGTTATCTTGAATATCTTCATTGTCTGTGGGTTCCCAAACGGTATTCTTGAAGTGCTTTGCCCATATGTTGACCATTTGTTTTTCATCTAGGTGTAATTCATCTTTTTCATTTCTCAACCCTGTCTTGTGCATACCCTTTCTTTTCCATCTTTATTTTTTGGTAGAAGTTTCTAGTGTTTTTATGCTCGTACATTGTTTGTATGTTCTCTATCTTTTTTTCCATCATTTCTCTCTTTTTGGTTCTACATAAATTGTTGGTTTCATTCCTTACTTTTCTATACTTCTCTTGTAGCTCAGTTGTCGGATTATTTATCATTTGTAGTCTTATTTTTTCCTTTCTTGTACCATGTTTTTACAGTCCGTGTCAAACCATTCTTTTTTTATATCTTTGTCTTCCTTTTGTAGAATGTTTGTACTTTCCTTTATAACATTCTTTATAAGTTCCCATTCTTCTCCTGTTTTCATTTTTTTCATATTTATTTATTGCTTCCTTGGTTTTTGCTTCATATTCTCTTTTTACAAGTTCTTCTTCTAGCTTTCTTATTTCCCACTTAGTACTTCTTGTTCTCTTTCCCTTTGTTAGATCTGGAGTTAGTTGCTGGATTGTTGCTTTAATCAACATATGGTCTGAGTTAACATCTGCTCCCCTATATGTTCTTACATTAAACATTACGTATACATTGGGCATGTACTTTTGTCACCAGCAGATGGTCGATTTGGTTTTGGGTTTTTTTGTCTGGGCTAATCAATGTGATTTTATATATATTTTTCCTTTGTAGCATCGTGCTTTTAACAACCATGTTCTTGTTAGTCACAAAGTCTACTACCATTTGGCCATTTTCAGTGGTTACATCGTGGAGACTTTCTTTGCCTACAGCTGGTATATCCCAGTCCTCTTTGCCGATTTTTGCATTTAGGTCTCCGAAAATTATTTTCACGTCGAATTTTGGTAGCTTATCCAGCACGCTTTCTAGCTTCTCATAGAACTCTTCTTTCCTTTCTTCTTCTGCTTCCTCTGTGGGTGCATGCACATGTATAATGGTAAATTTCCGATACTTTCCCCTGATTCTTATGTAACTAAGTCTAATATTTATCATTTTATAATCAACTATTGTTTCCTTTAACGTATTATTTATTAGGAAGCCTCTTCCCAATCTATTTTGTTCTCCTCCACCATTGAACCATACATAGTCTTCGATGTTGGAGTATTGGGTTCCTTTTATGTTTGTCTCTTGTACCGCTATCTTTTTGATTCAGCCACTAGTTACTTGAGTTTTCCACGTTTGTTTAGCCCTTGCACATTCCAGGATCCTATACTTATTATCTTTGTTTGTTTTTCTTTTCTTATTTTCCTTTATTGTTATCCTATTCGTTAGCGTTGTCGTTGTCATTGTGTCCTGCCTTACCATTGTTTTCGCTATCCGTTTTTTGGCTTCTCAGGGTTTTTTCCATATTTTTCTACTTTTCCTGTTTTTGGGTTCCATTTCCACCAAATATCGTTAATACATATCTTCTGGTATCCCACCTTTGTGCTGTTTCCTTTCGCTATTTCTTCTTTCGCCAGGTCTCTTAATTCTTTTTGTAGTTTTGCCTCCGTTGGTGTTAGATCATTATAATGTAGTATTGCGATCCTTTTAGTTTGTTTTTATTCTTCATTATTTTTCCTTTTTCTTCCCAGTTGTCTACTTGCGCTACTATTATTGAAAGCCTTCCCTCTTTAGCCCTTATTTTTGTATGTCTTTGATTTTGGCATCTATTTGGAGTTTCTCTAAGATGAACTTAGCAACTTCCACACTTCCTTCGTTTTCTTCGAGTTCGAATCCTTTTATTACTATGTTGGTTTTTTCTGTTGTTTTTCCATGTTTTCCACCTTTGTTTCAAGAAGCTTTATTTGCTCTTTTATTAGTTTGTTATCTTCCTTTAATTTTCACATTTCATCTTGGTATATTTTCTGGTCTTTCCTTATGGCTCTCACCTCCATCATACTCTTCATCATTTCAACCAGATCATTATCATCTTTGTTTTCGGCTGGTGATTTTCCTGTTTTTTTTACTTTTTTTAACTGAATTGTCCTCTTCATCTGATTCCTCCCATCTTTTTCTTTCTTTCCATCGACGATTCTTCACTCTCGCACTTGTTTGGTGTTCGGGTTAGTGGCACCTTGTTGTCCTATTTGACTTTCTTTGCTCTTACCTGGTTCCTTTTCACCCGCTTTAGGTTTAGATTTCTCCTGGGCTTTGTGACTAATTTTTACGCGAGTCCCGCATACACCTCTGTTTGATTTTTGCACACGTCTCGCGCCCGCC
The DNA here is from genome assembly GCA_940337035.1 of Agriotes lineatus. NCBI lineage: Eukaryota > Metazoa > Arthropoda > Insecta > Coleoptera > Elateridae > Agriotes > Agriotes lineatus. The sequence goes on from CALNHX010000283.1 coordinate 381,122, forward strand.
TTTACGTTCACGTGTTTGCGGCCGGTCTATATCTGCTATTTCAACTTATGTTCGTGTTCACAGCTCCTCTCCACTTCCCGCACTATTAGATTTCACCGAATTTACTTACTTCTGCTACTTAATCAGGGTTACCTTTTTGATCAACCGTATCTACACTGTTTTTACTTTTTAACAGCACTTTAGTATTTAGCACAAACTCGCTTTTTCACTTTAAATTAGTATGAACTTCACTGTGTGAAGAGGACATGTTACCGTTACCAGCGTCGCCGCTTTACTTTCACAGAATACATGCTTAACGTTAATATTTGGAACATAAGTTTGACCAAATCGAATCGCAGGTTGCTGCATGCTGTATGTTTATATCACAAAATTATTTTAAATAAAAAACTGAACTATCTCTACAATAAAATTATTCATTGAACAGATGTACATACTTTAAATTCGAGATTTAAGGGATTATTGACCTCACCTATTTATTGTACCAAGATGTTTAAGCGGTCGTTTACATACCAAATATAATTCGCTACCCTTAGATCTCAAATCTTCTAATATTGAACATTTTAAAAGCAAGTTACTGAAAATGAAACTTTGTCAAAGCTATTCTAGGTTAGCTATTTACTTTGTTTATAATTACAGGACAAACCACGAATTGCGTACAGTTGAATAATACAAGGTTTTAAATTGTTTTAGCTCTCAATTCCAGCTCAAAAAGTCAATCTGACATGATTTTTAAGATAAAATTTAAAAAATGGAATAAAACGACATATCTCCTCTATGCCCTTTATTTTTCTACCTTACAGCTTATGAATACACACAATACGATAATGTAGTCAGTTTAAAATTACAATACTTGGTCAATAGTAAAAAATATATGATTATTATAAATATAAATATCGTTTGTGACTAGTATGTTCTCTAATCTGAAAATACTAAAATTGCTAATATAAAACTCTTGAAGGTGAACAGCATCATTAATAAAATCATATGTTAATGATATATTGCTACTTAATTGCCCAGCACGAAATATAAATATACTGTTTGAAGAAATATGAGAACAAATATTGCTGTTGGTTTTATGTATTACCTTACAATTTTTGGTATGCATAAACAATATTTATTATTCACTTCCTAAATCAATTGGATTTCAATGCTAGTCACCTTCAAGTATCTTACATAAAAAATGGAAAACGTGCAGTTAAGATTGTAAATTAGCACCATATCTCTGCAGAAGAATAAATAGTTAAAACAGCATTGATTTAACAATAAATTAAAACCAATGTCGAAGACAATTCAAGACTGCAACATATGAACAAAGTTATTCGCATTACGTACTGTACAGTTTGGAAATCTGTACTGATGCTGCTTCGATTACACTGCATCTGAAAATATGATATCTCAAAACGACCTAAGGTACCTTTCATATCTGTCCACTTGAAGTAAGCACAGGTTTCACCAGATTGTATGTACTTGCCTTTATGTACTGTAAAAATTCATAACTAATGCATATTGCTAATCTTACGAAGTTGGCACTATGTAATAATAAAAAAATATGACACTTTTGACTATACTTTCACACAGAATCTAAAGACAGCTGGGCCGGTGATAAGGAAGCGGTAACATCAGTTTACAATCTCACATTCTCGTCTGGCCCATTTTTCCACTAGGACGACTATACACATTCAAAATGGCTAAAATACATTGTATATAAGAAAATACTTGTAGAATATAAAAACATTTACCTAATTACAATAACCACCCAACTACTTGGGAATTTGGAATAAGCATTTTAAGGAATGATAGGTACGTACTTATACTAAAAATACGGCTACAATGACCTAATTACCTAATGGTAAACCTTAAAAATCACAAATGAAACAAATTTTAAATCAAGCAGTCGAGTCATTGTACATACTTAGGACATTTGCATGTCACTAAACTTAATTTTAAAAATAATTCAGTACCAGAAACCGTTCTACACCTTACAAAAAGTGACTTTGCTACGGAAAATACAATTAACACGAGCTATCATTGTTTTTACTGGCCTCTCCATTTTCATTCTGTAACTTAGGTACCGAATAATTTCCTGGAGACGCAGCGTCCACGCCATCTTTCTTAGGCCGGCGTTCTAAACTCCCCCCACCCATGTCGAAACTAGAGTTCAAGCTCGAGTGCAGCCCTAATACAGCTTTGGGAGGGATCGGAGGTGGATTCTCCAACTTGGGGCTAAAATCCTGTGGACTCGAATTAATATTCATTTCGGCTTGATGAGTACGTAAATCGAATTCGTCATAACAAGTATTGTTAAAATTATTTAAATGAGAATTATCGGTAATGCTTATCCCCGAATCGCGCAGGTCATGATTATCAGGATCCACATGCGTCGTGGAAAGAGCGAGACTGGCAGAAGAAGAACCCAAGTTGTTATCCGGATTCGAGTCCTCTAAGGAAATGTCGACTATTGATTCGATGCTGAATATTGACGTGGCCGACAGCTTCTTCTGACCTCGCTTTGGAATATTGGGAGGTAGTTCGTTGGTGATCGAACCAGGTCGCTTATCCGGCGCTGCAAGCAGTTTTATGAAGAGCTGTGGCTATACAGTAAAGTTGTAACTTACTGTGGGATCGAGGAGGAAGCGGGGGAGCTTCTTCTATGCTCGAGTCAGGCCATGAATTACGTAGAGGTGGATTTCCTTCTGTAGGTGTTGCTAATGAATGTCTTAGCAGGCGAGGGGATGGTGGTTTCGTTAAGGATCGCTCCCTTGTATGTGTAGGTTTTGGAGGTAGAGGCATATCACAAGTACTGTCCGGTTCCCTGAAAAATATTAAATTATTAAGTAGTTTTACAATAAACATATTTTAAAAATTAATAACTGGTAAAGAGTAACAATCAAATGCAACAAATCATAAAAATTCACGTTTATCACACCAAAACAATAACTGAACCTACAAGTCAAATAAATAAAAGGAAAGATACTCTTCACCTGACATTTAAATCTTAGAATCAGTAACTTGTATTATTTTATAGAGTTTGCTGATTTACTTTCAGATTTAAAAATAAAAACTGTTTACCAAGACTAGATAGAAGCTAGAACTAAGAGTTAATACATAATGAAATTGAAATCAAAGTAAAAGGAAACTAAATGATGGAAGGTTGTGAATAACACCGAGCACAGGCCAAGCAAGATGCCTAGAAGAAATATATATGTTACTGGCAAAGTGTACAATTAGTCAATTTGCGAATTGTACAAGGAATCTGCAGAATAGCCAGGTCTAAAACGGGTTTTACAACACCGCGCCGGCTCATAAAAAAACTAAACGGCCGGCGCGAGCAAAATTTGACATACTCGAGACAAAGACTCACCTAGGCCGCTGCCCAATCTGCAACACGATAATGCCGGCTAAACATCAGTGGAGCAAAGGGGGTTCTTCACGTGATTATCCAAGGGCAATGATCAGAGGGGCGGTAAACCTTGATAAAATTGAATAGGCGCCACCCGGTTTGATTGACATACGAAAAGACAAGGACAGACCCAGAGAAAACCGGGAAATCAAATGGGCCTACCTTCTAACTTTATCACCTTTACAAAAATTCAAAACTCAACGGGAAAAGTATATTAGAACAGCCTGACAACTCCCACACTGCAGCGACGAGTGTAACAACCTACCTGTGATGTCTCTAAACTGCTTTCCAGTTTCCACCTCACATTTACATTACTCTACATAACTCATCTTGAAAATTAGCATACAGTTGGCGCAAAGAAAACACAAGGCAATATAAACAAACCGATATATTGGTCTGCGTACACATAAAAATACTGGTATACAAAACGTAAAAAGGAAAAAAGTTTTCCACAACAAACAATAACGGAAAACTGTACACCAAGCGACAACGAGCAGTAATATTAGGTTAACTTTTCAACAATTCTTAAATGAAATACTTAATTAGCATCCGGATTAGCGATTGAATTAGTGCGTCACAACTTTATCAAAGCAACTTCATGAACAAGAAGTTGGGAGGGGGGCGAGGGAACGAGGCGGGACAGGACTGGACGGAACTGGACGGGAACGGATGGGATGGGATGGGAGGGAACGGGGCGGGACAGGGACGGGATAGGATGACAGGAAATAATTAGTCATTATTTAATACACAAATAATGAACCTCGCGTGTACGAAGTCTCGGGTAACAGCTAGTCTATAAATACATTTCTTCCATGCTTTTCTATTTTTTTGTTAAAGTTGCTGCTTCTTCCCATTACTTTATTCCTTGTTTGTCTTGGTCTGCCTCTTTTTCTTTTAGCCTGTATTCTTGCTTCATACACTAATTTTACTTGTCTGTTGTTACTCATTCGTTGTGTGTCACAACCGAGTTGATGCTGTTCTATGAACTGTGTGACTGGTTGCACCCCTACCTCCTCTCTTATTTGTGTGCTTCTAATTCTGTCGTTTCTGGTTTTTACTAGTATTCCTCTCAGGTATTTCAGTTCGGCAGCTTGAATTTTACTTTTTTGCCTATTTAAGAGTGTCCAAGATTCACAACCATAGGTTAAGACTGCGCTATAAATCGTGTTAAATACTTTTATTTTCATTTGCTTAGAAATTTATTTTTTATTGTAGTAGTATAATTTTATTGTTTTTTCGATCCTCTCATTTATTTCTGTTTATTGTTTTCCTTTTGTTTCTAAGGTTGCTCCCAAATATTTAAATTGTCTTGTTCTATTTTTACATTGTCTATTTGAATGTTAGTATTAATATTATAGTCTCCTATTATCAGTATTTTAGTTTTATTTTATGTATATTTCGCCTTCTTCCATTATTTCTTTCCATATGTTTAAATTTTCCTGTAGTTGTACTTCGCTTCCTGCTGTTATTACCACGCCATCTACTATCTCCACTCTTTCTAGATTTTTATATAAAACACACATTTTGTTTACTTTTCTTTCACTTGTCTCGATGATATTGTCCATGTGTACGTTGAATAAAGCTGGACTTAATCCTCCTCCTTCTCAGTTTTAAACCCTTCGGACTTCATGTTAATTCTTATCACATAATTTGTGTTGGTTTTGAACCTCTCTTATTATTTGGTTGTGTGCTCCTCTTTCTTTTAGTCCCTTCCACACCTTCGATCTAGGGACCGAGTCAAAGGCCTTCTCTAGGTCTATGAAAGGTAAATATACATTTTTATTTTGTATTTGTCTTCTTCCTGTTATTTTACTGTAAAAATATGATCCTTAGTACTCCTTTCGGGCCTGAGCTCGTTTTGTGATTTTGCTAGTTGGAGTTCTAATATCGGCCTTAATCTATTACTGATAATGTGTTTATATTGCGATGCAATGTTGTAATTAGTTTACTTATTTTTGGCACGAAATTAATATAAGTTAAATTTAAGGTAAATCCAATACACACTATTCTCATATTATATTTTTATACTGTGCTCACTGTTTGCCTGTCATTAATTTAAGGCTGGTTAAAATGAAATGTATTGATTAGTGTTCAAAATAAATGGTTAAATGCCCCTCTTTCTATTTTATCCAACTGCAATATTTATTAAGCTAGCTCTCGGCGAACACAAAAACTGCTTA